>CM041786.1:92454439-92936939 GCA_023375725.1 Nephotettix cincticeps | reverse complement strand
GAGACACCATTTTATTCGATATCGGAATATTTCCAGGAGTAATTTTTATTTATTTTTTGTTTGTTTTATTATTTACTATTTTTTCAAGGTATGCTTTGACAGGTATTTCAATCAAAGTATAATATTATCTCTTAGTTTGTGGCATTTATGAGTCAGTGTAAAATGTACGTCTATGTTGGGTATTCTCTATTAAGTTTATATAATCGTAATTATTACTACAAGTACCAGCGGTAGACCCTATATCAAATGTGATTATGTATCTTTGTACTGTATTTATTATTATTTTATTTCTCCTCTCTATATTAAGACACCAATCTATTTATTAATTTGTGTAAAATTTCTGCTTTGTAATTTATCACTTTATAATTCCTCAGTTATTGGTACTTGTGACAGTTAAAATATAGGCCACATTTAATTTTTACATACTTTACCAGAGTTTTTATTTTTAGTTATTGTAAAAGTGATTCAAGTTTACACTCTTTCTTAAAATACCTTTCTATTTAATGTGCTGAGTAAATTTCCTTTTATTAATCATAGAGCGCTTCTCGGCCTGTTGGCTAAGATCAAAGTGTAGTCCATCCAGGCGGCGCGGGAGGCGAAGCTCAAGTACAACCCCCTCGCCCAGTTCCTCAGGGCCAAGGGCTTCATGACTACAGTTGACGCTTTTGTCGTCGGGGCCCTGGGAACCTGGGACAATTCAAACTGGGGAACTCTCGCCCGTCTGGGGATATCCCGCAGGCACGGCACAACACTAGCCAGGAGGTGCGTGTCCGAGGCCATCCGCTGGAGCCGTGACATATATGTCACCCACATCACCGGCGTCCAGCAGTGGCCTCAACAGCCTGAAGAACACAGCCCCTGAGCCGCCTCCTCCTGCAGAACCAAGACTTCACACAACCTATCATCATCATTCATCATTCGAAGGGGCGGACTTCCCAAGGCGCTTCAGCCGTTGCAGCTTTTTGCGCACCCCAAAATTCTCTTTCCTGGAGAATCAGGAATCTTCTAGATGAAGAGACCTGTAAAACTGCAGCATCCTGTCAACGAGCTCGTCGCAGGAGGCAGAAAACTACCCCTTACCAAGTTGCCCAGAGTGGAGGACCTTACCTCTACCAGCTCTGCGCAATCAAAGAGTAGATGATCTGCAGTTTCCTCCTGCAGATAACATTTCCTTCACAGGGGGTCGCCGTTGAAGACCCCCATGCGTAGCTGGTGCTTCCTCAGATTACCGTGACCAGTGACGATACCTGTGACAAGTTTGGCATCCTTCCTGCCAAGTTTCAGGAACCTTTTTGCAACTTGACGAGAAGGAGAACGAAGATTAAGCTTACTAACTCTATGCAGGGAAAGTTCAGCCCATCTCTTCTTATGACAATCCCTAGCCCAGGAATTGATAGTCTGAAAAACCGCAGCGCGGGAAACACCACAGAAGGGTTGAGGACCACAAAGGGGGGATGATGCAGCCCTATTGGCCAGCCCGTCTGCCACTTCGTTACCATCCACCCCTGAGTGCCCTGGAACCCAACAAAGGGTGACTTCATTGTGTCTGCTCACACAACCTATTGTATTGTTTTCATATTTTTGACTATATTATTGTTGCTAATATTATTCCTGACTATATTACTGTTATTAATATTATATATAATTTTATCTATTGTTACTACATTTATAATATAAACTCTGACCTAAGATCTAATATTGTTACTATTTGACTATACCATTCGTTTATGTGCAATTTATGTGAAATAAAGGCAATGAAGCCCCAAATATCTTGAAATGTATTATTATTTTCCTAAGTTAATGGGAAATTACTTGCGACAATTATTAAAACATACATTAGAACTTTTTGCTTAGGCCTACTAGGTTTTATACTTTTTTTTATTACTGCTATATTGACTGAGTATATATGTATACCTTAATAACTTATTTTATACTTTAATGTTAAGACACCAATCTGACTTTGTCTATTGCTTGTAAAAGTTGAATGACAATAAAATTATTATTATTACTGGAATTGATCTAATAAACACACAGAACTCAATAATAGGCCCTATTATATAGTACCATTAATGTTGAGGCAAAAACATTTATATTTAATTTTTGTATATAATTGAGCATTAAAACATAAGTTTGAAAACTATTTAACAGTCTCCATGAACATGAAAACAATCGAAAAGTAGTTCCCGAGAAGAACACACGGGCAGACTGTACCGGCTGCGACGCGAGTCGCTCTCTCCTGGCGCGATGAACTGTAGACCTCTCTCAAACATTTGTTGAACCTGGCACTCTTGGCTCTGCTTAAATTTCACAAACATCGGACAAATGACACTTGGGACACTTGATCCTCTCTATATGTTTCCATTTTTAACAATCCTGACCCCTGAGAAACTTGATCTGCTATACTAATAACTATTCACAACCATGACATTCAGTATAAGAATATCTGGATTTCAGGACACGTCGTAGTCTCAATAGGGGCCCTTGGATTCTTATCACCGATCCTGGATTTAGGTATACAGGACATTAGTGATAACATGGATAACCATGGATAGGCACAGTAAATAATGCTAAAACGTTTCTCGACTCTTGTGACATTACAGCTTTTGTATTAGTTATTAAAATAGTGCTCTATTAAAAAAATAAGTCTGGAAGTTCAAATATAATTTTTTATTAATCATTGAATGATAAACTGTTTAATGATCTTAATATGTTACTTGGAATACTATGATTTTGTTGGAGCTATTCAGCCGCACTCACCTAGATGTGGATCAGATTACTAATATCACGATATAAGGGAATCGACCAATATACAACAAGTAACTTCCGCTTCAGTTAGTTACCGTACTCATCGAAAATATTTATGGTGTTTTATGGAAGTTAAAAGTCTTCTTCGCTTCTTTTGTAAATAGGCTAGTAGTGCAGTAGCCTCCCGTCAGCCGGCCGGCTTTTGAATTTGAACGAAACACGTTTAGTCCCCGCTTTGGACGTGGTTTTTCATCAGATTCTACAGTTCCTCTAGTTAGTGCGGCTGAACTGAGCACAACCAGTGTCAATGTATGATCGTTGT
This sequence comes from Nephotettix cincticeps, assembly GCA_023375725.1. Lineage (NCBI taxonomy): Eukaryota > Metazoa > Arthropoda > Insecta > Hemiptera > Cicadellidae > Nephotettix > Nephotettix cincticeps. The sequence continues at coordinate 92,933,872 of CM041786.1, read as the reverse complement.
TTTGTTTGTTGTTGTATTTATTATTTTTACAAGCACAATTGTATTTCATGAACCACAATATTTCAGTTTCAGACCAAACGAAAATGCTAAGTCTAACTCAAAAAGTTTTTGTGGAGATTTAACCAATTCATAGGTATTAAGTTCAAACTCAAGGGAATGAGATCAAAACTTGTCAAATTATAAAATAGCAGTTGCGAATTATCTAGCCTAGCTAAACTCAGGCTCAAAACCTTTCAACTGAAGGAGGTAGTAAATTATTAATATACAGTTTTGAAAATACTTTTAAGTCTTTTTGACTGTCTTGAAGTTCATAAAATACTCTTATAACTACTATTAATTAAAGTTAAATTTTCCAGTTATTGTCTAAGCAAATTAAAAAATATGCAAACTATAATGTAAATCCTGTTTTGCATGTTATGAAGTTAAAGCAAATCTCTTGACAGATATCAATCAATAGCATCCACACTGTTCAATATTTTGGGTTTTTACATGCTTTCTACTGACTTAGGCTTGGGGGCTACACTACATTTCGATCAATTTCGCTCTTGTCACAGCAGACCTGCGTACTCAGCGAATTTCTAAATCAATAATACATGACAAGTTTGATCAATATATGTCAATAAATTTGAGTTATTTTCTTATTCTCCTTAAGATTAATTTGGGAAAAAGGTTGCATGTTTGCTGCTGTGAGGGACATTGAAATTAGGCATTTATAATATAAACTATTTTTATTTTGACCATTTATACCAAGATTCATAAACATCTGTCGATAAATAAAGAAGTTTGCCTATTCTCTATATGATTAACACAGGAAAAGAGTATGCAGGTTAGCTGCCATGATAAATACATAAACTATGATTTTTAGCATAAACGGATAGATCTCAACCACATGAAGGTAGATATACCAAATTTTTTATCCTAAAATATTGATTGTTAAGTGAAAAATTAATATTTACTTATCCCCCATAAGATTAACATTGGAGCCCCAAAATACAACTGTGTTTAGATTTTTTAGTATCTTGGTGACAGTTGGAGATAAAGCAAAACTTTAAGGAACTAAATTAGTTTTTTAGGCTGTTTCTAATGGTAAAAGATAGTCCCCCTGTCGCAGCAGACCTGCATACTCAGCAAATTTATAAATCAATAATAATCAATATCTGTCGATAAATATAAGCTATGTGTTAGTTATTTGCCTATTCTCTAGAAGATTAACATGGGAATGAGTATGCAGGTTTTCCACTGTGAGGAACACTGAAAGTTGGCATTTATAGTGTAAACAATTTTTATTTTGACAATTTATACCAACTTTCATCAACAACTGTCCATAAATAAAGGAGTTTTCCTATTTTCCATATGATTAACATGGGAAAAGAGTATGCAGGTTAGCTGCTGTGAGGAATACTGAAAGTAGAAATTTGTAGCATAAACAATGTTTATTTTTAACATTTATACCAAGTTTCATCAACACAGTTTCCATAAATAAAGGAGTTTACATATTACCTATATGATTAACATAAGAAAAGAGTATGCAGGTTAGCTGCCATGATAAATACATAAACTATGATTTTTAAGCATAAATGGATGGATCTCAACCACATGAAGCTAAATATCAAGTTTTATTTAATCTAATCTTAATTAATCCACAAATATTGATTGATAAGTGAAATATTAATTTTTCATCATCCTCCATAAGATTAACAATACTTGGTGATCGAGCTTTGCTCGGATAGAATAAGACATGTATTATACAAGTTAAATTAAAACAAAATTAAAACACATTTATTACTCAATGAAAACATTTATGTGGTTTAAATAAAACCGATTTAATACACCATAATTAATAGAGCACTGAACAAAAAGTACTGTATACAAGTACCTGAGGGGATAGAACTTGTGACCATCAATTCATGAAGCTAACACGCTACCATTGGGCTGTTGCCTGTGCCAAATGAATGACGCCGTTTAAGGTTTTTTAGCCAACCTCAGTAAATGTTTTAGCCGATCATTTACTGTTTAATTATCCATACAGTTATTATTAGCCTGTGATCAACTGATTTTGTTAGAAACGGAATGAGGATTGAAAAGCAAACACGGAAGATTTTGGAAAAACTTGTTACCCTTTAGTTTTTACAAATTGTTTAGTAAGTTGATAATTTTTCATTTATGCATTTTTCAATTTATACATAGAATAAATATTTATGTAAAACCTCTATTCACATTTTGTTCCTCACCATCTTCAATCAAGAACTGTCTAATGATTATAAACAGATGTTTTGATTTGTATTGTTTACATTTGATTCGAGATCGGTTTGCAAATATATATATATATAGGCCTACACAAACTTTGCTCATATTATAGTATTGGATTGGAGCCCGAAAATACAACCTACTGTATTTAGATTTTTTGATATCTCGTTAACCGTTGGAGATAGATAAAAACTTTAAGGAACTAAATTGTGTAGTTTTTTAAGCTGATTCTAATGGTGAAAGATAAAACCAAAAAAGTTCTTAAATTAGCTTATTTTAATGGTTGAAGATAAAATTTAAAAACTTTTAAAATTACATATGAAAAATGAAAAAACCCAATTTTTGAGTACAAACCCCCCCAAACTACCCGTTCCGATTGACCGAAATGTCTGGTTTATGAACTCGTCTGAGCAAATGTAGGAATATATGTCTTTACCAAATTTGGTCTCGATCGGACCATTTGTACGAGAGTTATCGTATTCATAGACACACACATACACACACTTACATATATAATATATATATATATAAATTTTAAAGACTATGTTTTTTGGTCTAGCTGGGCACCTAAAGACGAAAAAATAACTTGGTCCTAGGCTTAAGTCTTGCCACGAGACCTACAGTAATACCTTCTTCTATATGGGAAATTCACTAAAATTTAGAAAATTTTTAAATTACGTATGAAAAACACAAAAAACCTCACTTTTTTATACAATTTCCCCCAAACTACCCTATCTGGTTTACTGATATGTCTGGATTACGAACTCGTCCGTGTAAATGTAGGAACCAAATTTGGTCCCAATTGAATCATTTTTACGAGAGTTATCGTGTTCACAGACAAATATATATATATATACATATAACATTTTTAAGAACTATTGTTTTTTGCCTCTGGACACTTCAGAACAAAAAATAACATGGTCCCGGGCTTAAGTCTTGCCATGAGACCTACGGTAATAAATAGCTTCTTTCCCATGGAATTCATGGAAAATTCGCAAAGTGCCGTTGACTCAGAAACAAGTAAAGATAAAATTAATTCTCAATTCTGAAAGCTAATTTTGGGACTAATAAATAGAAATAGACTTCCAAAAATGCTAACAATTAAAATGATTGCAATGATGATTAAAATTATTAAAGTGATTGCTCAAGTTTTAACCCCATTAACTTTCTTCAGCCCGCTCGGGTGGCAGATTGCTGCCTTTTTAAGTTTTAGCGCGTATTAGGCCAGTCCCGATCATCAGAAGCTCTATTCCCAAATGTATTTCACCCTCTCTACCCTCTCTCTACAAGAGAGTAGTATTTTACTGTTATTCCGGTCTCAGAATGGTCATTAGTTCACTCTGTCTTGATGTGCAGCTATACTTTAGCAGGAAAATATGTTTGCTAAGATAACTTCTGTGATACATGCAACATCTATAACATAAAATTGTATGATAATGTTGGTATAAGGTCGAGTAAAAACCAAAAACAAACAGTTAACAAAAAATATAAACATATTTCTTAAGATAATGTATTCTGTTTTGATATCTTTATCTCATGTAAGTTAATCAATGTTATTGCTTAAAAATGTATTTGTAGGCCTAACATTAATCTAGATACCCTATGTTTACCACTTTTACAAATTATTTAGTGAGATATATTGTCACTCAGATATATTTTTGTGTATATACACACACACACACACACACACACACACACAAATATATATATATATATATATATATATAAAATACTGTTTATTTCATCAAACAGGGCTACTAATATTAGGTATTATATTGAAATAATTCAACCAAGTACCTTTAGAAACTACTGGGATATTTTCTAAGGGTACTTGGTTGAATTATTTCAATATAATATATATATATATATATATATATATATATATTTCACTATTTAGTTCATCAAGTAGGGCTACTAATATAATTATCTTTAAATAAGTCAACCGAGTACCCTTATGAAACATTTTAATTATTACTTCGACATGTTTCGGGAATCATCCCATCTTCAAGAAGTACAAATGTTTAACCTAATTTGATAATCTTAATTTATAAATGTAAATAAATGTCATATGATAATTATTTAAATTTCACAGTATTCAAATTGGTGGAGTGTGTTAGCATGTATTATTTCTTCCTTGTATAATTTTTTCATATATTGGATTGTTTGTTTCAATTTGTGAAGTGTTTAATATATTATTTTTGTCAATTTGATAATGAGTATAAATTTGGAATTCTTCTTTTGTGTCCAATTTTCTTCCTTTTTGTTCGAAATTCAATATAGTCATATTATGTGTCATACTAGTGTAATTGTGGTTTGTGGAAAGAATATGTTCGGCGAACGCTGATTTTTGTGTTGTTTTGTTGTTTGATTTTAGCGCTTGTATATGTTCTTTGAATCTTGTTTGAAAATTTCTACCGGTTTGTCCAATATAATATTTGTCACAGTCATCACATTTAATTTTATATACTCCTGATCTTGTGTATTTATTACTTTGGTTGTTGTTTCGTGATTTCTTCTGTATTATTTCATATGCATTGTGTCTTGTTCTGTAACTTATATTGAATTTTTGTTTTGTAAAAGTTTTCTGTATGGCTTTGTTTAGTTTTAAATTGTATGGCACGCAAATAAACTCTTTTTCTTCGATTTTCTCTTTTATCTTCGATTCTCCTCTCTTTTTCTCCCATCTTTTTATTATTTTATCTATCATATTCTTTTTGTATCCATTTTCTTGTGCAATTTGTTTTATTATGTTCATCTCTTTATTGAAATTGTTCTTGGTCATTGGTATAATCATAAGTCTGTTAATCATCGTGTTGAATGTTGAAATCTTATGTTGCCAGGGGTGATGTGAATTATATGGGATGACAAGATCTGTTTGTGTGGGTTTTCTATAAATATTAAAATCATGTTTATTGTTTGTATTTTGTATTGTTAAGTCTAAAAAGTTTATTTTCTGTTTTTGTATTTCCATTGTGAATTTAATAGATTTTGAGATTGAATTTATGTATTCTAATAATTTGCAGTGTGATTCATCATTGTTGTCATAAAGACATATAATGTCATCAACATATCTGTACCAATATATAATATTTTTTCTAAATGGGTTAATGTCATTTATTATTTTATTGTTTTCAATTTTGTTCATATATATATTTGCTAATAAACCTGAGAGAGGGGATCCCATTGCCAAGCCATCCTGTTGTTTATAGATACAATCTTTATACTCAAAGTAGTTTTGATTCAGACATGTTTTTGTCAGTGTTATCAGATCTTTTTTCTCATTTGTATTAATTAGGTTAAACATTTGTACTTCTTGAAGATGGGATGATTCCCGAAACATGTCGAAGTAATAATTAAAATGTTTCATAAGGGTACTCGGTTGACTTATTTAAAGATAATATATATATATATATATATATATATATATATATATTTGTTACTAATGTAAAAAACATATAAAAACACAGTACCCTTTTTTTAATGAAATTTATTAAACTGACATGTTTAAATTTTAATAAAGGTTAAGTGAACTTATGAAAATGTCCTTAGGGTACGAAAAAAGTCAGTTTAATAAATTTCAATGAAAATAAACGGTACCAGTGGACTGACACATACCTTCTCCCTTCAGTAAATTTAAAAAAGATGTAATAAAACTATCATGTTCTACAAAATTAATATTCTTTTAATAATTTATTGTTTCAAAAATAATCATTCAATTTCTAAAAATAAAAACAATAGAGACAAAGTTAAATTAATTGTTTAAATTGTATGGTGGGGAACCCCCTCCCCCTGGTAATACCAAGCTTTGTTGAGCTGGTTTTGTTCGGTGATTACCTTATGTTTCATACCAAATTTCATGGAAAACAGTTGAAAATAAGGAAGAAATTGATTTTTTCTTCGCCTGGAGATACGGTGACTATATATATACATGCCAAATTTCATCTAAAACGGACCAACGGGGTAGGCTGTGGCACTGTACACATCCAGAGAGACGAGACACACACACACACAGACACACGGACGGACAGACATCACGTCAAAACCCACTTTTTTTGATTCAGGGGACCCCAAAACGGATATATCTACCCTTAACTCAAATTTGAAAATTATGACGAAAACAATACTTTCTCCATTTACTATGTATAAAGGGAGAAAGTAAAAGCGTACTGTTTTTTTTAATGTTTTTTACATTAGTAACAATTATAATAGTAGCCCTCCTTACCTTAAACAAGAAGATAAATAGGAGATACGGTGACTATATATATATATATATATATATATATATTAAGTGACCCCTAGAATAATCATAATTTTTGCTTCGTAATTAAATATTTGATGGGCATTTGAAAAGTCTGTGTAAAGTCTGAGAGTTAGCACCACCAGCGCATATCGAGATAAAGTTTAGCATCTCTTGAATGGACACACACCAAGTTTCAGCCAGGTTGGTCAATTTCTTTGTGTTTGGAATTGGTGTGAAAAAGACAATCGCCACAACCTTTCTGGCTGAAGGAATGGGCTTATTGGTGTATATTTCCCATTGGTAACCCCTTAGATCTCAGATTTCCCCTTAGATTGCTATTTGGTCTCATGAGTATAGTAATGTCTCAATACATCCACAGTGATGAAATTGTGCTCAAACACCTACAAATCATCTTTGCAACAATTCACACAGATCGGTTTTTAATGAAGTGTGAGCAACTGCGTACAACCCCATCCTGGGGATAGCTCTCATGGCATACTCAAAGTCAAACATATCTCTATTCATCCATATCATCATTATCAATATCTCTTCATCATCTCTTATCGTCATCAAGAAGAGTTTAGTGTGACGATTATATACATTATAGGTCTTGGATTAAATCAATTCCAGGTAAAAAATTCATTCAGGGTGTAAATACTGGCCTTGTTGCCAGTTCTTCAGGTTTCTGATAAAATTTTACTTGTCACTATTCTTCCAATTCATCTGGCAAGGCGTTCCACATCTTGGCACCCATGTAGCTTCTCTTCTTTTCTGTAGTTGTAAGTATGTGTACCGGTAAGCAGTAGGTATTTGAGGGTCTGGTGTTGTATTGGTGGAATTGCGATATACTTCTAGTTGATTCTGGTTTCCTATTGTAAAAATGGGATATTGACTCCAAGATGTACAGGTTTACAACTAAGGATCTTTGATTCTTGAAATGTTTTTCTGCTGGTCTCCCTAGGTTGTAGATTATACAGGATCCTGATTGCTCAATTATGCAAAATAAGAATGTGCTGCATGTTTCCTGCTGTAGTGTTTGTCCTCATGTTTACGCAAGATACTATGTGCCCATTCAGTTGAGATGCTCACAGCACTAGCAATCTCGTGCACCTTCACACCTCTATGATCCAGCACCATATCATGGACTTAAACAGGGATTTCTGGGCTTGTAACTTCCACAGACCGTCGAGTGTCACTTGTGCCCATATGGCCAATCCTAAAATTTTGAAACTATTGGAAAACTGTTTGAATGAAAGGTGCAGTGTCTCCATAATGTTTATTAAGCTTCTCTTAAATCTCCTCGGCGCTTTGGTGTCTCCTTGGTTGCCTTTCATAAAGAAATGTCAAATCACCACACGACATTCTTTTTTGTCCATTTCTTGAAAATGACATATTTCTTCTGATTAACACAAATGCCTAACACAAAGAAATAGACTAATATGACTGAAAATTGGCATGCATTCATTCAAGAGATTCTACTAACTAAATGTGACCTTGATACACGCCAGTGGAGCTGTCTTTCAGAATTTGCACAGACTTTTCAAACACCCCTCATATGTTGACTTATACATTTTTGTTACACTGCCTGCATAGATCTCTAGGGTATTTAGGCATGCAAAATAAAAGAGGCTGCAACCCTCTTAATTATATACTATATAGGCTGTATTTATAATATATCAATTAAGTTTGTTTTTAATTTCAGGGAGAAATTTTCTGCAGCATGAGTCAGTTTATAGGTTTTGCTCACAATTTGATTCTGCACAAGATGGAAAAAGGAGAGCTCAATATTGATTCGCTAGAGTAAGTCTCATATGAAATTTATCAAATTTTCCCTAGTAATAATATGTTAACCCGTGAAAGGTCGTGTCGCTATCTTTTCCACTGGGTTGTTTGTTTTTGTTTAATATCTTTGGAATGTAAAGGTCACAAGCTTCCTTCCTTCCTATACCTTCAAATGGATTTGTACACTGTCCACTTGACTATACTTCACCTCTTTCCTGCGTGTCAGTGTTTTTCTGGAGTCCGTTTATGGTGTATACCTGTGGATTCCACCATGCGCGACTTATGACTTTAGTGTAATTTTGTTGCTTTTTCCAGTGAAATTCAAGTGATTTAGTTACTTTAACTGATACTGATTAAACCTGGGAGAAATATTGCACTACAACCTTTGAGATCTATCGTGCCCCTTAGACTAGTCTCCATGTTCGTGCCTAGAGAACACCCTCTAGTCCTGATGCCTTAATGAAGTTTAGTATTATATTGGGTTCTAGCTTTGGGAGATCTCACACTGCCACCTGGTGTGTTCCCAAGCTTCTGGCTCTCTTCTGATGTATTGCCTCACACTCGGCCAGTAGGTGTCTAGGTGTTTCCTCCCCTGATTGATAGAAGCGACAGTCACCCTCTTGAGTGACTTATACCTGCTGATACAGTTTTCAGAGAGGAGGAAATATTTTAAAATTTATTATATAGTGTTGCAAAGAAATGAACCTAAGGAAGCAAACCTATGAAATCCAGGAGTGATTAGACTAGAACATATTGTTGACTAACTTCTGCGTCGCCCATTGACAGGAGTCTGGACTCACACTTTTCTATTGAAAAAAGAATTGAAAGAGTAAGAAAACGTGTAACACAGGCGACATAGTGTTGCATGCAACATTGCATGCTGAGAGCATGCAATTTTTCATTGACTTAAACTGCAGAAGACCAACTTCTCACTAGTGAGGAAGATGACTTAAAGACTTTTATGACTTGAGATTTTGTTACGTATAAATATTACTAATTATTGTTATTTATTTATTTCCATTTACATAAAAATGTGTATAAATAATAATGTTGACTAATAATGAAAACATATATGTTTTTATATTTAGAAAATAGCAGGCTCCTTTTTTGGATACATTTTTTTCCAAAAACCTATTTCATATATTTACAAGTAGAGATACTACACTACCTACAATGCTATAATATTTGAATATGCAACATTTCTTTATTGAAAATATATATTTACAATACTTTTGTAAGCTATTTTCCAGCCCGATGTAATCCACCGTGCGCGATCCCTGACGAAACTTTTTTGACGCGACCCCTCACGGTTTATTTTATTGGTTAGATATTAGAGTGAGATACCAAAAATAATGTATAAATCAGAGCCTAAAATAAATTAAATAATTTTAAGTTTAGCAAACATTGACACCTTATTCGAGGTACAGCATACATATTAAGCATAATATTATAGGACCTGGTGACCAAGCTTTGCTCGGTTAGAATAAGAATAAAAATCGAACGGTACTTTGATGAACGAAATCCGTGCACGGATAAGCAAGAAAATGCATTTTTAATGTTAGATTACAGGGCCCACACCCCCATGAGGTGAAGAATTAATTGTTGTGCCAGCTGCTTTTTCGCCACGCAAGCGCCGCGGTGGTGAATGGGCTCTGTAAGCTAACTTTAAAAGTGCATTTTCTCACTTATCCGTGCACAGATTTCGTTCATCAAAATACCGTTCGATTTGAAATTAAAATTGCAATATTTTTTATATAATGTAAAAATTTCATAAAGTTAATAGAAGTTTTAGTTTAGAAGTTTATAGTTAATAGAACTACTACTATTATTATTAGGTTTTATTGTTATTTAAATTAAAATATTTTTAACCACCGTCATTTTGAAAATATGAAAGTAAACTTAATGATACTTTGAGAATATTCTTCTCTTTGGTCAATAAATATGTGTGCAAAGTTTGGTTTCTGTATCTTAAATAGTTTTTACTTTCTCCCCTTATACATAGTATATGGAAAAAGTATTGTTTTCGTCAAAATTTTCAAATTTAAGTTGAGGGTGGATATATCCGTTTTGGGGCCCCCTGAATCCAAAAAAGTGGGTTTTGACGTGATGTCTGTCCGTCCGTGTGTCTGGATGTGTACAGTGCCACAGCCTACCCTGTTGGTCCGATTTAGATGAAATTTGGCATGTATATATATATATAGTCACCGTATCTCCAGGCGTTTTTTTCATTTTTTTGAATTTTTTATTTTTAAGGGTAGTTCACCCCTAAAAACCCTTAAAAAACGTGAAAAATCCAAATTTCTCAAAAACGGCTCTAACGATTTTGATTAAAATTTTATAGTTTATAGTGCACAGAGTATTAAATAATTTGACACCACCCGCATGTCTGTAAAAATGACGGTTCAAAAGTTATGGGCTTTTAAATATAAAAAAAATCAAATTTTTAAATTTATAGCGAAAGCAATAAAAGTAAAGTATAACTTGACTGATACCATTGAAACCAGCTTAAAAAACTAAACAAATTAGTATTTTGAATTATTTGTCTACGACTAACAGTTCCAGAGAAAAGTTAAATTTACTGTCCATGATAAACGCAGTACGTTATCTGAAAGCACCCGATGTTATTCTTATGGAGAATATAAAAAGCAATTTCTTCCTTACTTTCCAACCGTTTTCCATGAAACTTGGTATGAAGTGTAAGGTCAAATCACCGAACAAGTCCAGCTCAAAAAAGCTTGGTATTACCGGGGGGGCGTTCCCCCCATACAATTTGAACAATTAATTATTAAATGATATTTAGAATAACTTTGTAGAACATGAGAGTTTTATTACAGATTGTCTTTTTTAAATTTACTTGAGGGAGAAAGTGTGTGTCAGTCCACTGGTACCGTTTATTTATTTATAAAGTTGTTCGTATAAAATACAAGATGGCGGCTAGCAGTTAAACAAAGGATTTTTCGACATATGTTTATAGGAAATTTTTTGTTTATTTTGATGAGTACCATCACCCCTCGAAGTTTATCCCCGACTTTAATGAACACTCTGTATATATATATATATACAAACCTTGCTCGTATTATAGTATTGGATATTTAGGCACTGAACTTGATCGAAGAAAATTGGAATAATTTTAGAACACATGTTCTTATTAGACAGTTATTGTCTAATGGGAAATTGAAGAATTTGACTCTTAAAATTAGTTTTATCAACAGCTAATTTCTCCCAATCTATGTTCTTCTAGATTGTAAATTATCTTTATTTTTCTTAGGTTATATTTGTGGCAATCAGTTCTTAACTTGTGAGGTTGTAGTTTTACTATTTCTAAGTTAAACAATGATGGAACTATCAGGATTTTGTTTGAGAAAAAGTGGGGTTTGCAATATTCTTGTGGGCTTGGTGCTTCACTTGATCTGATGGCTTTTTTTTGTAGTAGCAGCATTTTTTGGGTCAGGTAGTATGCTGCTACCCCACAAGATATAATGTTGTACGTGAGATGGTTTTCACTAGGGCAAAGTATGCTATTTTTGCAATTTTTTTATTTAATTGTCTTTATTCACCTTACTGCACTAAGTGCTGATGATAGTTTTTGTTCAAGCTGTTTAATGTGATGGATCCAATTTTTTAGAATAGTTTTAATGTTGATTCTATAATTTTGCGTCTCAAAGTTTTCTGATACTAAATCACTTATATACGTTTTCCACATATCATGACTAATATAATCTACATATATTTTATTTTACTAAATAATGATCAATGTATATTTAAAAAAAATATATATATAATTGTTTGTCTTAAATTGAAAAACTATAAGTATTAATATTAAAGTAATGTTTTCATTATGAACTGTAATATCCTTTCTATTGTTACATGTTTATGAATTTCTTATAATTAATATTAATGTTATGTTTGTTATTTATACTGTTTTAATATACTTTCTAATTGTATTTTTGGTAATGTTGCTACAATGTAATATAAATATGATAATAATATTTCTTTAAATTAATGCTTATTGGTTTAGGAGTATTGAATTTTTAATATAATATATTTTAAATTACCAATTTGGATATATTTAATGTTACTGTAATATGAATTTTAATTGATAATGAATTTAAATAATGTTAATTGAAATAAAAATTGAAGGAAGATTTAGGATTCAGAAACCAATGGCTATTAATTAATACATGTGAAATAAAAATGAATTTTCCATACCGTAGATTACTTCTGATCAGCATTCTTCAGCTCACATATAATCAGTAATCTTGTCAGCAATAATAATAATACCCCCGTCGCAGCAGACCTGCGTACTCAGCGAATTTCCAAATCAATAATATAAAAAATAATATATGACAAGTTTAAAAAAAAATCTGTCCATAAACATGAAAATTATTTCCCTATTCTCCATAAGATTAACATGGCAAAGAGTGTGCAGGTTTGCTGCTGTGAGGAACACTGAAATTAGGCATTTCTACCATAAATAATTTTTATCTTAACATTTATACCAACTTTCATCAACATCTGTCCATAAATAAAGGAGTTTGCCTATTCCCTATATGATTAATATGGGAAAAGAGTATGCAGGTTTGCTGCCATGATAAACACATAAACTATGATTTTTAACCATAAATGGATAGATCTCAACCACATGAAGCTAAATATCAAGTTTAATCCAAAAATATTCATTAATATGGGAAATATTAATTTTTCCCTATCCTCCATAAGATTAACATTGGAGCCCCACAATACATCGTACTGTGTTTAGATTTTTTAATATCTCGGTAACCGTTGGAGATAGAGAAAAACTTTAAGGAACTTAATTGTGTAGTTTTTTAAGCTGATTCTAATGGTGAAATATAAAATTAGAAATTTTCAAAAATTACATGTGAAAAACGCAAAAAACCCCATTTTGGGGTACAAAACCCCCCCAAACTACCCGTTCCCATTGACCGATGTGTCTGGTTTACGAACTCGTCCGAGCTCTTGTAGGAATACACGTCTCTACCAAATTTGGTCTTGATTGGACCATTTTTACGAGAGTTATCGTGTTCACAGACACATATATATATATATATATATATATATATATATATATACATATATATATATATACATATATATATATATATATAAAAATTTTAACGACTATTGTTTTTGGACTCTGGGCACCTAAAGAAGAAAAAATAACATGGTCCCGGGCTTAAGTCTCACCATGAGACCTACGGTAATAGCTTCTTCCCTATGGGAAATTTGCTAAAATGAAATAATAAATAAATTTTGGTAAATTTGGATGTGAGCCTCATCTTTCACTTAATTAATACTGGAAAATCTTCACTAGGAACTGTGTCCTTTTTATTAAAAGTTAAATTTTATCACTGAATCAGCAGGAACAGACCTTTCACTACCAATGTTGGCTTCACACTCTCTTTCCTTCTCTCTTCTTGGTGTTTAATTCACACATTGTTGAGGCACATAGTTGAATCATATGTTCACTGGTTACTTAATTTACAGCCTTGAGGACTAATTTTGAATTACTGTATGTTATGTTAATTTTTTATGTATTGCAATTTTCTTACATTGCATATATTTATTTATATAAATTAAATTGTGTTGATTAAAATTAATTTGGTTTATGGCTAGGTTAGATATGATTTTGGTATTTATTAAATGAGGAATAATTTGAATGTTATTAAGTATGAAGATGAATAAATATTATATTACATAATAAGCATGATTTTCCGAAGAACAGTAATTAATGGTTATTTTAGCACAAATATATGAATTATTTATCTAAAGATATGAGGGATAATATTATGGCATTTTAAGAAACTTAATATTAAATAATGAATGGTTTCATGAAATACTACAGGCCTACAAACATCGTTCGCAACTATTGTGTTAAAAACATTGGCCTCCTATTGTGTTTTAAAATTTTTCAATTCTTTCAAAATCACATCCGGATATCGGAGGGTCTGAATATGAGAGATCCGTATATGAGAGGGTTTACTGTATAATGAAATAGAGTGGTACAAGAATTAATACTTGCGAACCATGTTAATTTTTCGTTTGGAGTAAAGTGCCTAGAGACCAAAAAAAATCGTTAAAACTTGTGTGTATATATATATTATAAGTTACTATGCGTACTGAACATCGGGATCAAGCCAGCATTTGCCCTTTTGCTCTACGCGAGGTTTCTGTCCTCACTGAGCCGGCCTTAGGAAATCGGTGTTATTCTTTGACAGATGTACCGCCCCAGTCAAATTACTCACCTGGCAGTGTCCTTGAATGGCCGGTGGCTCATATTTATCATATACATATATATATATATATTAAAATGGGAAATATTTATTTGTATTAATATTATATATATATGTATATATATACATATATATCAAACAAAGCTGTGTTAGTTACACCATTTATAACTCGAGAAAGGCTGGATTGATTCTAATGATCTTTTTTTTTAGGATTAGTATCTGGTCCCAGTAGGCTATGGGCATATTTAGATTTGTATTTAACCTTAGGGATAAGCCCCAATGGCCTTTAAAGTTTGAAGTTTGAACTTTAAAGTTTGTTATGAGGGCATAAGCTTAACATATACAAACTTTATAAAAGGGAAAGGTGTGATACTTTGATCATATGCATACATCAATGATGTGAATATTTTATTGATAGCTGATTTAGCGTTGTTTTATTTTCACGATTTATTTTATGAGTAGACAACCAACGTCATTGTGCGTAGATTCCAACGAATACTTGTGATTGTTTTGAAAATAATCATTTATAGATTACTGGTTGATTAATTTGTGTAATTACTGTCATAGTAATATATATAATAACTGTGTAATTCCAGTGTAATTACTGGTTGATTACGGGTTGATAACTATCACAGACAATAGAAATTAAAAACAGCCGCTTTGAAACATCTACCCTTCAACATTGCACTCTGCTCCCTACCTCAGTGGAACCTGATCCTACCCCCTACTGTGATGTGCAGAAATTCTCCAATACAACTATACTAGAATTGCAAATGGTAAATATGCAGCTCAAGGAAGAGGTTGATACTCTAGAGAAGAGATTGAAGTGTGTACTAGATCTTTCAATTGAATCAGACACTCGATTAATGGAGTACACTGACCAAATTTTCGCTGTTACGGACTACCAGACTGAACCTATCAGTCCTAGTGTGACAGATTGTGCAGTGCAAACTTTCAACAACTGAAGCTGCTGCGTACCTCTGATGTTACCTTATTAACAGGAAACAGTTATAATAATGAAAATACTTCTGCAGAGAACAAAAATGAATATTATTCATTGGACAAAAAATTTATTGTTATAGAATTATTTAATAACAACTGGCTGTCAGATGGGACAATTGGACCTTATTTGGACATGGTGAATGAAGGGTTCTTAACTCAAATAACAAGTATCATAGTAAATCCACTAATAGTTCATGCAGTTAAAAATTCAACAGATGCTTCAACATTTCTATAACCACTATGTTTTAAAAATAAAGGTGTAGTGATTATGCCTATAAATGATTCTGAGGAGGTAAGCCGAGGAGATAGTGGGTATCATTGGAGTATTTTGGTTTTAGACAGACCCAACGAGAGGTTTTATCATATTGACACTTCTAATTACCACAATCGCTCCTCTGCAAAGAAGGTTACAGGAAAACTAAATGAATATCTAGGTGTTAACACAATGTTAACTTCAATAAAGGGTCCACAGTAACCAAATGGATTTGACTGTGGAGTTTTTTCTTCTGGGTAGTGGAGGAATTGGTTCATGACATTGTCACATCTGTATCATATGATAAAAACTTTATCTAAACTATGAGCCTGTCAAGAGAGGAAGTGATAACCAAGCGCTTGCTCATCTCTTATTTTCTCCTCAACCGAACAACATTGAATAAGGAGGTACTTTAAAAATTAATGATTAAAAAGGATAAGAAGTTACTTTATTCTAATGACCAGGGAAATAGGGAAGTAAGGGACCCTAACACAAGGGGTTGGCCAACCTGGCCGTGTGTGACAACAGGGTATTTTAACCGGCTCTTTATTTAATTAAAATACAAATGGTTTTATTTTAGTAGCGGCCAGTGCACGTTTAGATTTTGAAAGAATAACATTGTCTGATCGTAGTGAGTACAGTTTATTGTTATAAACGTACATTGAAAACAAAAGTAAACCTATTAAATAGTGTTGCAGCTATAAGGTTAGGGAGTCAGGAGGATAAAACGTGCACTGTCCCACGCTGATTTCAGCAGCGGTTGATAATATAAACTGGCCTTTCCATTGCGCAATTCTTCCACGCATCTAGTGTTGCCCAGAATGGGTACCTGTGAGACACGCAGGGAATTAGGCAATCACCGCTGCGGCGACCGACTGCGATTGCACGCCCGCACTATCTCTCCGCGAGATAAGGAACTGACTGATTAGTTGAGCTTCCCTGTTGTAGGAAACGCCTTATATCCTTCTAACGCAATATTGATACTCATTGATATTGCCAGTCGGAAGGGGCTAGAAAATTACCACAACTCAACTCATTGTATAACTGTTGGAAGAATACAGCTCATGTGTAAATGGATTAATTGTGGTTTAATGCTGGACAATTGCGTTGGTAAATTATATAGATAAATACTATTAGTATGAATAAAAATATAAAAATAATTCTGATCAAAACCGCTAAGGGCAAGGATGGAATACTGGTTAATAATTTCAGATATAGAAAAGACAAGACTTTAGTATCGGGAGAAATTAACTGGCGTTGTACAAACCGAAATTGTTCTACGATGTTGAGAACAAATCATACCGTAACAGTCTTAAAGAGTAAGCCATCTTTCCATAACCATGATCCACCGGACTCTGACACGCCTTCCTCGCCTTCTATCTCGGAGCCCTCAACACCAACATTACTGTCGTCCCCCCTCTTTTCAGTTGATAAAAATACTACTGATACTCCGATGATGTCTCCTATAGAATCTGTAAAGCCTATACTAACTGAACCGCTTACACATAACGCAGTTTTAACACTTGATTCGGAGCAAACCATACATCTAGATCAAGAAAATCAGCACTTAAGACGAAGAATCTCTGAGCTTGAAGGCTCAATTGAAAGACTAAAAACACAAATAACAAATGTCCAGAATCTTCCATGTTCTTATCAACCCCTCAGGTGGATACAAATATCTTTAAAAATAGTAGTTGTCCGAATGTAAATGCACTAAATGGGAATACTCCATCATCACAGGCAGGAATTAGCTTCCACTCTGAAAATGCTCATTCAGTGAGTACCCAAACACAAAACTTTGGTTTTAACCATCTGGACGGCATCCATGTTGTAGAGGCCCATATGATTGACGTCATCGAGGAGCTAAAATCCGATTCTTCCATTGCCTTTGCGCACTGAATTTCGGGGGGTTTTCATCACCGCAGACAAATGACAGCTGGAGTCGCAGTAACATTCAGAAATTAAAAAAAGTAAAGAAGAAGTAAAATTCAGAGCGGCGGTATATAGTTTAGTCACTAAGCCTAACTATAATGGCAAACCAACTGAGGAAGAATACAACATAGCTTTTGATGACCTTACCGAAGATTTCATGCAAAAAGGATTTAGCACGCTCATATGTTCGCCAATGGGGTGCGTGCGTGACCTTATTGAGATTGGACACTTTGCTGTAAAAATCAACCAATTTCACAAAACCACTGGAGCCACAGGTATTATTGTTTCTGAAGACCAAAAGGCGAGAAGAATTTTCAGGTTGGACTTCCACATGCCGAATTCGTAAAACAACTGAGGACGAAAATAAAGAACTGTCAGCACGCGGAGAACTGGTACCTTCTACCTGACGAAGATATGAAACTTTACTGGGAGAATGTGGATGTCCCTCAAAACACTCTTGTACTGGAACCGACTGTTACCCACCTTATTAATTCAATGGAGAGCACTGAACAACTGTCGAACATTCTTGAAGATCTCGCCGTGAACACGTACGACTACGTCCTGGCGCCGGTAAACAACCGCACAGATAACAGCAGAGAGGGCGGCGGACACTGGTCGCTACTGATGTACACGAGAGACGTCGACACGTACTTCCATCTCGACAGCCTGGAGCCTCTCAACAGCGGCCATGCGGAGCAGCTGGCAGCTTGCCTCAGCGGACACCCCGATGTGAGTGTAGTGCAGTTACGGTGTATTCGGCAAAAAAAGTGTTGATTGTGGGGCCTACGTGCTCCATTTCATGGAAGTAATAGTCTCTAGAATAAGAAATAAGTTGCCTGTACATGATGATCACTGCTATGCACTCAAGTTCTAGATTGACAGTGTTTATGAAAGTATTGCAGGGCAAAAAAAATTAAGTCAGTCCAAAGAAAAGCCAGTTAAATGTAAAGTGACGTTGCTCTCTGATAGTCACGGTCGCGATCTGCGCCACTTGTTACAAAGCAGGTTGGGAGACAATAGTGATGTGTTTAGTGTGGTGAGGCCAAATGCACCCTTGGAAATTGTAGCAAGTGACGTAGACAGCGAAGCTTCGAGACTTGGTAATCGTGATCATCTTATAATATTAGGAGGGTGTAATAATGTAGGATTAAACGTTGAATTTGATGTGAAATGTAGTATAGGAGAAATCGCTAGAAAAACTAAGAATACTAATGTAATGTTGTGTACTATACCTTTAAGGTACGACAGACCAGACTTAAACCGACAAATCAGAAAGTTCAGTATCGATTTAGTAATTGAAGCACTGAAGTATGACCATGTAAAGATAGTTTCAATTTCAAACCTGTTCAAAGAATGTTATACACATCATGGCCTCCATTTTAATAGTTGGGGAAAACACTAACTAACTAACTTGTTTGTTGAAAAGTTTAATTGCATGAATTTAAACTAAAGACACATGACAAAGGAATTATTTCTGCAAAAACATATTTTGTACAAAATCAGCATGTGCCAATACCAGAAACTATTTTAGGAAACGAGTTTAAACTAATTCATATTAACATACAATACATTAGAGACAAAATAGACATGTTAAATATTTTTCTGCAGACTGAGCAGCCTGATGTTGTTATAATAAGTGAGCACGGACTGAGAACTGATGAATTTCACTGTATAAATTTTAATGATTTCGATGTTTGTTGTGAATTCTCTAGGGTGGACCATAAAAGCAGTGGTGGCTTAGCTATTTTGGTAAAATGTCAAGTTAATTTCAATAATGTAAATATTAGTAGCTTTAATAAGGAGATGATTTTTGAGTCAGCAGCGATTGAATTAGTTTTAAACAATGATTATAAATTATTAATACTTGGAGTGTATCGCCCACCTCATAATCATAGAATTTATGTAAACACGTTTTTTTATACTTTATATGAGCTATTGTCAAAACACTTATCTAAATGTAAACAATGTTTGATAGTAGGTGACTTTAATATAGACTGGTATGAACAAAGTTCTAAGACAAATAGGCTAAAGGATTTGATGAATGAATTTTCTCTTAGGCAGTTTGTTATGTCCCCTACCAGAGTAACAGCCACTTCTTCCAAACTTCTGGATCACGTGCTATCCAATGTTAGGCGGGAGGTGTTGCAGGTAGAGGTGGTGATAACTGGATTGTCAGATCACTTCGCTCAGATGGGCTTGCTTACACTTCCTACTGAAACTGTTGTTGCATATAAACAAGTCTTCAAAACTTGTACAGAGACCTATCGTGACACTTGTACTGGGAATTTAACTGTTTTAATATCAATTCTATCGAAGGAACAGTGGACAGTGGGTGTTATTGAGTAAAGAGGCGGATGCTGAAGAAAAACTTCAAACTTTTTAAAATGTTTTTAATTATTACTTTTCATTAGCTTGTCCCTTAAAAAAGAAAAAGAAAAATAGTTCTAAAAGACAAGACAAGACAATTCTTTATTTAACATATTCTTTGAGAACAGTTATGAGTCAGAAATTAGGTGTGTGTTTGTATAATACAATATTATAATACAATATTACAATATTATTTGAGAGGTACTACAGTCTATGGGTTCAGGAACTCCCCCTCTGCGTAGAAAGGTCTATCCAGGAGCCACGCTGTCAGCTGGTTTTTGAAGCGTTTCGGATCTTCTTTCTTGAGGTAATCCGGTAGCTTGTTGAAAAGAGAGCCCCTTTGTAAGTAGGTTTTTGTTCAAAAGGCTCAGGTGGTGTTGCAAAAGAGAGAAGTTGGCTGCATTTCTGGTATTATGTTGATGGAGGTCGCTATGTCTTGGTTGTGTAGCTGTGATTGTATGGATGATTGTTTGTTTTATATAAAGTGAGACTGCTGTAAGGATTTTGAGTTCTTTGAAAGATTTCTGGCAACTGTCCCTGTAGCCTAGGTTCGCCAGGCATCTAATAGCTCTTTTTTGCTTGAGAAGCACCCTTTCCAAGTTGTTTTTTGATGCTCCTCCCCAGGTTTCGATGCCATACCTGAGGTGCGATTCGAAGAGGGCAAAGTAGGCAACTCTGGTTGCATCTGGACTGCATACCTGTTTTATCCTATGCATGACGTAGAGGCCAGAGCACAGCTTTTTGCAAAGTTGGTCCACGTGAGGCTTCCAGGTGAGTTTGGAGTCTATTATATCCTAAAATTATAAAACCATGATCGACACAAGGTATAATAATATCATCAAAAAAACTTAAGGATCTAGATTTTAAAAGGAAAATTAATAAATCTGACGAGTTTCAGAAATATTATAAAAAATACAAACAGATTTATCGTAAAGTCATAAAAGTTTCTAAAGCGGCCCACGTAACTAAACAGCTAATTAATACCAACAATTTATCTAAAGTGGCTTGGAAAATAATAGACTCTGAAAGAAAAAATATTCGGCAAACGTTACCTGATGCTATGCCTAGTTCTGAATTCTTCAATCAATACTTCTCCAATATTGGTAGCCAAAAACACTCACTAATATCTGAGCCCTTTTTAAAAACTCAAATTGATACCACCTGCCTAAACACACTTGCTCTGTACCCAACGGATGCACGAGAAATCCATAAAATAATAATGAATTTAAAAAACTCAAATTCTTGTGGATATGATGGTATAAGCCACAAAATTGTCCGATGTTGTGCCGATTACATTTGTGAACCTCTCGCAGATGTAATAAACATCTCTTTTTGAGAGGGAATATTTCCTAGCGTTCTAAAACAAACTATAATTTGCCCCATTTTTAAAAGCGGGAATTCCAAACTCCCTGAAAATTGGCGTCCGATTGCAAACATTTCAACTATTTCCAAAATTTACAAGCATGTTTTTGCATCCAGACTCTTAAACTATTTACTAAAAAACAACCTATTATGTAAAGAACAATTCAGTTTTGTAAGAGGGAAAGGTACAATTGACGCCACTGTTGACTTTGTCACAAAGATTATCAGCGCGCTAAATAATAAAAATAAAGCTGTAGGGGTGTTTCTAGATTTTCAGAAAGCGTTCAATTGCTTGGACCACAGCGTGCTTTTCGAAAGACTTTACAACATGGGAATTCGGGGTTTATCTCTAAATTGGATTAAATCATATCTACAACTCAGAACTCAAAGCGTCAAAATTAGCAATGACATACAATCTGGATTATTAGAAGTAAAATTTGGCATTCCTCAGGGCTCGGTTTTGGGTCCCATCCTATTTATTTTATACACAAATAGCATAACTAAAACTTTCAAAAATTTGAATCTAACCATGTACGCTGACGATGTGGCCATCCTATTTGAAAATAAATCGTTGGATAATCTTGAAATTGATAGTTTTATTAAATTATCAAATCTTTACCAATATTTTAATTACAATAATTTACACATAAATCCAAGCAAATCAAGCTGCATGAATTTTTCAAAAAGTAACCATACTGCATTCAGTCCTGGAATAATTATGAATGATTTTGAATTACCCTTAGAATCGGAAGTAAAATACTTGGGGATAATATTTGATCGGTCATTTTCTTGGACACCTCATATTAATGCGCTGTGTTCCAGGCTGTCCTCTCAATTGTTTTTATTAAGTAGATTTGCGCAATATCAAAATTTATTTCTCATGAGGTTGATATATTTTTCCCTTATTGAATCATGATTAAGGTATAGAATTATTCTTTGGGGATCTACATCACAATCAAACTTTATACGCGTTTTTAGGGTCCAAAAAAGAGCAATTCGAAGTATAGCCGGAACCCATAAGAGATCACATTTTAAAGTTTTCTTCAAATCAATAGAAATTTTAACGTTACCTTCCATTTATCTTGAAATTCTAATGTATTACAAATTTAAATCAACCACAATAATGACCGGTACCTACATTCACAATTTAACACAAGGTACAGGCACCATCATAGACAAACTCCACACAGGTTAGAACTAGCCGCTTCACTTCCTCAGAATATTGGACCAAAATTACTAAATAAATTACCTGAAAATATAAAATCAATTACCTCTGAATCAAAATTCAAAATTAAACTGAAGCAATGCGTTTTGGGAACTGTCTGTTACTCTATTAGTGAGTTTTTGGAGTAGGAAATATTGATGAAAAAGGGCATTGGTTTGTTAGTCTGCAGAATTTTATTTTTCACCTTTAAAATTTATCTATTATTTTTACTGTCTAGCAAGACTGGTCTAAACTGTTTTAGTAAGTAGAAAAAGAGGTTTTTATTTTTAAGTTTGATGTTTGTAATGCAATTTATGTTGTCTTACTAAAATAAAGAATTTTTGATTTTTGATTTTTTTGAGCTTTTGGACTCATACAAAATATAAAACAAAGCAGATCTCTCAAACCAAAAGTAATACCTCTGTTACAACAACTAACAGGTTTGATATTTTGCAAGCTCTACCCGAGGAACATGATAATGAAGGTGAGAGTAGTAAAATCAAGAAAAACTATAAAAAAACAACTCGAGGTCCTCATGCAAAGAATCAACTGACAGATAAAAGAAAAGGGAAAACATTTAAACCTAAACATCAAGATAAAATACTCAATAAAAGTCATATAAAAGATTCTACAAAGAAAATAAAACTAACTTTGTGTGCCAATAGCCAAGGTAAAACTATAGCTAGTAAGATTGAAAACTACAGTTCAGCTAAAATCAATGCCTACGGTTATGTTAGAGTGAACACCAATATGCTACAAGTATCAGTATTCAGTACTCAGTATCAGAAGACGAAACAAATCCAGTGGTTATTTTGGGTGGCACAAACGACAGCTTTAATGGAAACCTGGAAACTAAATACAGGGAGATGGAAGGAAAACTATTAGATATCTGTAAAATAAGACCCACCTTGCTCTGTACAATAACAACTAGACATGATAGGCCTCTGGGACACACTGACAATCTGTATTATTTGACAGTTAAATTACATAACGGAACTAAGTGCTAGGATTAAGAACCTGTTTGTTGTGGATCTGAGGAGCCTGAAACGATATCATTACACAAGGCATGGATTGCACTTGAATGATCATGGGAAAACTAAGGTGGCATACATGGTCATCAGTGCATTTAGAGAGGTTGAAGATTTTATCTAATAACTCTGTGTTTCTTCCTAATACTGGGCACTCCATTGCTGAAGAGAGCTCTCAAATGGTTGTCAACACTCTTAATGCTGCTGACGACAATAACAACAACAACAAAAACAAAGACAGTGTGGCTGCCAATGATATTCAGCAAGTGGTGGAGAAGACATTGAACCCAGATCAGCTGCAGGAGTCTGTGCCTGTGTCAAGTGATGCGGGATTCTCTCTGGGGTTATGAGTGATATTGGCAAACATATTAGACCTTTTTTGGAGAAAGTGTAAAAAAATGTGATGATAACATAAGCTATGATTTAAACAGCACTCAAAACCTCTTAATTTTAAATAAAAAAATGTTCAAAATTTACCTACCTGCATTGCCATTTTAGAAGTTAATCTTGATGAAATATGTTGTTCAGATGATTGTTCAGATTGTTCAGATGTTGAGTACTGAATACAGACATAATTGTTCTGACTGAAATGAACATGCGAGAAAAAGAAATACAAAATTTCAATTTCAATAATTATAACCACCTCCTACTGGACCAGGTCAACAACCATAGGTGGAGGTGTCATAATTCTCAGAAGCAAATTTATAAAAAGTAAAAAATTATTAATCAAAAGAGCTGATTAATTAACATCTGAAAAGGAGTTTGAGTATTGTACGAGTGAGATCACAGTCAGTGCCTACTCTTTCATATTAATTTGTTAATATAGAACACCTGATTATAAATATAATGATGTATTTTGATTCAAACTTGAAATTTTACTAGATATTATGATAAGTAAATATTAAAATGTAATTTTAGCTGGAGATATAAGTATTTATGTTTTAAAACATGACACATTGTACTATAAAATTATCAGCACTTTATCAATATTTAATATGTCTGTTGATTTTCCTACGAGGGTAAATGATATAAGTGCTACAGCAATAGATAATTTTATTACAAACTAGCTGACCCGGCGAACTGCGTAACGCCCGACAGTAAATACATGTTAACTTTAAGATTGGCCATGTTTGAAGTCGAATAGCAATACGGCTTCATTGTAAAAGGTTATTTATTCTGGGTCGCGGCATAGTGAATAACAATAACAAAACGATAAAACATATAATAACATCCCCATAAAACAAATAAATCTGAAACTTATGGGGTTTTCAAAAATATTTTTTCACTAAAACCTTCCCGGACACATATAGAGCAACTTCCTAAAATTTCATGGCGATCGGATGAGTAATTTGGCAACGCATAAAGGACATACATACATACATACATACAGACAGACAGACATACATTCAATTTTATATATAGAGATGTAAGGCCAGGCAATTGAAAGTAACAGCGATCATCACTCATTAATTTCCTTTACAATAGACATAACTTAGATTTATTTTAGTTGTATGTGGTTTAATTGTATATTGACTCTATTCAAAGACTTGTACGTATGTATTATCTCTATATATAAAATTGAATGTATGTCTGTCTGTCTGTATGTCCTTTATGCGTTGCCAAATTACTCATCCGGATCGCCATGAAATTTTAGGAAGTTGCTCTATATGTGTCCGGGAAGGTTTTAGTGAAAAAATATTTTTGAAAACCCCATAAGTTTCCATTTTATGGCGTTTTAAATTTCTAATGTTAACCTTATGGAGAGTAAGTTTGTTTACAAATTGTCTACAATGAAAAGATTTGATTTCTTAACTACAGCTGATTGGTTTACTTTCCATTAGCAATACTGTATGCTTTACTATCCATTGCCATCTGAATCATTCATTAATGTTAAATTATGAAGTAAATGTGTACTGTAAAAAATGAACAGCTTTATTCACCACGTTAATAGTTAACGGTTTTGGGGGATTATGTATTTATATTTTTATTTTCTGTCTGATTAAAATCACGTGTTTATATGATAATTACAATGTTTATATAATTATGTTTATTATAATAATCAGCTGTTGTATATCTTTCCTATAAAAGCCTTATTACAGTTAGGTTTCCTTTGGGTTTGGATTGGATTTGAAAATTGTGAATTAATCTACTCAGATTTATTTGTTTTATGGGAATGATATTAATATGTTTTATCGTTTCAGTATTGTTATTCACTATGCAGCGACCCAGAATATATAACCTTTCACAATGAAGCCGTATTGCTATTCGACTTCAGAACATGGCCAATCTTTAAGTTAACATATTTACTGTGAGGCGTTACGAAGGTCGCCGGGTCAGCTAGTATTAAATAAAGATTATTTGACTTGACTATTAATTTGTTTCAGTGTAATTACTGGTTGATTAATTTGTTCCAGTCTAATTAAATGTTGTTTTTTTGTTTTGTGCAAGTGAATGAATGTTAGATTACGCTAGTATTATTATAAACAATGTCATGATTCAGAAAATTTAATCTTTCCTACAAAAGCAAATTAGTTAGCTTTGGTTTAGGTTAAGGTTGGGTCAGAACATTGTGAATCAATCCACTTAGATTTATTTACTTTTATCAAAAATCGTATACCCTACTCTATGTTCTATGTAAAAATCAATGTTTTCAATGTAATGGCATTGTTCATGCTAAACACTTGGATGAAATACATGGTAACCCACGAACCGAGCCAAGATTGATTGGCAGAACCAGAACTGCGATCTTGAAACCAAATATACCACAGTGCAGGTTATGACATATGGCACATTTTCTATTGAATATCTCTGATTCAAATCTTGTCCCATCATTTTGTGATCATTGTTTCAGGGATCCCTCTAAATAAATTTGTAAAAAGTTGTGTCTTAACTAGGGTTCTAGAGTTCTCAGTTTCAAGACATTTGGGCCATTAATCCCCCATTTAGTTAATTTTATGTTTAACTAAATTGAAAAGTTTTGAAAATTAAAAGTTTGAATGTTTGAGTTTGAGATTTAATTTTTGTTGTCTTATCCAACAACACTCATCAAACACAAAAAACACTCATGAAAAACTCATCACTCTCATCTTCCAGTGATATTAACCTTAAAATATCTACCAGTGTGGTTTAATGTGCTATTAATATAGATATTTTTCCAAATATTGAAATATAATCTATGTTTTCAGATCTCTTAGAAGTGTTTTAAAAGAATATGAAATACATACCAAAATAATAGAAGACCAGTTAGAAATGTGCAAGGTGAGTATATTGATAACGAGTTCTCACGCAGCTCACTGACGTGAGTAGATTGAATTTCATAGAACATATATTATTCCCATTATAGTAATCGTATAGTACTGAGTATGCAGATTTACTGCAATAAGGGTTGATTAACATGGTATAACGATTGTTAACTAAAAAACATAAATATTATCATACTAGCAAGACATTAACAACGGTCTTAAAGTGTTGCTTTACAGTCAAAAAGGAAATAGAATTAACCCTTGAGCTTCACTGGTGAAACGCGAGAGGGCGCATGCAGAGTTTTACCCCGCAACGCTAAATCCCACGAATTCAACCCATCTTACTTGTTTTTAGCGAATTTCCCATAGGGAAGAAGCTATTACCGAAGGTCTCATGGCGAGACTTAAGCTCTGGACCATGTTATTTTTTCTTCTTTAGGGCACAGAGATCAAAAAGAAGTCGTTAAAATTTTTATACATAAATGTATATATGTATATTTTACTGTTTATTTCATCAAATATGGCTACTTATATTATTATATTGAAATAATTAAACCAAGTACCCTTAGAATATATATATATATACATATATATATATATATATATATATATATGTGTGTGTGTGTGTGTGTGTGTGTGTGTGTGTGTGTGTGTGTTCACAGACACACATATATATAAATAATATATAGTTTTTCTCTATCT
Source organism: Nephotettix cincticeps (assembly GCA_023375725.1). Classification (NCBI taxonomy): domain Eukaryota; kingdom Metazoa; phylum Arthropoda; class Insecta; order Hemiptera; family Cicadellidae; genus Nephotettix; species Nephotettix cincticeps. The sequence goes on along the minus strand of CM041786.1, from coordinate 92,906,260 downwards.
CCAACGATTACCGAGATATTGAAAAATCTAAACACAGTACGTTGTATTTTGAGGCTCCCATGTTAATCTTATGGAGGATAAGGAAAAATTATTATTTCACTTTTCAATCAATATTTTTGGATATTTTTGGGATTTTTGGAAACTTGATATTTATTTTCATGTCGTTGAGATCCATCCATTTATGTTCAAAAATCATAGTTTATGTATTTATCATGGCAGCAATCCTGCATACTCTTTTTCCATGTTAATCTTATGGAGAATAGGCAAATAATACTCACATTTATCGACAGATTTTGACCAAACTCGTCATATATTATTATTATTATAATATAATTGATTTGGAAATTCGAGTACGCCGTCTGCTGAGACGGGGGTGTTATAACATAGCATTTAAATGTCAAAAATATTGATCAAATACAAAGTTTGTATATTATTAATGTGGTTAATATCATTAATATCACTATATCGTTAGTTTAATTAATTAATTACTAAATTTGAGTAACAAACATAGTTTTCTAGTCTAAGAATGGTGTTACAGAAGAGGGTGTATGCGGAGTATTGTTCTGCAGAAATAAAAATTAAACATCAATGCAAACTAAATATATTAAATGACAGTATTTTAAATGAAATAAAAAACAAAAATATATTAAGGTTCACACACACGTTCATATGTGTATTCCGTTTAGAGAAAGCCTCCGCAAACTGACATCGCTTCACTGTATTGCTATTCAGGAAGGAAACAAAAGGAGTGTGGGGGTTGTAAATAGTTTCGGGGGATTCCTGGAATGAGGCGTGTGAGGTACGGAGCCTGAGATGGCTGCCGATACCCGATATGTGGGTTTATTTTAACTAAAACTACACTGTTTGTCTACAACGCGCCCGGAGGCATTTTACACCGTCTTCTCCAAAAAACGGGAGAACTTATTACAATGAAAGTTATTTCGTGTATTCTCTACATTCCAGAGAAGGTTTATAAATGCTTGAAATCGCTTGTATTTTCACATTCGTATTTAATATTTTAATTATTTATTTTTTAATTATTTAATTTTTCACTCACATTCTAATATTTCAGTTATTTCTAGTGTTATAGCTGTGGATTTCATTACAGAATGTTTGAGAGGGTTAAGTTTTTAGGGCGTAGCCCAGATGATGTCATAAATGTACAAATTTATGATTGGTAGAAAATCTAATTTAACAAAAAGAGGTTTGCCATGTGAGTCAGGGAGTTCATTACAGATAATCCTGACTAATTTGTTCTGAATTGTAAAATATTGTTGATTTTTGGACTACTTTCCCAGAAATTCAGGCCATAGCGATAGAAACTTTGAAAAAAGGATATAATTATAATTATATCCTTATATTTCTTTATTGTAAACAAGTGAAACTAATCTTCTGACCAAATAGACTACCCGAGATAATCTTGTAGACAAGTAATTTATATGGGATTCCCAGTTAAGCTGGTTATCAAAAAACATTCCTAAAAATCTTACACTTGATTGATTACCATGACACTCATTGTCTGTAGGTCTTAAACTAAATAATATGTTTTGTGTTTTACTATGGTTCAAGAGGAGGCTATTAGACTGAAACCATGCCAAAGCATCTTTCATTGCAGTTTGAGTCAGTTGTTGTAGTTCTACTAATGTATTGCTTTTTGAGAGAAAGGATGTATCATCTGCATATAAAATAGTTTTTATTGGCTTTGAGATATTACTTGGAAGATCGTTAATAACAATTAGAAACTGTCCTAGAATCTGTCCCAAGGACAGATCCCTGGGGCACACCACACTCTACTTGAATTTCGTCTCACATATTACAATTTACTGAGACAACCGGCTTTCGATTACTAAGGTATGATTTTAAAAACTTGAGAGAGGTATTTTCAAGACTATAATATTTGAGTTTCATAAAAAGATCTTGGTGGTCCACACAGTCAAAAGCCTTGCTCAGGTCACACTAGGTGGCCCAAGCAAAGGTTTTTTAGACTCAAAAGTATCAATGACCTCACAGACCAGGGCGTCAATGGCATCGCGAGATGATTTGCCACTGCGGAAACCAAATTGGGAGAAATAAAAGAGTTTGTTGGATTTATAAAAAATGTTTATCTGATTAGAGACCAATATTTCAATTACTTTAGATAATATTGGGACTATTGAAATGGGTCTATAACTTTCAGGTTTGTTTTTATCTCCTTTTTGAAAATTGAGGCAGATCCGGGATAGTTTTAACTGTTCAGGAAAAATTCCTTTAGATAAGCAGCAGTTAATCACTGTGGTCAGAGGATGTACTATTGCAGGGATAATTTTTTGAATACTGTAATATTATTTGACATGTTATAGCAGTCCAAGGAGTTAGAGTTATTAAGTTTTTTAACCGTGTCAAAGATATTTTTCGAAATTACTGGTCTGAAACTGAAATTTATTGGCACTATTTGATATTTTTTTACTAGACTTTATGGAGAAATACTGGTACTGTCTATACTCTGTTTTATTTCCTTGACTGATTCAACAAAATACTCATTGAACTAAGATGGTGTAATATTTTGTGATGTATAAATTTGTGCGTTTTGAGTATTTAACTTGATGATATTTCAGGCAGCTTTACATTTATTGCTACTACGTTCAATCTGTCTTTGCTTGTAACGCAATTTGGCCCGAGTGATTTTTTGTCTGTACAATTTCTTTAAAATTATTAAGGTGCTGGCTAACTCTCCAGTCAGGGAACAAGATTCCTTAATTAATTTACTGAAAGCTTTCAGCCTGCTTAATATTAGCAAGTACAGCTGTGTACCAGATCTGTTTTGGCAACCCTGAAGTTTTACAGTTCTGAACTATTTAAAGTATTTTTTTTACAGAAAAATTTGCTGAATTGCACAGTTTGTTGAAGAAACAAGTAAACAAGATATTTGAGTCAGTTGAACCACACATAACCTGCTCCTAGTCAGTGCAAAGAAGCATTTCCAAAAAATTACTTAAACAACGGTGTGGCAAAATTATTTAAACAAAGTAGGCTTACTGGCATCACGTGAATTCTTACTTTTTGGAAGTCCGGGTTATGCAAACTTATGGAAAAAATTAAACTGTCATGATCTGAGAATGGAAAAGGTTAAATCTTACAATCATGGCTCGATTCTTTATTAGTTCTATAAATAAAATCGTTATCCAAACAATTTGCACATCTTTTGGGGTTGAAATTTGAAGAAAAAAGTTAAACTGCCTAAGTAAGTTTAAAAAATCTTTAACAGTACCCTTGTTCTTGGTTACAATTCAACATTTATATCGCCACCAATCACAACAGTGTGATTAGGCCACTGAGAAAGATAGTCAAAAAGATATTCCAAACTACCCAAAAATACAGCAGGGCTACCATCAAGTGACCTGTAAAGAGATACTACAATTAGTTTTAATTTCTGAGAAATAACTGCCGAAATTTCGAAATGTAACTCCTGACAAAGAAAAGAGACATCCAGGGCAGTAAAACATGACATGTAGGAATTGCTTAAGAAAATTAAAGAGCCTCCTCTTCTAAAATTACTGATACGGAAAGAACTACCCAAGGAGTAGTTAGGAGGATTTGAAAAATCTACCTCGCCTAACTGAAACCAGTGTCCTGATAAGCAAATTATATCAATATCAAGGCCCATTACAAAGTATTCAAGTACAAACACTTTCTCTTTTAATCCTTGAATATTCAAAAACAATATTTTAAAATTTAAATTACTACCTTCATTTGCACTTGACTGAGTATGGTTCTGACAGTTTACTGAATTAGGTCTTAAGTTACTACAAGTGGTAGAGCAACTTGTGTGAAAAAATTGGTTCCATTACAAACTAAATCTGATTGATTTTTAATAACATTTTGCATTAAACTTGGGCTAGACACTTCAGGAGTGTTGAAACCTGCAAAATGTGTTGAGTCACTGTTGGTAGAGTCCGTTGTAACCCTGGGTCCTCTAGGTGGTGTCTGCGTAACTGCAACGGAAGCTGAGTCGGTGTAGGTAGAGGCTGTTGATTCCCTAGGCATTCTGGATGGTGTCTGCTTAGAACAGATGGGTTGGTTTTCTGTCATCAGTGTGGATTCTGCAGATGCTGAGCCGAAAAGATAACTCAGTGTCCTTTTAATCATATCAACAATTCACCACTTTCCAGATTTATTCAAATGCAGTCCGTTCTGAGTATACATGTGATGTGGTAACTCATCTACAGGTAAAAATATTGCATGAGGGGTCCTATTGATTAGAGGTTTTCAAAATTCAGGTTCAAAATTTATATAGTCAACAGTATTGCTTGCTGAGGGTTGGTTGTGACGGAGTGGAAGAGCCGCAACTGTTACATTTATATGTGATGTTACACTAAACAAATTTCCAAATGTTTTAAGCATGTTATCTTCCCTGTCAGATAAATTGTCATTGGAGCCGCCAACCACAATCACTGTGTCCTCTTTAGTAAATGTCGCAACTAGGTTCTTTAGATCTTCAACAACTTTAAATAAATGTGCATTAGGTTTAATTATGCTTGTTACAGAAATACTTGAAGGGACTGATGTTTTTAGATTAGCAGATAATCTATGGCCTTGGCTGTCCGCCAATATTAGAACTCTATTTTGGCATGAAAACACTTCACTCATATCAGTAGGTTGTTTTTTTAGGAAACATTGCGCTTGTCTGACTTCTAGTGACCAACTTTTTTTTACCTAGGCCTATTAATACTTCTGCCTTTATTAGGTTGACAAAGAGTCGAAAGTTTTCCAAAGTACTATTATTAGGTTGATGAGATTCATTGCATAGAATGCTAAACTTATTTTTAGTCTCAATAGGCTTACTCAATAGAGTACTATTTATCACATAATCATTTTTAACATATTTATTTGGTCTATGAAAGACACTTTCCACATCATGATTCACAGCCTCATTTATCTCACTTCTTAAAATATTAATAATTTCTATCTTGGACTCCAAATTCTTCTGCAGCTCAGCAATTTCACTTAAAATTTCTTCATTTAGTTTCTGTGTATCCAAATGCTGTTTTTCTATGTCTTTTCACAGTTTACTAAGCCCCATATTTCTTGCTTTTAAACACATTAGATCTTGAACTTGGCGTTTTAAACTAGTATTTTCTGTGGTAAGTGCATGGTTTTTAGCGCTCAATTCCTTTATTGTTTCTTCTGCTTCATCTTCCAGAGCATTAAACTCTTCCAATACATTTTAATTTCTCGTTTTCAAAATTTAATTGATTTTATGTGGTCAGAAACTTCAAAAACCGACATATCACTGCAGTATTCTTCAGATTCTGCATTAACAAGCAGAACTTTTCCATTCCTTAAAGTTGTCATATTAAATTATTATTTATATAGTAGCAGTGGCCAGCTTACTATCAGAGTTCATTTAACAGCTAAGTTATGAATTTTTAGGCATAGGATTAAGACCAACACAAATATTTACTGATAAGTGATAAGAGAAATTGAAGCCTAGACTAGTTAGTAATCTAGGTATGTTGACTCCCAAAGTAGTAATATGTAATTCTTTTTGTGTTGAGTTAAGAAAACTATCCTGTCAATTTAGAGTTATTTGATCAAAGTCCAACTAATTTGAATATAACTTTTAATTAAATAGTTCTTATTATTTATAAATAATGATTTATATAAAACTGGAAAACATGTGCTTTGGAGACACTTGAAGTGAGTATATTCAAACTTAACTTCCACTTGTTGATATTAAATATAAATAAAAATTTTATAATTTAAAATGATCAGTCTACTATATTTTTCATTATTACTGACATTTAACAATAAAGAAAATGGTGAGAAATCAATTACTTGTAAACAGAGGGCTCAAACTAGCCATTTAAACCAAAAAAACATAACCTCTAAACAAAAAAGTAGGTAGTTTAGGGGGGGTTGTACTAAAAAATTTAAACCCAAAAATTGTTTTTTGCGCTTTTTATATAAAATAAAGCTGTTCATTTTGTACAGCACACATTTACTTCATATTTTTACATTAGTGAATGATTCATTTGGCATTGGATAGTAAAGCATATTGCTAATGGAAGTAAAAGAACAGCTGTAACTAAGAAATCAATTGTTTTTATTGTAGAAAATGTGGAAACAAACTTAGTCCCCATAAGGTTAACATTAGAAATTTAAAACGCCTTAAAATGGAAACTTGTGGGGTTTTTGAAATATTTTTTTCACTAAAACCTTCCTGGATACATATAGAGCAATTTCCTAAAATTTCATGGCAATCGGATGAGTATAGTTTAGCAGCACATAAAGGACATACATACATACATTCAATTTTATATATAGAGATTAAAAGAAATTTTAATTTTATCTTTCACCATTAGAATCAGATTGAAAATTACACAATTAAATATTTATCCTTAGAGCAATTTAGTTGCTCTATCTCCAACAGTTACTGAGATATAAAAAAATCTAAACACAGTACGTTGTATTTTGGAGCTCCAATGGTAATCTTATGGAGGGTAAAGAAAAATTAATATTTCACTTATCAATCAATATTTTTGTATTTAAGTTTGTATTTACCTTCATGTGGTTGAGATCTTACGCTTCAAGTGGTTAAAAACCATAGTTTATGTGTTTATCATGGCAGCTAACCTGTATACTCTTTCCCCATTTTAATCATATAGAGAATAATCCTTTGTTTATAAACAGATGTTTATAAAACTTGGTATAAATGGTCAAACTAAAAAAAATTTATGCAAGAAATGCCTACTTTCAGTGTTCCTCACAGCAGCAAACCTGCATACTCTTTCCCATGTTAATCTAATAGAGAATAGGAAAATAAATCTCATATTTATCGACAGACATTGATACAAATTATCATATATCATCATTATTATTATTATAGTATTGATTTGGTAATTCGCTGAGTACGCAGGTCTGCTTCAAGGGGCAACAATACGCCCCTTGCAGCAGACCTGTATAGTTGCCTATATAGTTTGTTGTCTTCATTCAATATCAGTATAACATATATCCCCAAATGCATAATACGTAGCTACTATTCGATAGTTTAAATAATCGATTATGTTTTATGGTAAAAATTTCAACAAATGCCTACGCTTATGGCGGCTTTAGTGTTTGTATGGGTTTTCACTTCAGTAAAGACTTTTTTGGCTTTTAATACAATAAGAAAGAGGTTGCAAAAAATAACTGACTAACTAAGACAAAATTTGTTCATACTAATTCAGTGTTTTGGTAACTGAAAAAACACCTCAGTAGAGTTTCTTAGTAACAATTTCCATATTTAGCGTGCCAAGGGTTAATATTTCAAAATTAAAAATATTACAGTTTATTTTAATTCATTCATGCCATACAATTGATGACTTTATAAATAGGAAAAGTAAATGTAAATGTAAATAATTGTTTTAGAGAGATCATGTCGATCTAAGGGGAGAAATGAATCAGCTGTTAAGTGAGAACCGAGATTTGTATGTAAGACTTGAAACTGCTTTGAAAAGAACAGATCAACCTGCTAATGAAGACACTGATATTGTTGATAACCTCCGAGCACAACTTTCTTTTGCTTTAGAGGTAAGAATATTTTTCTTCTGCTGATAGACTTGATAATATTTATACTTCAAACTCTTCAAGTCCTTGGGATTTATTTAAATTGATTTACATCTAGTAAATATTTCATACAAAAAATCTCTAAAGAACCAGTTCTTTAGCTTTTAGAGTTATTGAAATTAAAAATAATAAATTTTAAATTTAAATTTAAATTTAATTGTAAACAGGTTTAGATTACTCTATTGATCCATGAATTACTATAGTGGGCTGTACACTTCTATGGTTTGAGTGTCAAGTACTCATTATCAAGTTACCGTAATTCCAAATTTAGTTTTAACAAGAAAACTTTTCAGTTGTTGAAAAAATATGACTAGCACACAAATGAGACCTACAAAACTGAGAACACATTATCAAAACTGACTAGATATTATCCAGTTAACCAGATGCAGCTCTAAGATGAAAATATTGGGTAGGCAACTTTTAGAGGATATATTTGTAAACAAAGTTATAAAGTTTATGTTTTGTGAAATAAAAACGACAAAGTTGTGTTTAAAATCAAATAACTTTTATTAGGAGTTATCTTTGTTATAGCAACCTCAGTGTAAATGAATTAATTTATTGTTAAAATTAAACTCACAGGACGTAGTCCTATAACAGCCGCAGTGGGCCTTCAGCCCACTGAAATCTCACATCTTGTCCTGACCTGTCTCATCCACAGGCATCTCACTCTTTGTCTGGTTCTTTTCCGTTATTGTACTTCTCAACTGATATTTACATATCTATATATTAAAACCAAAACTGTAACCATTAATCTATTAAATTATACTAAAGAAAACATTATTGTTTAAAATATGTTGGGGAGTTTCTTTAGGTGCATTATATTTCAAACTCAATGTATTCATGTCTCTTCCTTTACTGAAAAAGTTAGTTTCTCATGACTGGCTTGTACTGGATTTCTGTTGTTTTTACCTATTATTTGTTTTAAAAAATCTTTTACTGTGATACAACTGTTGGTAAACACAGTACCTTGTCTTATAGTCCCTATGTTTGTTCTCTGGGGGTAAATAAAATCTCACTTATTATTTTTAATATTGTTATAAACTTATTAAATTAACAATTAGTTGGACTTTTCCAACGCATCTTGTGTTTAAAATCTACAGAATGTTTCGAGAGTTGGTTAAACTACTCCTGTTTTAACCAACTCTCGAAACATTGTGTAGATTTTAAACACAAGACGCGTTGGAAAAGTCCAACTAATTGTTAATTTAATAATTAATAACCAACGCTATCATGAATTTTCAAAACTTTGTTATAAACTTGATGTAAGCTTTAATACTAATGATTTTCTTAAGTTTGCTTTAAAATCTCTTTTTCTTGTTTCTTTTGGCAGCAAACCTATTCACCGAATTCTCATGTTTTTCTTATGGAGAATAAGTAAATTGTTATTACTTCTTTTTAGCGAGTTTCCCATAGGGAAGAAGCTATTACCGTAGGTCTCATGGTAAGACTTAAGCCCAGGACAATGCTATTTTTTCGTGTTTAAGTGCCCAGAGGCCAAAAACAATAGTCGTTAAAATTTATATATATATATATATACATACACACAGGGTGTTCATTAAAGTCGGGGACAAACTTCGAGAGGTGATAGTACTCATCAAAATAAACAAAAAATCACCTATAAACATTTGTTGAAAAATCCTTCGTTTAGCCACTAGCCGCCATTTTGTATTTTTTACAAAAAACGTTATATATCAAGAACTATTTAAGATACAGAAACCAAACTTTGCACACATATTTATTGGTCAAAGAGACAAATATTTTCAAAGTATCATTTGATTTGATTTTATACTTCAAAAATTGCCATGGTTAAAAATATTTTAATTAAAATAACAAAAAACCTATTAACTTTATAAAATTTTTACAAGATACATAAAGGATTAGAATTTTAATTTCAAATCGAACAGTACTTTGGTGAACGAAATCCGTCCACGGATAACCGAGAAAATACACTTTTAATGTTAGAATACAGGGCCCGTGCGCAACCGCGGAGCGGCCGTCGCTAAGAAGCGGAGTTCAGCTGACACATCATGGGTTCCTTGCCATGGCTGCGCAGCGGTGGCGTGTGGGGCCTGTAATGTAACATTTAACCTGCATTTTCTCGGTTATCCGTGGACGGATTTCGTTCAACAAAATACTGATTGATTTTAAATTAAAATTGCAATATTTTTTGCATCTTGTAATAATTTTATAAAGCTAATGGATTTTTTGTTATTTTAATTAAAAGATTTTTAACCACCGCCATTTTAAAAATATAAAAGCAAATTAAATGATACTTTAAAAATATTTGTCTCTTTGACCTATAAATATGTGTGCAAAGTTTGGTTTCTGTATCTTAAATAGTTCTTGATATATAACGTTTTTTGTAAAAAATACAAAATGGCGGCTAGTGGCTAAACGAAGGATTTTTCGACAAATGTTTATAGGGGATTTTTTGTTTATTTTGATGAGTACTATCACTCCTCGAAGTTTGTCTCCGACTTTAATGAACACCCTATATATATATATATATATATATATATATATATATATATATATATATATATATATGTGTGTGTGTGTGTCTGTGAACACGATAACTGTCGTAAAAATAGTCTGATCATCTAAAATCTAAACACAGTATGTTGTATTTTTGGCCTCCAATGTTAATCTTATGGAGGGCAAAGAAAAAGTAGCATTTCACTTATTAATAAATTTTTTTGGATTAAACTTTATATTTAGACTCACGTAGTTGAGATCTATCCATTTATGCTTAAAAATATTTGTTTATGTGTTTATTATGGCTGCTAACCTGCATTCTCCTTTAATTTGTTAATCATATAGAGAATATGCAAACTCCTTTATTTATGAACAGATGTTTATGAAACTCGGCATAAATGATCAAAATAAAAATTATTTATGCTAGAAATGCCTACTTTTAATGTTCCTCACAGCAGCAAACCTGCATACTCTTTCCTGTGTTAATCCTATGGAGAATAGGCAAATAACTATCATATTTATTGACAGTTATTATTATCATTATTATATTATTGATTTGGAAATTCGGTGAGTACGCAGGTGTGCTGCGACGGGTGTATTTAATAAACATGTGATAAAATGGGGTAATAAAGCTAGCTAACTATTACCATCACAAATAATTCATACATCAATGAAAATGTGGCAGGTTTGCAGGTGTACTGCTACAGGATTAGTACTTAAAGTTTGTTCAATACACGACATATTTACAATTCAATTTTTTTATTTGATTCATCTGAAAATATTCATAATCCTGGACTCAATTAATGGAATTTGTGAATCAACAAAATAGGAAAAGTTTAATTATTTCTCTATACCATTACCAAATCCTTTATCGTGGCCCAGTTGACTGGTTGATCGCATCAATACACATAAAAATGGCAAACTTAACATCATTAAAACATATATTTAGGATACTAAAATCTTTTAGTGACAAGGGGCTCTCACATAATTGTAGATATTCTGGCAAAGTCACTATTTTGCTTGAGCCAAGTCCTTACTCATATTTTAAACTCCATAAGGTCCTTGTCTAGCAGGAGTGAGTCAAGGGCAAATTTACCTTTTTAAACTGCCAGCACACCAACCTCAGTGAATAAGGAATAGTAATAATCTGTACTGGAAAATTTTTTTTAGGAAAAAGAAACTTTGGAGGCATTGTGGAAGTCCAGCGTTCAAGAAGTAGATGAATTGAATGAAAAATTACAAGAAAAGGAATCAGGGAAACAATTGTTGCTGACCCAAAACCAACTGAATGATGTAAATATTCATGAATGGAGCCTATTAATTTTAATACTAATCTTCTTTGCTTTTTATTTATTAGCTTACTACAAATTTATTCAAGAATAATTTTTTTCCAACAAAAAAATAAATCAACTTGACTATTCTATGCATTTGTGTATATCTTACCTTATTAAGTTTTTACTGGAATTTTGTTTCTTGTAACTTTTTTAATAGTATTTTAACTTTCAGGTACAGAAAGATTATTCAGAGGCCATTAAAATACTGGAAGAAAAGAAAAGTGCCCTTAAGGTTGAAAACGATCAATTAAATGCTAAATGCCAGCTTTTAGAAGATCAATTGAAACAGTTCAATATACAAATGGCTTCGGTCAGTGAGAAAAACCTTTTACTAAGCAATTCTTTGAAGGAATCCACTGAGCTAGAACAGCAATGGAAGGCCAAATATTTAGAGTTGGAAACAAAGCTTATTGCATTGGAGCAGACTTATCAATCTGGTAGGTAGTAATGGTCAAAATCAGGAATTTTGAATCCCGAAATCAAAACCGAAACTAAAAAATAAAAACTTGAATCGCAAAATGTCAGCGTATCGTTCAGCAAAGACACCACTGTCATTAAGCCTTCTGATAAGGCTGTCTACCACCAGGTTCCATAAAAGCGGTGAGAGAACGCCTCCTTGTGAAACACTCCTCGTTGACTTGGCTACGTGCCTCAATCCATCGGTAGATGACATCGCTGATTCCCCTAGATCTTCAACGTTGCAGTGTTGTCGAAGGCTTCCTGAATGTCCAGGAACGCTCCAAGCGCCACCTCTCTATGGTCGAAAGCTCGTTTAATTCTAAACACCAACTGTTGCAGGGCTAACTAGCAAGATCTACCCTGAATGTAGGGATGCTGGTTTGGATGTAGAGGGGCAGCCTTCAGCGAGGAGTCCCAGGTATACCTTACCATCAACTACTCCAGAGTCTTCAACAAGAAAGAAGACAATGAGATCGGCCGAAAGGATTTCAGGTGTCTGTGTAACTATCCTTACCTGGTTTTGGGATAAATACAATCCTGGAAGTCCTACAGGCAGCAGGAACGTGTCCCAGGGCCAAACTCGCCCTGAAAATAACACATAAAGCCGGGAGAATGATCTCGATGCCCTGTTGTAAAAAAACTGGCCGGACTCCAGTTACATCTGGACCCTGTGACTTAAAGGACTCAGAGAGCCTAAGAAGGCCCACATTATCCTTATCTTGCTGAAGGGGACGATTCAGCTAGCGGCCCCCCACCTGATTGCACAGGCCCTCCGCGACGCAGACTCACCTGACTCATCAATATCTCCACTGATGATACATGCAAGAAAGTGCACCCCGGCCATACGTTCCAACAGGTCCTTCCACAGAAACTAGAGTCAGAGGTCTGTTCTTGGCCAAGACCTTACAAAGCCTGGAAGTTTCTTCAGCACCCTCTAACCCCGAGCAGAAAGTGTGCCAGGACTGCCTCTTTGCCTTTTTAACAGTGAGGTTGTACCTGTTGAGCATGAGTTGTTAGCAATCCCAGCTGTTGTTGGACTTCACTCTTTTAAATAGAGCTCTTATACGTTTCCTCATGCCAGCCAGTTCTAAATTCCACCAACTGCATTTGAAGGACCTAGCCTTTGCTAGTAGACAGCTCTCTTTGAAGGAGGAGACAATCGAGTTCTTCAGAAGGCTGGCAGCCCTATCCAGTTCATCCGTATCCTTGGCTTGTAGAACTTGCTTATCAAGTTTTTCACCAAGCTTTCTTTTGAAGACAACCCAGTCCGTCTTCCTAGGATTCTTGTATTCAGACAAAACAGGCACAAAATCCCCTATAGCATTGAGAATATAACGATGGTCAGAAAACAGGGTTTAGGAGAGACATGCTAACCTATGACCCTGTCCTGAAGCCCCTCAGAATAAAGCAATAAATCTATCACAGCGTTACCAACACGAATAGAAGAGTTTGGCACAGAGTGGATATTGGCTATAGTCAAACCACTAGATGCCATAAAATCTAGAAGCTGCCTACCTTTGCGATTAGTGTCCCTGCTACCACAGATTTAGTTGTGGGAGTTGGAGTCACACCCCACCAGTAGATAGTCCACCAGCGCTACCAGTTCAGCTGGAGGGACTGCATCCGCATCCCCGGGCATGTAGACAGACGCAAGGTTCACCAGACACCCGAGAGCACCCTTGAGGTAGTTCTCAAGATCCCCAGGTAGATCTGCCAGTCCCTCTCCTTACAAAAGAGCTCTGTGTTTATCAATGATTAAAACTATGGATTGATGGGTTTTGTCCTTATGACCACTTGCAGCTGGTCACCTGCAGCTGACCACTCGCTAGTCCCCAGTCGGGATTCCAGGATTCTGCATCTGCACAATCTCCAAGATTTTTTTGGGTGCAAGGTCGTAGGCGCGCCCTTCCGCTCGCAGAAAACCTTGGCAGATCGCAGGAAATCCTTGTAATCCCCTAAAACCACCTTGGTTCCCTCCTTGAACTCAAGCCTGTCAAATGACCTCTTGACCCAGGAAACCGCCGCATCACTGCCACAGGCCATATGTATTGTGGATCTGTATTGTGATCTTCAACATACAGTTTCTCCTCTGGAAACTATGTCGGGACAATGACGATCATCGTCATCATTAGGCGATCCTTGAAGGAACCACCTGCAGATGTTGACGTAGACACTATTGGGGCCGGCGGGTTCTGACCATCCACTGGGGCTTTGCGATCCCATAGGGATTTCTTTGTCACAGGAGCCGCTGCCACCTTGGTTGCCCTGCGCATAGGTGACACACCCTTGTTCAGCTCCCCTTTGGTGCTGGGGGTTTCAAGCCATTTCCTCTTCATCAGGTTGTGGTACTTCTTCTTGAAAGCCAGGTCCCATCCTTGGTCTTTTTTCTCCCTCACCAACCCCAGCCTTCGAGCATGCAGCCCTCCCTTTGTTCCTTGGTGAGCGAGGCCCTGACGACGACGTCTGAGGCCAGGGCAGACGCCTGCTCCGGATTTTCCTCCATTGCCATTGTGCCAGACACATCAGCCTTCGATGTACCTGCAACAACAGCATCAACAACAGAAGATGCCTGGACAGCCCTGTGCGCCATCTCTAACACCTCCATGGGTTCCGGAGTTGAGGTGAGAGAAAAGGCTAACCTCTCCAAACCGCTCAACCATTCTTCCAGTAAACTCAGCGAGTTACCTGAAAATATAGCTGTTGTTTGCCCTCTCCAGAATCCATGGGCAAGCCCTCTAAAGAGGGGCGGAATTGAGTGCCAGTGCACCGACCCACCTGGGGTAGTGATAACCTAGCTTTCAGCTCGTCAGCTGTCAAAACCAAATAGTGAATTTATGTTTTTACTGCTTTAGTTTTTTTTTGTTTTTATGTTAAATTGTTAATTTAAATGGGTTTCTGTAGTGATTTAACAGCAGGTTAATTTAGCAGTTTTATCTATTTAAGTGACGTGCAAACCATAATTAATTAATTTAATTGACCACTTTGCAACGTGTTAAAAGTGCAGGGAAAAGTGAGAGAAATTTGTGAAAAGTATGGGAAATGTACAGGAATTTATGAAAGGCCATTGGCTGGACACCCTGTTTCAGTTATTTTCATGAGTCTTAAGTAAATATTCTAATCACGCTTAGAAAAAATATTCAACCGGTTATTGTGACAAAACGAATTGTAAGTTATTTTTATTTTGTTAATTTCCTTCTTAGCCATTATGATAAAGCACCTAGCCTAGTAACAGTTAGTTAGCTCACTACCGGGAACTGGTCTAAGGGATTCTGTTAATTCGGTTATATTATATTTTGAAATGAATTGCATAATATCACCATAATATTGTATTTGGTCACCAGTGACCGAATACAACGATGATAATGACAGAATTTCGTGATAATACAAAAATCACGGCAGTTTCGAGTTTCAACTCTTAAAACTTGCTAATAGAAACTCGGAACCAAAACTTTTTGTAAATTTCGTTGGTTTTGAGATTAGAGTTTCGGTATTGACACATTACTACCGTATCTAAGTAAGAGACATTAACTTAGATAGGTTGTCCTGAAAAGTTAATTTATTGACCATTTAAGTTTATATTGTTTGCCAACTCTTTAGTTTTATCCAGTCTTAACACATAATGTAAAAAATGGACCCACCTAATGTAAATGCTGCAAATCTTGAATCAAAGAGATAAAATAGTAATTAAAAAATTGAATTTTTTCTGCAGACAAAGTGAAGTATGCTCAGATTGAGGAGTATGAAAAGGTGGAGACGGGCCTGAAGTTGAAATTGGAGGAGACACTGCGTAGCCGTGACGAGTTGCAGTGTGCGTTGGAGCGCTGTCAGGAGCGAATGCAGGAGCAATTGAAGCTAGCTGCCATCGATCGTAGCAAGTGAGTTAGGAGTCCTCAATATCTTCTCCTTTTAGCGAATTTCCCATAGGGAAGAAGCTATTACCGTAGGTCTCATGGCAAAACTTATGCCCGGGACCATGTTATTTTTTCTTCTTTAGGTGCCCAGAGTCCAAAAACAATAGTCAATTTTTATATATATACATATGTATATACCATATTTCAAAAAGTTAGAAATAATTATGTAGGTATTCATCACTATATTTCGCTTTCCGCGTCATCAGGTGACAATAAAAAAGTATAAAAATTAAAAATTAACATAACAGAAATAAAAATAAAAATGTAGATATAAACAATAATAATTCTGCTCCAGCTGGTTATCACTCTTATCTTCAATTAAGGTAATGAGGAACTTTTGATTTCAAAACCATTTGGTGTGCTTGTTCCATGTATCTTAATTCTTGTGTATTGGAATTTTCTTGTAACTGGCGTATTGGTTTGACTTGGTATAATTTTTCAAAACTTTCCTTGTGTTCATTTGCATGTTTTACTAGTGGTTGTTCTATTTTGTTGTGTTTGTAAGCAAATCTATGTCCTGTAATCCTTGTTCTTAGCGTGTTAATTGTGGAACCAATGTATTCTTTAGGGCATTTGTTACATTTAATTTGGTAAACTATGTTTGATGAGTCACAGGATAGGTTATTTTTGATGGGGTATGTTTTATTAGTTGTGTTACTTGTGAATGTTGATGTGCATGGCATTAATTTACATATTTGGCATCTTGGTTTGTTACATGGTTCTACTCTTCTTTTTTGTTTTTTGTTTGTATGTTCAATTTTATGTCGTAGTTTTGGTTTTGATAGAATCTCTTTTAATATGGGAGGTCTTCTGAAAATTATTCTTGGTGTTTGTTTGAATATTGAGTTTGTAGAAGATGACTGTTGTAAAACATTAAAAGCTACTCTTGAATGTTGTTAATTTTGTATAGGCCAGGATGGTATGCTGTGATAAATTTTGGATCATCCTTTTCAAAGATCGATTGTTTTTTGTTTTTTAGATTTTTAATGTGAAGTTCTGTGTTCAGTAATTTTCTTGGATAGCCCCTTTTTGAAAATGCTGTCTGTAAATTGTCTATATAATTTTCCAAATTCTTCTTTTCAATGTTGAGTTCCATACCTCTGACTGCCAAGTTTCTTGGAACAGCTTTCTTTACATGTGGAGGATGACAACTTTCATAGTGTAGGTAGGTACTGGAAAGTGTTTGTTGTTTTAATGTTGATTTTGCTTTTTAAAAGCCCATCTTCGTTATATATATTAATATCTAAGAAAGTAGCTAATTTTGTCGATATGGTCCATGTAAATTTTAAATTACTAAAATTGTTTAATGCGTCTAAGAAATAATTAAGATTTTCACGGCTTTCAGTCCATATCATGAAAATATCATCGATATATCTTTTCCAAAATACAGGTTTAATTGTTTGAGAATTAAGAAAATCTGTTTCTAATTTAGCCATAAATAAGTTGGCATAAGAAGGTGCCATTCTCGTTCCCATAGCTGTTCCTACATATATATATATATATTCTGTTCTATACATACATGTATATATATATATAAAATTTGGTCTCGATTGGACCATTTTTACGAGAGTTATCGTGTTTACAGACACACATATATGTGTCTGTAAACACGATAACACATATATGTGTTATCGTTACACACATATATGACACGTGTTACGTGTCGTCGTGTTACACACATATATGTGTCTGTAAACACGATAACTCTCTTAAAATGGTCCAATCGAGACCAAATTTGGTAGAGACGTGTATTCCTACAAATGCTCGGACGAGTTCGTAAACCAGACATATCGGTCAATGGGAACGGGTAGTTTGGGGAGGTTTTGTACCCCAAAAATGGGTTTTTTGCGTTTTTCACATGTAATTTTTAAAAACTCATAATTTTATATTTCACCATTGGAATCAGCTTAAAAAACTACACAAATAAGTTCCTTAAAGTTTTTCTCTATCTCCAACGGATACCGAGATATTAAAAAATCTAAACACAGTATGTTGTATTGTGGGCTCCTATGTTAATCTTATGGAGGATAGGGAATAATTAATATACCCCATACTAATTTTTTATCAATATTTTTGGATAAAACTTGATATTTAGCTTCATGTGGTTAAGGTCTATCCATTTATGCTTAAAAAACATAGTTTATGTGTTTATCATGGCAGCAAACCTGTATACTCTTTTCCCATATTAATCATATAGTGAATAAGCAAATTCCTTTATTTATGTACAGATGTTGATGAAAGTTGATATAAATGCTCAGAAAACTAATTGTTTACGCTAGAAACACCTACTTTCAGCATTCCTCACAGCAGAAAACCTGCACACTCTTTCCCATGTTAATCTATGGAGAGTAGGCAAATAATACTCATATTTATTGACATAATGATCAAACTAGTCATATATTATTATTATTATGTTATTGATTTGGAAATTCGCTGAGTACGCAGGTCTGCTGCGACAGGGGTATTTTCACTCACTCCCAATAAGAACAATTTTATTTGAAACAATCGTCACAAGATTATTTTATACCAGAAACCCTTGTACAAGTGCAGAGTATCATTTTAAAGGACATAATAATGTCTAGTGATTTATCTGATAAGAATTTTATTTTTTCATTTACACTGTTAATACATGATAACTAGGCTATATCTAAAGAATAAGCTCCAGAAAATGTTAACGACACAATCCAAAAATTTTTATCACAAGTTTAATCAGATAGATGGCGGATAAATATCTTTATGATAAACATATTCTAATTTCAAACCAATACAAAGTGTCTTAGTTTTAAAACTAAAGTAAAATTTTTTAAATCTTGCTTCAAGCGAGTCATGTTTCAGAATTATTTCTGATAGAACAATGTTCCATCCCATGTCAATCATATAGAGAACAAGCAAACTCCTTTATTAATGGACAGCTGGTGATGGAACTTTATATACATGGTCAAAATAACAATTTTTAATGCTAGAAATGCCTACTTTCAGTGTTCCACATAGCAGCAAACCTGCATACTCTTTCCCATGTTAATATTATGGAGAATAGGCAAACTCTATTATTTATTACGGATATTGACCAAACCTGTTCTATATTATTATTGATTTGGAAATCGCTGAGTACGCAAGTCTACTGCAACATGTGTATTTTAACCCTGGTTTTGCTCCTCCTGATATTCAACTTTTAGGCCATTCCGAGTATTGCCCAGTTCCTTCATGAACAGTTATGGGAGTTCTACTGTATGTATGTACTATTTGTACAGTACATGGTGAATGAGTATTGCTTGGTGAAATATATGACATGTATTAAAAATTAATTCCCTATAACAGGGAACTTTAAATTAATTGATAAATTTACTTAAGTTAAATAATGAATTATAAACAATAATATATGTATGTATATATATATATATATATATATATATACACGAGGTCTATTCACAACAAAACAAGCTTTTCCGTCAGACTCTGCTAGGCGCGTGCCAATCACATACTTTCAAGTACAGATGTGTTCTCCTATTCAGTGGCTTTCCAGCTATACCAGCGAAAGTGACGTTGTGCTGCACATTGTTGCAGCATTCAAGTTTAAAGTATGTGCTGCAATTGAAAATCACGCAGGTGAAAAATGGCCGCAACTTTCATGACGAGGAAAAGAGTGGACGACCGAGCGTTTGTCACAGATGAACTGATTGCCTTTCTGAGCTTTTACTTTGTTTTACACATGTCTCATGGTAAGACCTAAGCCCGGGACCATGTTATTTTTTTTGTCTGAAGCTGCCCAGAGACCAAAAACAACAGTCGTTAAAATTGTATATCTATAGATATGTATGTATATTTATCTTTAAATAAGTCAACCAAGTACCATTAGGAAACAATTTAATTATTTCTTCGACATGTTTCGTTAATCAAGAAGTACAAATGTTTAACCTAATTTGATAATCTTAATTTATAAATGTCATATGATTATTTAAATTTCACTGTATTCAAATTGGTGGAGTGTGTTAGCGTGTATTATTTCTTCCTTGTATAATTTTTTCATATATTGGATTGTTTGTTTGGAATTTGTGAAGTGTTTAATATATTATTTTTGTCAATTTGATAGTGAGTATAAATTTGGAATTCTTCTTGTGTATCCAATTTACTTCCTTTTTGTTTGAAATTCAATATAGTCATACAGTGGAACTTGGTTATAACGTCATTGAAGGGACCACACAATTAATGACACTATATCCGAGTGACGCTATAAAAGAGGTTACATAATTTTACTTTAAAACCGAGTAAAAATAAGGAAACACATTTTTTACATGAAATTACGACCTTTAATGAAGGTATTTTGAAATCGTAAGTTTATGTTTATGACTGACTGACTACTCTAATATACAAAAATTGAAAATATTGCAATGAAGTTCGGCTTGGTGAATTCAACTGTTGGTTTGATTTTAAAAAACAAGCCCGAACACACGTCTGCTATCTTACGTCCCTCCTCACACGCTCTTATAACTCACACCTTTTCATCATCATCATTCATCATTCGAAGGGGCGGATTTCCCAAGGCGCTTCAGCCGTTGCAGCTTTTTGCGCACCCCTAAAAATTCTCTTTCCTGGAGAATCAGGAGTCTTCTAGATGAAGAGATCTGTAAAACTGCAGCATCCTGTCAACGAGCTCGTCAGGAGGCAGAAAACTACCCCTTACCAAGTTGCCCAGAGTGGAGGACCTTACCTCTGCCAGCTCCGCGCAATCAAAGAGTAGATGATCTGCAGTTTCCTCCTGCAGATAACATTTCCTACACAGGGGGTCGCCGTTGAAGACCCCCATACGCAGTTGGTGCTTCCTCAGATTACCGTGACCAGTGACGATACCTGTGACAAGTTTGGCATCCTTCCTGCCAAGTTTCAGGAACCTCTTTGCAACTTGACGAGAGGGAGAACAAAGATTGAGCTTACTAACTCTATGCAGGGAAAGTTCAGCCCATCTTTTCTTATGACAATCCCTGGACACATGACAATACACTGAACTAACGATATCTACACGAACTGTAGGTACGTGCGAATGGCATCACAGTGCTTTGATGCGACGTGAGTCACTGACACTAACCTTGATGACTGGCGACAGCGGATATAGGGTAGGGGAGGGGTTGGGTTGGTTAGCGGTAAGACAGCAATAAAATGCCGTTTCTAAAAATAGAATGTAGCTAAACAATAGCCGTAGCCCTTACGTTGCACCACCGACCGAACTTTCTCTATTTAGCTATATGTTGCCTTCATCTCGGCCCGATTTTCTTGACGTTATATACGAGGTTTGAGAATTTGCTGATGATATATCCGAGGTTTTTTCCTATGTAAATACATAAAGTTTGGCGGGACCTAAAAATAAATGACGTTATATCCGAGTTGACGTTATGGCCGAGGCCGTAATAACCAAGTTGCACTGTATTATGTGTCATACTAGTGTAATTGTGGTTTGTGGAAAGAATATGTTCGGCGAACGCTGATTTTTGTGTTGTTTTGTTGTTTGATTTTAGCCCTTGTATATATATTCTTTGAATCTTGTTTGAAAATTTCTACCGGTTTGTCCAATATAATATTAATTGGTATAGGCTCTACTGATACACTTAAGTTATTGTTAATTAATTCTTCTTTGTTTACAAAATGACAATACCCCCGTCGCAGCAAACCTGCGTATTAAGCGAATTTCCAAATGAATTATAAATAATAATAATATATGACAAGTTTTATAAAAATCTGTCCATAAATATGAGAATTATTTGCCTATTCTCCATAAAATTAACATGGGAAAGAGTGTGCAGGTTTGCTGCTGTGAGGAACACTGAAATTAGGCATTTCTACCATAAATAATTTTTATCTTTACATTTATACCAACTTTCATCAACATCTGTCCATAAATAAAGGAGTTTGCCTATTCCCTATATGATTAATATGGGAAAAGAGTATGCAGGTTTGCTGCCATGATAAACACATAAACTATGATTTTTAAGCATAAATGGATAGAACTCAACCAGATGAAGCTAAATATCAAGTTTTATCCAAAAATATTGATTAATATGGGAAACATTAATTTTCCCTATCCTCCATAAGATTAACATTGGAGCCCTAAAATACAACGTTCTGTGTTTAGATTTTTTAATATCTCAGTAACCTTTGGAGAAAAACTTGAAGGAATTTAACTGTGTAGTGTTTTAAGCTGATTCCAATGATGAAAAATTACAAGTGAAAAACGCAAAAAACCCACATTTTGGGGTACAAAACCCCCCCCCAAACTACCCGTTCCCATTGACTGATATGTCTGGTTTACGAACTCGTCCGAGCATTCATAGGAATACATGTCTCTACCAAATTTGGTCTTCTTCGGACCATTTTTACGAGAGTTATCGTGTTTACAGACACATATATACATACATATATATAAATATAAATAAATTTTAACGACTATTGTTTTTGGACTCTGGGCACCTAAAGAAGAAAAAATAACATGGTCCCGTGCTTAAGTCTCACCATGAGACCTACGTTAATAGCTTCTTCCCAAATGGGAAATTCGCTAAAACACGAGTGTCTACAACATTTCAAAGTAACATCTGTCAAATATTGGGAGAGGATAAGGATTAATGTAATAGAGACAGTCGTCGGAAAAAACTTAAAATCTACCATTCCACTATTTCAAATAATTCATTAATTTCGATCCAGCAGTTTATCTGAACAATCAACTTTATTTCTTCTTCTTCCCAAACTGTCAAAGTATAGTGCAAACGGATGTTGTCATTAGAAAATGTAAACATTGAAACCTAGGTCGGTCACGGCAGCTCTTTCTTCTTCTTCTTCCCAAACTGTCAAATTCTAGTGTTCACAACTGTTCAAGTAATTTTATGTTTTCATTCTTTGAAAATGTAAACATTGAAATTTAGGACGTTCATGGGGCGTAGCCCGAGGGGATTTTAAGGGAACTAATATGCCTATGTGTTGCATGAGTTTAAGATCTACCTTTCTGTAAAATTTCAAACCGGTCGGTTCAGTATTTTTCGCATTTACTTGCCACAATAAACCCACAATCAAACATACAGAAACCACCTATTCTTTATAATATTATAGATATATATGTCTGATGTATATATGTGTGTCTGTGAAAATGATAACTCTCGTAAAAATGCTCCGATCGAGACCAAATTTGGTTGGTAAGTGTATTCGTATATTTTCTCAGACGAGTTCGTAAACCAGACATATGCGTCAATGGGAACAGGTAGTTTGGGGCGGGTTTGTACACCAAAAATGGGATTTTTGCATTTTTCCCATGTAATTTTTAAAAATTTTATATTTAACTTTCACCATTAAAATCAGCTTAAAAAACTATAATTTTCTCTAATAACTTAGCAATCACACTTAACAAAGAAATCGGTCGATAATTATTCATGTCTGTGAAATCGCTAGACTTGTCAATGGAATAATTTTGGCCAATTTTAACTCGTGTGGGAATATACCAGGTATTAAACTAAGATTGACGATATGTAAAAGAGGACGACATAAAATTTGTTTTCCATAAGAACAAAGACCGGGATGCCATCATGGCCGGGCACGGACCCTCCTCGCAGACCCTGGTCATAACGTACAATGTCTGGGTGTATGACAGTGTTAAATGTAAAGTTTGTATCGAGAGAATAGTCGGCATCATTTATGACTGGAGCCCCAGCTGAATTGATAGAGTTAGCTAATTTAGCACCTACTGAAGTGAAAAAACTGTTAAAATCGTTTGCTATTTATTTTTCATATTAATATTACTTGTAGAACGACCTTTTCAAACGAAAAGGTTCCTTAGAACAGTTCCTACCAGATATTTCATTGACAATGTCCCAAAATAATTTTGGATCCTGGTTGGATTCTAAAATTTTGCCCCTATTGTAATTTTTTTTTTAAGTGCAGGGCCTTAAATCTATCTAGTAATAATTTATTAAAAGGTTGGGTTTTTATCTTTTTGCTTAACTTGTTTTGTTTGTGTATTAATTTAATTGTATTATTATCCAGGTAATCCAAGGTTTAATTTTTTTAAATCTTGTTGAGTGAAGGTTAATTGTTTTTGTTGAGGCCTTAATGCAGTTACTCAGTGTTGAACAGAAATGTGTTGTGCACTGATCAACCTCGCGATTACCAATGATTGGACTCCAGTCTATTTGTGTAATGAGTTTAGAAAGTACTGCACGGTCAATGTCAGTGCGAGTCTGATTTCACGGAAAAAGTCAGCGCCTGTAGGTGTGGGCAAGGTGTTAGTGATTGTCAGAGCCATGCTGTCTGTAATGGTCCAGGAATCTTGAACTGTTTTTCTACGACTAACGGTTCTAGAGAAAAGTCAAATTTACGCTCAGTAGTAAAAGCAGTAACTTACGTTGTCTTAGAACTTTTACTGTACAATTTTACTGCAACATTTGCCTGGTTTAAGGACTTGACTAATAATACTCAGTTTCCTTTAATAATCATGAATTATTATCCTGGCTTCAAAATGTGGGAATTGGTTTTGTACTACAGTATAAAGGATGGTAGAATCTCTAAAGTATTATTTGTACTGCAAAAACTGTAATGTAAACTAGTTACAATTACAAAGTTATCAATAATGATGTTAACAGAATTGAAGAGGCAGTGACACTGGTTGAGGGAGCATGTCGAGACAGAGAGCTGGCTTTGACTAGAGAAATGTCGGCTACAGGTAACTCAGACATAAGTATTCATCCTGTGTTTTTATTATCAAATTCAATGTTCAGCGAGAGTTGATTTTTTGGTATTGTTACTGGACTTCAATTAAAGGTTCTTCTTTAACTCTTTCAAGAGTGTGCTAAAAGAACATTTGCCAAAAGAAACCTACAAAGCAAATGACATCAAGTGTCCGAGAGTTTATTCAAGAATAAATTAATAATAACAATGTCGGAGATAAATTTTTTCTGGATATAAAATGTAGTGTCATTACGTCACCCTGTAAACAAAATTATAATCTATGATCACTTGTTACCGAATGTAACTGTTTAGTGCGCAAAAAAACAGGTACAAAGTATGTACAAAAAACGTACTTGGTACCCGGGGTGATAGTGCTTACTCGAGTTAGTGCCATTGTATGAAACAGTTAAAAAATAACTATATCATACAATGCATGATTTGTGTTTATAGTTGCATGGTAGCCATTCGGAAGTGCTAGGGTTCAAATTCCGACCATGAGCAATCAAAATTTGGCTTGCAAATGTGTGGTATAGCGGAGTGGGGGGCCCACATTAAATAAATGGTGGCCGGCTTGGGTGGAAAATTGTGGCATTTGTTGGCTTAATTGGGATTGCAGTGTTCACCTGTTTTGCTTTTGTGGTTTGTGGTTGTAAGGGGCTCCAATGTTAATCTTATGGAGTATAAGGAAAAATTAATACAGTAGAACGTGGATAGTTCAAACTTCTGTAATTTGAAAACTTATTTATTTCGAAGTTTTGACTTGGTCCCTAGAATTTTATATAAAAACAATGTAAAATATCCTGGTTAATTCGAATAATTTTTTGGATAATTCAAATTTTTTGCATCGTAAATCTATAAAGAGAACAAGTCATAGTGTGCGATTTTCCCAGAAACGACATTCAGGCTTCCTGTCCGTAGACTATTTTTAGCTAGATCAACGCGCCCATCCCCCGCCAACCCTTCTCACAGCACGTACACCTGCTGTTGACTGGTCACATGATACCCCTCCCCCTCACCAGTCCACTACTGCTCATAAATCACAACACTGACATCTCTAGTCTGTCACTACACGGCGTCAGCGCAGTTTTGTAGCGTGTGTATCATTGATGGTGTTTTGTTCCGATACTCGTCGTCTTTGTTTCATGTTGGCATTTGTGACTTTGTCTGTGTTCATATTAACTTGTCGTGTGTATGATGGCTTCGTCAAAGCAAACCTACAAATCTCTGAAGTTGCAAGAATAAATCATCGTCATGCATGTAAGCCTCCAACTTATCAGTGTGTCAACAATTTGAGACTTTATTTAGGTTTTTAGATTGTTCAATTTAACACATTTCATAATTTATTAGTAATCAGTGTAGACTATTTTTAACACTTAAATTAGAATGTGTTTGGGTTTTTTTGATTAATTATAAGTTATGTTTCCGTATTCTTATGGGATTGCTCTAATTTAGGCTATACATAAACATTTTCACACATCTCAAATAAATAAACAGTATCGAGGGAAATCTAGTTCACTCACCAAGAATTTACTGATAAAGTCTATCTGCAGGGCGATAATGCTTGCTGGGCAGTGTATTATATTATATTGAATATTGTTGTAGCACTATCTATCTGATTTATCTTTTTTTTGTTTGATCCAATGCTCTTAGCCTAAAAATAAGCATTTCTTTTTTAAGAGAGTCAAACCTTTTTATTTTCCAAATTATATTCAGTTCAATGAATTAAAATCAGATTTTAATTTAATTACCCTATGCATTTTACAACACGTTTGGTACTTTTAATAAAGTTAAATGTTTTTTTTATATAGAACTAGTGTAAATAAATTGTGTCCTTTCTTTTAAACTAAAAGTTCTTGTTGTTTTTGCGAGGTAACAATTATATTTTACTTTGTTAAACAATATGTATATAATTAAGGTAATTCTAATTCACTTAAGGTTATTCAAATTTTTTGGCAACATCAAGCATTTTTATTCGTTAACATGTCCCATAGTATTTATTTATTTTTTATTTAAATAGGTTATTTTATTTTGCAATGGGAAAATGTACCCAATGAGAAATTATTATTAAGCTATTTATAAATTTACTATTATAAATCCAAGATATTATTTTATTGAAAATAATGAGATTTTTTGTAAACAATTAAAGTTATTTTAATCTGGGCCTACATCACGTTTATATAATTTTTCTACCATTATTGTTTATTGAAGTAATATAACGAATAAAGGAATGGTTATCATTTTTATTATTTTATTATTATATAAGAAATTGTAATGTTATTTTCTCTTTCCCAGAAGTTTGCACTAATTGTCATGATGCTTGTATTGATACTTTCTATCAATCAATGTAGTTAGTTCATATATTATTCTATTCTGTATAAGTAATCTTGTGTTATGTATTTTCTTAGGTTAAGCAAATTTTTACGACCGGGCAGGTCCCTGAGGCAATGATGTTTTTGGACGACAATGACGATGACAATGATGGCAACAATCAATATTGTGTTGAATTAAATTCTCATGAACAATACTCAAACTTTTTTAAGGAAGAGATTAGTCTAAATATTTTCCATAATAACATAAGAAGTTACTCAAAACACATCAATGAATACTTGGTATTTTTTGAATCTCTAAATTCTAAATTGGATTTAATTATCTTTTCTGAGTGCTGGATGAGACAGGCGCCAGGGGAAGTGCCACACATAGACGATTTTGACACTCACATGACCACATCTCACCGAAACCGGAGCGATGGCGTCATTGTTTTTATGAAAATAACACTTTCAGCCATTTCACACGAAGTTGCTTTGGGTGATGTCTTTCGCATTTCCGTGAATTTTAATTTTTCAAATATGAATTTCAACCTCTTAGCAATTTACAAAACATTTGATAGTGATTCACAATTATTAGTAGCTGCGTTAGATGAATATTACGACAATATAGACAAAAATACAATGTGTATTCTAATGGGCGATATGAATATTAATTTATTTAATGATGACATGTTGACAAATCCGTATTTAAATACTTTAATAGGAGCTGGCCTTGTCCAATGTATAGATAAACCCACTAGAGTTACAGAGAATACCAGCTCCTGCATTGATCATGCATTTGTTTGTTGCCGTGACATGACAGCCGTTCGCTCTGCAGTACTGCAAACCAGTTTGACTGACCACTACGCCACTGCCCTCACAATCCAGGGAACGCACGCGCGCGCGCACACACGCACACCACCACTACACACACGTACATTGACCAAGAATAAGAATAAGAATAAGAATCATCTTTATTTACATAACATCAAGTAATGCAATAGTGTCAGTTTGTTACAAAAAAATAAAAATAAATTTAAGGTTCTTCTCTCTTCAAAAACTCTTCTAGACTGTAGAAGGGTCTTCTTAGAAGCCATTCATGCAGTGAAGTCTTGAGGTTCCTCCCTGTCTTTGCTTGCAGTTCAGGTGGAAGATAATTAAAAAATCTGCGTCCATTGTATGTTGGTTTTTTTCATAAAGTGTCAGATGGTGTACTGGGAGACTATATAGGCCAGCGCTTCTTGTGTTGTAGTGGTGATGATTAAAGTTCCGTGGTAGTTCTTCTTGTTGGTCGGCATAGAGTATTACTTCTTGGATGTAGAGGGAGACAACTGTAAGAATTTTTAAAGTCTTGAAGGCTTCTCTGCAGCTGTCTCTGAATTGGAAACCAGCTAGAACCCTTATTACCTTTTTTTGAAGAAGCAGTATTCTTTGGAGGTTTGTTTTTGAGCATGCTCCCCATACTGCAACACCATATCTAATGTGCGGCTCAAAGAGTGAAAAGTAAGCTACGATGGCTGTCTCTGTATTGCTGATTGAATTAATTTGTTTTATCATATAGATACTGGTATTTAGTTTTTTTGCAAGGTGATCCAGATGTGGAGTCCAGTTGATGCTTTCATACAGAATCAGTCCAAGGAACTTTGTCTGTTCTTTTCTGTCGACTTCTGGTATGCTGTACACTTCAGTTGCTTTTCTTCCAAAGGCCAGCTGGCTTGTTTTTGATTCATTTACAACAAGGTCATTCCTGTGGCAGTATTGGTAAGCCATCTGTAGAGAGATGTAAGAGGAAATGGCCAGATCGTCCGATGACCTTGAGCTAAGTAGGAGAGTGGTGTCATCAGCATACATCAGTGGTGTGCAGAAATCTCCCAAGTTGTCAGGTAAATCATTTGTAAAGAGTATGAACAGCAAAGGGCCAAGCACCGAGCCTTTTGCTGTTCATACCTTTGTCATGCCTTTTGCAAGTCAGGCTTGCAAGGCTTTACCAAGTCACCTTCACTGACACCCTTGCGAACACAGACTGGGGACACGTCCTTCAGTGCAATGACTTAGATTTGTGTTCAGATAACTTTTATAAAATAGTTAATAATGTTATTATTTAATACTTAAATAATTAAATAAGTTCTTGTAATTAACCATTTAATCAACTAACTTACAAATTGTAAACAAACACATAATGACAATGGAAATAACCATATGATTTGTTAAATATTAAATATTGAAGTAAAAGAGTAACTGACATATCAATCCTCCCTCTTAAGTTTGCAAGGTCTGATATGGTTTATGTGCCTTTTGCAAGTGCATCCATCATCCATTTTAACTGTATATAGCAGGAGTCCATGTTTCTTTACTACTTGTCCAAATGTCCACTTCTCTCCACGATTTAAGAAGCTTCAGACTTGCACTCTGTCTCCTTTTTGCAACTGGCGCTTTACTTTAATATCTGTTTGATTATCTTCTTTAAGTTCTTGGTTTGGAGGAGTCATCAAACTTGCTAGAAGCTATTGCTACTGGAGAAATATTGACAACCACATTGAAGATCTTGCTAAATCTTGCCATTCATGCTGTTTGAAGCAAAATCTACCTGCCAAAGTTGAAGTACACCCTTGGATAAAACCGTCAGAGCCCTGGCAACGTATCCATATTGACTTTGCCGGTCCAATCAAAGGCCAGTTTTTCTTTGTAATAGTTGACGCCTACACCAAATGGGTTGAAATAATACCAACTAAAACGACAAATTCGAACTGGTGTATTCAAAAACTTAGACAACTATTTGCTACCTTTGGTTATCCATTGACATTAGTTTCAGACAACGGTCCCAACTTTACTTCTACACTATTTAACCAATTTTTACAAGTCTGCGGCATAACTCACAAACTTACAGCTCCGTACCACCCTGCAAGTAACGGTCAGGCGGAGCGATTCGTCCAAACATTGAAGAAACAACTCCTGGCAATGGAAAATGATGGTGGGGATTTATCCTTTAAAATTCAACAACTTCTGATGACTTGGAGAAATGCACCTAATCCTACCGGTCAATCTGTTATCAGTTAATGTTTGGCAGAAGCATACGAACACGTCTCAATTTGATGACTCCTCCAAACCAAGAACTTAAAGAAGATAATCAAACAGATATTAAAGTAAAGCGCCAGTTGCAAAAAGGAGACAGAGTGCAAGTCTGAAGCTTCTTAAATCGTGGAGAGAAGTGGACATTTGGACAAGTAGTAAAGAAACATGGACTCCTGCTATATACAGTTAAAATGGATGATGGATGCACTTGCAAAAGGCACATAAACCATATCAGACCTTGCAAACTTAAGAGGGAGGATTGATATGTCAGTTACTCTTTTACTTCAATATTTAATATTTAACAAATCATATGGTTATTTCCATTGTCATTATGTGTTTGTTTACAATTTGTAAGTTAGTTGATTAAATGGTTAATTACAAGAACTTATTTAATTATTTAAGTATTAAATAGTAGGATTGATATGTCAGTTACTCTTTTACTTCAATATTTAATATTTAACAAATCATATGGTTATTTCCATTGTCATTATGTGTTTGTTTACAATTTGTAAGTTAGTTGATTAAATGGTTAATTACAAGAACTTATTTAATTATTTAAGTATTAAATAGTGGCGACGAAGGAGAAAAATATCAATACAATGTTAACTCTGAGTGACTACAAAAAGCTTAGAGGTACAATTAAAGTACAATTCACTAAACTTTCAAATAAAATTATCAAACATGAGATTGATCAAGATCAGATTGAAGATAGATTACAACATTTAGAGACAAATTGGACCAAGTTTCTTTCAATACAGGAGAACATTGAACTACTAACAGATGAAAATGACATTGAAGAAGAAATAAATTACAGACTAGAAGTTGAAGATAGTTACATGAAACTAAAAACTTTGATGAGAAAATTAAGACCAACTGTATTGACTTCAAACGAAAACAAAGATCCTAGTATTATGTTTACAGGTAATACCACTGATAACCAATATGCGACAGCACACATTTCTTTTGTGCCATTCAATGAAGAGGAGACCTTTGATAATTTCACTAAAAGACTTGAAGTTTTTATGACTTTAAAAAATGTATCTGGAGAATCTACAAAAACTTTAACATTATTGAACGCCCTACCACCATCTCTACATCAGAAGTTATATAACATTTGTGCGCCTGAAAATCCACTCAAGAAAAGCTACGTTGAACTTGTCTTATTGTTACGTCAGTACCTAGATCCACAGCCTAGTGTATGGGCTAGGCAACACAACTTCATTACAAGAGAACAAAGAGCTGGTGAGACTATCTCAGATTTTGCAATTGAACTAAAGAAACTTGTCACACCTTGTGAATTCTTCTGCTCCTGTGGTAAGTCTACAGTAGATACAATGCTAATATTACAATTTTTGAGAGGATTACGGGACTTTGAAATAAGAACAAAATTGTTAAGAACTGAACCGACCAAAACTTTTCAACAAGTTTCAGCCATGGCTATGACAATGGAACTTTCTAAATTTGAAAACACGATGATGTCTTCAACTAATCATGAGGCTCAAGTAAATAAAATTAGTTTTCCTAAGAAAAAAATTAATTATGTTAATAATAATAAAAATAAAATGAACAACTCCATTACAAATGACAGTGTGCCAGTTACGTTTCAATCACTAAAGGGTAGATGTTACAGATGCGGGAAAGACAAACACAAAGCTAATGTCTGCAGGTTTGTTGATGAACTTTGTAGAAAATGTGGGAAAGTTGGTCACATTTCAACAGTCTGCCTTAGCCCACAAATTTATAAGAAAAATGTTGGTGTCCACCAAGCAGAGACTTTCATCGAAGAAGAACAACAACAATATGAAATAAATTTGATAACTTCAAAAACCAGTGATAAATTCAATGTGAAGGTAAGCATTGAAGGTAAAGAACTTACAATGGAACTGGACACAGGTGCTGCATTAAGTACTTTATCTTACAGTGATTATTTGAAACTTCAACTGGACAAACCTTTACATAAAACTAGAGTTGAACTACGTACATATACGGGAGAACTTGTCAAAACTATGGGGTTTGTGTTTGTACATGGACAATACAAAAACCAAGATTTCCTTGGTAAACTGTACATTATCAAGCAAGATGTTGACCCCATATTTGGACGCGAATGGATAAGAGAAGTCAAACTTGACTGGGCAGACATGAAAAGCTTAAACATGACTAACAATTCCAAAGATGTAGACAAACTAATGGAAAAATATCACAAGGTGTTCGAACCTACCATTGGCATGATTCCTGGAGTAGAAGCTCACATCCAATTAGTAGAGAATGCACAGCCTATTTTCATAAAATCTCGTCAAGTGCCCTTCGCCCTTAGGACAAAAGTAGAGGAGGAACTGAATAGATTGGAACAGTTAGACATTATAACAAAAGTTGACCAAAGTGACTGGGGCATACCAATAGTACCAGTTGTCAAACCCAATGGAAATGTTAGAATATGTGCCGATTTTAAAGCAACTTTAAACAAACAAATAAAAGACTTGAAGTACCCAATTCCAAGAATTGAAGATATCTTTGCCAAAATGAACGGGGGTAAATAATTCTGCACATTGGACATTAGTAACGCGTATCTGCACATGGCTATGGACAAAGAAAGCGCACTTCTACAAACGATCAGTACACATCAAGGTCAATACAAGGTAAATCGCCTTATGTTTGGGATTAAGATTGCTCCTACTTTGTGGCAAAGGTTTATGGACCAAATTCTTTTGGGAATCGATGGCGTTCAATGTTTTTTTGACGACATCATCATTCAAGGATCTACTCATGTTGAAACTTTACAAAGATTAGAAACTGTATTAGATGTAATTAGTAAAAATAACCTTAAACTAAATAAAGAAAAGTGCAAATTTTTTCAAACATCCATAAATTACCTTGGCCACACAATAGATCAAAACGGGTTACACAAGAACAAAGACAAAGTGGATGCAATTCTAAAATGCAAACAACCATGAAATGTTTCGGAGCTGCGTACATTTCTGGGCTTAGCTAATTACTATCAAAAGTTTATTCCAAACTTAAACACAATTTTGAATCCACTTCACAATCTTTTGAAAACTGAAAGTAAGTTTATTTGGACTAAAGATTGCGACATCAGCTTTGAGAAAGTAAAAACTGAGATTGCCAGTGACCGAGTACTTGCTCATTTCAACCCAAACCTAACCGTCGTATTGGCTACAGACGCTTCTCCTGTAGGAATAGGAGGAGTTTTATCTCACCGTTATAAGGATGGCTCAGAGCGACCGATCTCATTTGCTTCTCGATCTTTAACAGCTAGTGAAAAAAAGTATAGTCAAATTGTCAAGGAAGCTTTGGCCATTTACTGGGGATTAAAGAAATTCTATCAATACTGCTATGGGAGAAAATTTGTTCTTATTACAGATCACAAGCCTCTTGTTTCAGTATTTGACTCTCACAGGACATTACCTACTATGACTGCCACCCGTATATTTAACTATGCCCACTTCCTGTCCGGTTTCGACTATACGATAGAGTATAGAAACACTCGTGCACATGCCAATGCCGACTACATGTCTCGATTTCCAACTGAAAATTTACCAACAAATCTTATTGATGAACATGAACTTTTTCTTATTAATCAAATTGAGACAATGCCAGTTACTCATGAAACCATCGCTAAAGAAACAGCAAAAGACAAACACTTGGAACAGATTTTGAAAGCTCTCACAGAAGGAAAAGATTTAGAACTTATTGGCCTAAACAACAATGAGTATTCACTGCAAAATGGGTGTGTGTTTCGAGGCTCAAGAGTTGTGATACCTGAAACATTGCAAGGGCAAGTTTTAAAAGAGTTACATGTGGGCCATTTAGGAATTGTGAAGATGAAAGGACTTGCTAGAAGCTATTGCTACTGGAGAAATATTGACAACCACATTGAAGATCTTGCTAAATCTTGCCGTTCATGCTGTTTGAAGCAAAATCTACCTGCCAAAGTTGAAGTACACCCTTGGATAAAACCGTCAGAGCCCTGGCAACGTATCCATATTGACTTTGCCGGTCCAATCAAAGGCCAGTTTTTCTTTGTAATAGTTGACGCCTACACCAAATGGGTTGAAATAATACCAACTAAAACGACAAATTCGAACTGGTGTATTCAAAAACTTAGACAACTATTTGCTACCTTTGGTTATCCATTGACATTAGTCTCAGACAACGGTCCCAACTTTACTTCTACACTATTTTATGAAGACTGCTACTAAACCCATCAGATTTAAATCGTCTAGATATAAAAGAATTAAACCTTGGATTACTGATGGTTTAGTAAAATCAATAAGAATCAGAGATAAATTGAGTCAATCTATTAAAAGAGAACCTTTTAATACCAACCTGAAAAACTACTATCAAGAATATAGGCAGAATCTAAGCAGGTTATTAAAGAGTGTTAAAGGGAATTATTATAGGGAACAAATACAAATTAATAATCGGAATCCTAAATTATTTTGGGGAATAATTAATGATTTATCTGGAAGAACGGCAAATAAAAATTCATTTCCTCTTGAAAAATGCATTACTGTTATGCCTGCAGATCAGTCAAACATTAAAGAACAAATTGCCAATGATTTTAACAATTATTTTTCCACCGTTAAGGAAAATTTGGCCGATTCAATTATTAATGCAGGCGGGGACCCAGTCGTCAACGACGCCAACTATAGACTCGACACCACCCTGACTCTGAGACCGATCACTGAACAAGACGTTCTACGACACATCACGGGACTGCCAGGTGGCTCAGCTCCGGGTTTGGATGGGGTCTCGGCCGACATTCTCAAACGTAATTCAATTATTTTCTTGAAACCTCTATCCCATTTAATAAATTTGAGTGTTACATATGGGGTCTTCCCTTGTCATTTTAAAACAGCTAAAGTTTTTCCATTATATAAATCTAATAATATCGATGATAAAACTAATTTTCGCCCTATTTCATTGCTTAGTGTTTTTTCTAAATTATTAGAGAGAGTTGTGAAGGAGCAATTGGTGGAATACCTTCAGAACAGCGCAGTGCTATCAGAGGCTCAATATGGCTTTCGCAAGGATAAAAATATATCGGATGCCCTTTTTCATGTTTGTAAGGATATCAACACGTCAATTACTACGAACAATCGAACAATGCTAATTTATCTCGATCTAAAAAAAGCCTTTGATTCAATAGATAGGAATTTACTTTTACAAAAATTGGAAGTGATTGGAATCCGGGGTACGGCTCTCTCTTGGTTTCAGAGTTACTTGTTTGGTCGCTCCCAGGTTGTTTCAGTGTGTGGAGTCAATAGTGAAATCAAACCTATTAATTACGGGGTCATTCAGGGAAGCACTTTGGGGCCGATTTTATTCTTAATTTATATAAATAACATTTCAAATTTAAACCTACATGGTAAAATTTATCTTTTTGCAGATGACTCCTTAATATTAGTCAAAGGAAAGACATGGCAGGATGTAAAGTCTAAGGCAATTAGTGATCTTTTTTTTAAAAAATGGCTGGACCAAAATATTCTTTCCTTAAATGTTAGTAAAACAAAATTTCTTCCAATTTCGCTTCACTCCAATACTGATTACAGTATGGGGAATCTCCAGTTACATTGCTGTGATAACTTTCATAATGATAATTGCAATAGCTGTGATTACGTTGAACAGGTCAATAGCTACAAATACCTACCTAGGTGTTTACTTTGTTTGTCGTGGAAAGATCATATTTCATTCCTTAAACAAAGAATGAGGAAATATATATATATATATATATATGCATTTAGGCAGTTGTCACAGATTTTAGATGAGAGGGAGGTTCAACTAGCTTATTTTGCTTATGTACAATCTTTGCTTTCTTTTGGTATCTTAAGTTGGGGAGCGTGCTTTCCCTCAAACATTGAGCCCCTCAATATAGTACAGAAAGCAATTCTGAAAGCAGGGTTCCATAAAGGCCGAAGGTACTCCACTGAAGCCCTGTATTGTAAGACTGGAATGCTGACAATAAGACATCTTTATCTAAAATTTTTGTTAATCCACATGTTTAAAAATTTCAATTGAATAGTCGTACCAATTAATCACCAACATTTGACTAGATATTCACAAAATATTGTAATTTCTGTCCTCCAACTTTTTCGCTCTATATCATTAACTAATCCTTCTATGTATCACATTATGTTTTTCGAAATTCAAGCCAACACATTAGATTTAGAAATTTATTTAACTCACCTACACTTGCAGTTTTTAAAAAACACGTCAAAGCGCTTTTGCACACTATTGGAATGGAGGAGGTCGAGGCTCTTATCAGACCCAACTACAACAGGCACAACCCTTGACCTCACTTTCTCCACCCCAACACGTTGGATTTATTCACCAAGTTAAGTGATTTGTTATATTTCAAATGATTGTTGCCATCGAAGAAGGGATATGGTATTGAAATATACTACACACTCACTTGCACCGTATTACATTAAACTAGTGTATGAACACTTAATCAATAATTAATCAATCCATTAAAACAAAAAAAACATAAGTCAAATCATTCTTCAACTAAAATCAATCCCTAAGTCAAATTATTACCTCAATTAATTGTTTAGTCATCTTTTTACCTGAATTTGCCATTAAAATTGATAACAACTGCGGTCTACGCACAGGCATCTGCCCATGTAGACCATTCCTTGTTAAATTGTGGCAAAATTTAATATTTCCTTTTGTAACGGTTACTATTATTATTTTAAATGTCACTCTGTATTTATGTATGTTGACTAATTGGGAATAAAACTATTATTATTATTATTATTATTAAATAGCGGCGATCAAGGAGGTAGAGATGGGATTTTAGAAAAAGTTAGAAATAGCTAAAGTTTCGGGATCCCTCCGAACATATTATTGACATTGAACAAAAATTAGGATTTTTAATCAGTAATATCTTTATTCACCAAACTTTTTAGCGAATTTCCCATAGGGAAGAAGCTATTACCGTAGGTCTCATGGTAAGACTTAAGCCCGGGACCATGTTATTTTTTCTTTAGGTGCCCAGAGTCCAAAAACAATAGTTGTTAAAATTTTTATATATATATATATGTGTGTGTGTGTGTGCGTATATATATATATGTCTGTGAACACGATAACACTGGTAAAAATGGTCCGATCAAGACCAAATTTGGTAAAGACTTGTATTCCTACAAATGCTTAGACGAGTTCATAAACCAGACATATCGGTCAATGGGAAAGGGTAGGTTGGGGGGGTTTTGTACCCCAAAATGGGTTTTTTTGCGTTTTTCACATTAATTTTTAAAGATTAATAATAATAAATTTAGATAAATTAATAAATTAAGATTAATAATAATAATAAAGATTAATAATAAATTTTTAAAAATTAATTTTTTCTGATTTTGTATTTCACCATTGGAATCAGCTTAAAAAACTACACAATTAAGTTCCTTAAAGTTTTTCTCTATCTCCAACGGTTACCCAGATATTAAAAAATCTATTGTGGGGCTCCAATGTTAATCTTATGGAGGGTAGGGAAAAAATATTATTTCCCATATTAATCAATATTTTTGGATAAAACTTGATATTTAGCTTCATGTGGTTGAGGTCTATCCATTTATGCTTAAAAAATATAGTTTATGTGTTTATCATGGCAGCAAACCTGCATACTCTTTTCCCATGTTAATCATATAGGGAATAGGAAAACTCCTTTATTCATGGACAGATGTTGATGAAAATTGGTATAAATGTTAAGATAAAAATAATATTTATGGTAGAAATTACTACTTTCAGTGTTCCTCACAGCAGCTAACCTGCACACTCTTTCCCATGTTAACCATATGGAGAATAGGCAAATAATTCTCATGTTTATGGACAGATTTTTATAAAACTTGTCATATATTAAATTATTGATTTGAAATTTGCTGAGTACGCAGGTCTGCTGCGACGGGGGTATTTTAATATACAATGTTAAAACATGATGTTTGACTGTTTATTTCAACCACTTGCAAAAAATTTTCTAATTGGAATTTTTTGATAATTCGAATTTTTTCTGGTCCCTTAAGGTTCGAATTATCCAAATTCTACTGTATTTAACTTAGCAATCTATATTTTTGGATGGAACTTTACCTTATATTTACCTTCACATGGTTGAGATCCATCCATTTAGGTTTAAAAATTATAGTTTAAGTATTTATCATGGCAGCTAATCTGCATATTCTTTTCCCTTGTTAATCTTATAGAGAACTAGCTGACCCGGCGAACTTCGTAACGCCTCACAGTAAACACATGTTAACTTTAAGATTGGCCATGTTCTGAAGTCGAATAGCAATACGGCTTCATTGTGAAAGGTTATATATTCTGGGACGCTGCATAGTGAATAACAATACTGAAACGATAAAACATATTAATATCATTCCCATAAAACAAATAAATCTGAGTGGATTAATTCACAACTTTCAAATCCAATCCAAACCCAAATGAAACCTAACTGTAATACGGCTTTTATAGGAAAGATATACAACAGCTGATTATTATAATAAACGTAATAATATAAACATTGTAATTATCATATAAACACGTGACTTTA
This sequence comes from Nephotettix cincticeps, assembly GCA_023375725.1. NCBI lineage: Eukaryota > Metazoa > Arthropoda > Insecta > Hemiptera > Cicadellidae > Nephotettix > Nephotettix cincticeps. Next base: position 92,867,862 of record CM041786.1, on the reverse strand, counting down.
ATCAGACAGAAAATAAAAATATAAATACATAATCCCACAAAACCGTTAATTATTAACGTGGTGAATAAAGCTGTTCATTTTTTACAGTACACATTTACTTCATAGTTTAACATTAATGAATGATTCAGATGGCATTAGATGGTAAAGCATACGGTATTGCTAATGGAAAGTAAACCAATCAGCTGTAGCTAAGAAATCAAATGTTTTCATTGTAGACAATTTGTAAACAAACTTACTCTCCATAAGGTTAACATTAGAAATTTAAAACGCCATAAAATGGAAACTTATGGCGTTTTCAAAAATATTTTTTCACTAAAACCTTCCCGGACACATATAGAGCAACTTCCTAAAATTTCATGGCGATCAGATGAGTAGTTTGGCAACGCATAAAGGACATACATACATACATACAGACAAACATACATTCAATTTTATATATAGAGATAGGAAAACTCCTTTATTTAGGGACAGATGATTATGAAAGATGGTATAAATGGTCAAAATACAAATTGTTTGTTCTGGAAATGCCTACTTTCTGTGTTCCTCACAGTAAACCTGCATACTCTTTCCCGTGTTAATCATGTGGAGAATAGGCAAATAACTCTTATATTTATCGACAGATAATGATAAAACTTGTCATATATTGTTATTATTATATTATTGATTTGGAAATGTTCTGAGTACGCAGCTCTGCTGCGACGAGGGTATTGCATATTATAAGATATATATAACCATTATTTGTGATTAAATGTTTTTAAATATTTCAGTATAGGGCACTTAAATATATAAATATTGATCAGCATTGAGTGTGTTCAGAGTAGTAATAGGTTCTTGCACTGGACACCTCTCCGGTGAAGATGGAACTGGAGGCAGTCACCGGTCAAATATCAAGAGACAAAATTGTAAATCATGTGCTCTCCTAAATCATGCCACAACATCCCTGCATTGTGTAAGAGGGTGCTGAGACAAAAGAGAGTGGAACAACTATGTAGTCACCTGATAGCCAGAAAAGGTGTGGTTATGATGACATAATGCCTTTTGGGGGCATACATATGCAGCTTCCTGAAGTATTGTAGGGGGAGGAATACATTCTATCTATCAAACTATGCTACTCTGGACAAATAGACCGAAAGGTTTTTTGGGAATAATTCCTCACATTAGTATTGAAGTAAATTCAAAATTATAATTGTTCTCGATATAGATTAAAAAATTTATTAAACTATCACAAGATCTATAAAGTAAGACTTTCTCAGATTTGCTTAAAATAGAATTGAAACTTAACCAAGCATAAAAAAATATTTGTGTTTCGAACCCTAAACTAAAGGAAGTCAATTGAACCATTGAAACTGATAGGTTATTAACCTGTTGCACATTCATGAGGCTCAAAACACAAAATCAATAGTGCAATCACTCAACTAAAATATTTTCTTCTTTAATGTAACTTAATTTGCTGTAGAGGAGACGAAGAGATTAAGAGGTGAAATGGAGAAGTTGGTTGATGCGGCAGGTCGACGAGTGCTAGAGGAGGAAGCCAATTTGAGAAAACAGTTTGACAACGAGCTGGCTACAGTTAAGCAACAGTTAAAAGTTGTGGAACAGGTAATTCAGACTTTGCAATATGAATCATTTCTGTTAAATTTTGCTTAATGCTTTTTTTTATTTATTCTTTCTACGCCAGAGACATTTTGTAATCAAGTCAGAGAGAAATGCTCTTTGGGAAAACGGTCCAAACCAAAATGGGTATTCCGGGATTTGAACCCGTGACCTCTTGCGCCGGTCCAAGATGCTAATAACCAGGCTAGCAAGACACAAAATCAACTAAATATTTTTGGTTTTATGTTTGAGGATTTTTTTTTTAACATCGATGTAACTTAGTTAAAACTTGGATACCAAATCAGAATTCCCCCCCAAAAAAACAGAGATATTCAATCATTTCTTTGGAATAAACCGTGTACTTGTATATAATTTTAAATTTTATGATTTATAGACCATAAATTATTATCACCATCCAATGATCAATATTATTAATGAGTACTGATGGGGAGAGTGCAGGAACATCTGTAGATTTGATATTTGTATCTTGTGAATCAAATCTCATGTCCATATATTTTCTAGAGATTTTATTTATACAGTAGAACTTGGATAATTCGAATCTCAAGGGACCAGAAAAAAATTCGAATTATCCAAAAATTCGAATTAGAAAAGTTTATGCAAGTGGTTGAAATAAACAATCAAACATCATGTTTTAAAATTGTACATTAAAAAAGTTAGGTTAATAAAGATATTATTGATTAAAAATCCTAATTTTTGTTAAATGTCAATAATGTGTTTGGAGGGATCCCGAAACTAGCTATTACAAACTTTTTCAAATCCCTTCTCTACCTCCTTGATCGCCGCTATTTATTCTTGCAATGTCAGAGATTTGTAGGTTCGCTTTGACGAAGCCATCATACACACGACGTGTAAACATGAAACCAGACGACGAATATCGGAACAAACCACGACCGATGATACACACAGATGTCAATGTTGTGATTTATGAGCAGTAGTCTAGCTAAAAATAGTCTGAGGACAGGAAGCCCGAACGTCGTTTCCTGGAAAATCGAAAATCGCACACAATAACTTGTTCACTTATACCTTAATATGTATAGTCAAAGCTTATACACACACTACAGATTTCCGCTGTAAAAACTTCGAATTATCCAAAATATTATTGGAATTAACCAAGATATTTTAACATTGTTTTTATATAAAATTCTAGGGACCAAGAAAAAATTTCGAAATAAAGAAGTTTTCGAATTACAGAAGTTCGAATTATCCAAGTTCCACTGTATAAGAGAATTTATTTGTTAGCGAATTTCCCTTAGGGAAGAAGCTATTACCGTAGGTCTCATGGCAAGACATAAGCCCGAGACTATGTTATTTTTTCGTCTTTAGGGGCCCAGAGGCCAAAAAAATAGTCGTTAAAATTTATATATATATATATATATATATATATATATATATATATGTTTGTGTGTGTCTGTGTGTGTGTGTATGTATGTGTGTGAGAGTGTGAGAGTAGAGACGTGTATTCCTACATTTGCTTGAACGAGTTTGTAAACCAGACATATCAGCCAATGGGAACGGGTAGTTTGGGGAGGTTTTGTACTCAAAAATTGGGTTTTTTGCGTTTTTCATATATAATCAAGTTTGGATTTTATCTTTCACCATTAGAATCAGCTTAAAAAACTACACAATTAAGTCTTTAAAGATTTTCTTTATCTCCAACAGTTACTGAGATATAACAAAATCTAAATACAGTACGTTGTATTTTTAGGCTCCGATATTAATCTTATGGAGGATAAGGAAACATTATTATATCACTTATTAACCAATATTTTTGGATAAAACTTTATATTTAGCTTCATGTGGTTGAGGATCATCCATTTATACTTAAAAATCATAGTTTATGTGCTTATCAGGCAGAAAACCTGCATACTCTTTTCCCCTGTTAATCTTATGGAGAATAGGCAAACTCCTTTATTTGTGGACGGATGTTGATAAAAGTTGTTTTAAATGTTAGAAATAAAAATTGTGGATTATATAAATGCCTACTCTCAGTGTTTCTCACAGCAGCAAACCTGCACACTTTCCCATGTTAATCTTATGGAGAATAGGCAAATAATTCTCATGTTTATCGACAGATTTTGTCCAAACTTGTCATATATTATTATTATTATATTTTTTATTTGGAAATTCGCTGAGTACGCAGGTCTTCTGTGACGGGGGTATCATATTACTGTTATAATCTTTAAAATTTGCTACAATATAAAATGAATTTTATTTTTCACCATTGGGATTAGCTTAAAAAACTACACAATTTGGTTCCTTAAAGTTTTTCTCTATCTCCAACGGTTACCGAGATATTAAAAAATCTAAACATGGTACGTTGTAATTTGGGGCTCCAATGTTAAATCTTACGGAGGATAAAGAAAAATTAATAATTCACTTATCAATCAATATTTTTGGATTAAATTTGGTATTTAGTTGCTTATGCTTCAAATGCTTAGTAATCATAATTTATGTGTTTGTCATGGCAGCTAACCTGCATACTCTTTTCCCATATTAATCTTATAGAGAATAGGAACACTCCTTTATTTATGGACAAATGTTAATGAAACTTGGTATGGCCAAAATAAAAATAGTTTATGCTAGAAATGCCTACTTTCAATGTTCCTCACAGCAGCAAACCTGCACACTTTTTCTCATGTTAATCTTAAGGAGAATAGACAAATAACTCTCATAATTATCGACAGATATTGATAAAACTTGTCATATATCATTATTATTATTCTTATTACGGTATATTATTGATTTGGAAATACGTTGAGTACACAGGTCTTCTGCAACGGGGTATTTATTGTTTTGTACTCATATTGTATTAAAGACTTAAGATTTGTATTTGATACATGGCCAATATTAGCCAAATAAGTATGTCAATCTAATGTTTTTTTAACCTTTATTAAATAGAAAGACTATATTTTTGAAATCACGGATGTTGCAGGACCGAAACAGAAAGAAAATAGAGGTGGAACAGTTACAGGAGGAGTGTGAGAGACTGCGGAATGTGACTGCCAAGAACCAGCTTAGCAAAAATCAGGCTGATAAGTTAGCCAAAAAGCTGACTGTAGTTGAGTCAACTTGTGAGCGTCTGCGACTAGAGAAAGAGGGGTTGAAGGAGAGTGTGGAAAAATTGGAGGCAAAGTAAGTGTCAATAGGTCTGATATAAAGCCATAACTAATAAATAATTCATCCAACTTGGATCTTGTTTTTAATCACATTTTATCTTCAAATACCCCCGTCACAGCAGACCTGCGTACTCAGCGAATTTCCAAATCAATTATATAATAATAATATTTGACAAGTTTTATAAAAATCTGTCAATAAACGTGAGAATTATTTCCCTATTCTCCATAAGCTTAACATGGGAAAGAGTGTGCAGGTTCGCTGCTGTGAGGAACACTGAAAGTAGGCATTTCTAGCATAAACATTTTTATTTTTAACATTTATACCAACTTTCATCAACATCTGTCCATAAATAAAGGACTTTGCCTATTCCCTATATGATTAACATGGGAAAAGAGTATGCAGGTTTGCTGCCATGATAAACACATAAACTATGATTTTTAAGCATAAATACATGAACCTCAACCACATGAAGCTAAATATGAAGTTTCATCAAAAAATATACATTGATAAGTGAAATATTAATTTTCCCTATCCTCCATAAGATTAACATTAGAGCCCCACAATACAACGTACTGTGTTTAGATTTTTTAATATCTCAGTAACCGTTGGAGATAGAGAAAAACTTTAAGGAACTTAATTGTGTAGTTTTTTAAGCTGATTCCAATAGTGAAATAAAAAATTAGAAATTTTTAAAAATTACATGTGAAAAACGCAAAAAAAACCCATTTTGGGGTACAAAACCCCCCCAAACTACCCGTTCCCATGGACCAATATGTCTGGTTTACAAACTCGTCCGAGCATTTGTAGGAATACACGTCTCTACCAAATTTGGTCTCGATCGGACCATTTTTACGAGAGTTATCGTGTTCACAGACACATATATATATATATACATATATACATATATAAAAATTTTAACGACTGTTGTTTTTGGACTCTGGGCACCTAAAGAAGAAAAAATAACATGGTCTCGGGCTTAACTCTTGCCATGAGACCTACGGTAATAGCTTCTTCCCTATGGGAAATTTGCTAAAATATAAAAAAAATATCTTCAACATAAATTTGTTAAGTGAAACCTTGAAAACTTATTTTTCTTATCATGTTAAAAAAATCTTAATATTCACCTCTATCTTTTAAGGCCAAAGAAAACTGACCTTTAGCCCACAACAAGCACCATGCCTAGCTAAAGAAGTGAATAAGTATAACTCCTTAACCGTTACCTCAGTAATTGAACGTTTCTAATTCAATCTAGTTTTTTTATGTAGTGACTAAATTAATTGATTGAGCAATATTCATAGATATTATCACCAGAGCAAGTCCAGTCCAACTATGATAATAATAGAGGTTGTAGCTATATGACTGATGTATTCGATATGTACGATAGTAATAAGTCTGATAAACAACACCAGGAGAAAAACCAGAGACATTGCTATCAGTTCAGAGTCTGAATCGCTACTAACTGGTAGACAAGACTAGGATACAAACCAGAGATATTGCTAACAGTTAAGAGCCTGAATTGCTGCTAACCAGTAGACAAGACTAGGATACAAACCAGAGACATTGCTACCAGTTCAGAGTCTGAATCGCAACTAACTGGTGAACAAGACTAGGATACAAACCAGAGATATTGCTACTAGTTCAAAGCCTGAATTGCTACTAACTGGTAGACAAGAATAGGATACAAACCAGAGATAATGCTACCAGTTCAGAGTCTGAATCGCTACTAACAGGTAGACAAGACTATGATACAAACCAGAGACATTGCTACCAGTTCAGAGTCTGAATCGCTACTAACTGGTAGACAAGACCAGAATACAATCCAAAGACATTGCTACCAGTTCAGAGCCTGAATCGCTACTAACTGGTAGACAAGAACAGGATACAAACCAGAGACATTGCTACCAGTTCAGAGCCTGAATCGCTACTAACTGGTAGACAAGAACAGGATACAAACCAGAGACATTGCTACTAGTTCAGAGTCTGAATCGCTACTAATTGGTAGACAAGACTAGAATACAAACCAGAGATATTGCTACCAGTTCAAAGCCTGAATCGCTACTAACTGTTAGACAAGACTAGGATACAAACCAGAGACATTGCTACCAGTTCAAAGCGTGAATCGCTACTAACTGGTACTTGATACTTACTTGATAAAATCTAGGGGAAAGATTGCACCACGACCTATGAGATCTATTGTGCCCCCCAGACTAGTCCCTAGTTCTTGCTTAGAGAACCCCCTCTAGTCCTAATGCCTTAATAAGGTTTAGTATAACGAGGGGTTCTAACTTTGGAAAATCCTCCACTGCCACCTGGTGTGTTCCCAAGCTTCTGGCTCTCTTCTGACCTATCACGTCACACTCAGCCAATAGGTGTCTAGGTGTTTCCTCCCCAGATTGGCAGAAGCGGCATTCACCCTCTTGGACAATGCCCATCTTGCTCAGATGACCCCTGAGCCTACAGTGTCCCCGTCAGTAAATCCCCGTTAGAAATCCCGTCAGTATCCTTAGATCGTTTTTCTTAAGCCTGATCATGGTCTCAGACCTTCTTATATTATGCACTCCAAGCATTTCCTTAGCCTGTCGGCATCCCGGATGAACGGTCCAGGCTTTCCCTCTGGCTTCCTTCTCTTTCTCCTTTAATTTCTTTTTGAAAAAGGAGTCCTCCAGTGCACAACCTGGCTCCGGTCCAACAAAGGGGGTGGCTGCCCCAACCCTAGCCAGTTTGTCAGCTCTTTCATTCCCCTGGACACCTTGGTGCCCAGGTACCCAAAGTAGTGACAACTTGTTGTTCTTCCCCAATTGTTCTAGACTTCTCCGACAGTCCCAGACCATCTTGGATCTGAAGGCTGCTGAGCTCAAGGCTCCAATGGCAGCCTGGCTATCTGACAGGGTCACAATCTCCCTTTTCATGTATCCTCTACTTAGGTTGAAGTGTGCACACCTTTCTATGGCCTTGACCTCTGCTTGGAATATGCTGGGGGAACGCCCCAGTGATTCGTTGTATTTGATCCTGGGACCAAAAACCCCTACACCAGTCCCCTCCTCGGTCTTGGAGCCATCAGTGTACCACCTGATGACCTGATTCCTGAGGGAATTTAGGGTTTTCCCGTCCCAGCTAAGTTTATTTCCTAGCTCCACATGGAATTTCCTTTCAAAGTTATACTTTCTTACCATGGAATCCCTTGGTTGTTTCATCAGGTCCTTTAGGCCTGGCGGAAATAGCTCCCCGCGAATTGTGGAGGAAGTGTCAAAGCCAGTCTTCTCCATTCTTAGCAAGGTCTCCCTTGCTGCTCTCTCTACCACAAAGTGTAGGGGTGTCAGATTCAAGATCACCTCCAGGGCAGCAGGACAGGATCTCATAGCTCCTGTAATGATAACGCATGCCAGCCTATGTACTTTCTCCAGGGCTTTCCTTATTGTTTCAACTTTGGTTCTACCAGCCCAGACAACGCACCCATACGTAATGATAGGCCTCACTAACAGGGTATACATACTTCTTAGTATATATGGGTTACAACCCCACATCTTCCCCGCATATCTCCTGCATGTCATCAGGTTATTACTAGCCCTGTTTGTCACCTCCGTTATGTGTCTATTCCACATAAGTTTCTTATCTAGTATTAACCCTAGAAATTTCACTTCTGATTTCCACTCAAGCTACTCCCCCCCAAGCCTGATGGTCTTCAGATGCTCAAGTCTCCTCTTTCTTGTAAAAGGCACAAGTGATGTCTTCTTATGGTTGACTGACAGCCCCACAGACTCACACCAAGCCTCTGTACAGTCAAGCCCCCCCTGAATTAGATCCCTCTTGCGATGATGACCACATCATCTGTATATCCGATGCATCGCAAGCCCTTCCTGGTTAGTTTCCCAAGAAGCTCATCGACTACCAGACTCCAAAGGAGGGGTGATAATACCCCACCCTGAGGGCACGCCATCACTGTACACATTTGAATAATTCTATTTCCTACGTGTGTTTCCACCGTTCTTGTGGACAACATATTCCTAATCCAACGGGTTGTGGTCTTGTCAACCCCTCTACCTTCCAGTACCCCCTCTATTGATAAATGAGAGGTGTTATCAAAGGCTCCTGTTATGTCCAGGAAGGCACATAAAACGGTCTCTTTCCCGTCCAGTGCTAGCCTGATCACTTTTGTCAGCTCATATAGGGCAGTATCTGTTGATCTTCCCGCCCGATATGCATGCTGTTGCTGATGTAGAGGGTAATCCCTTAGCACTTCTGACCTTATGTGGTTGTCCACCATCTTTTCCATTGTTTTCAACAGAAAAGAGGTTAGACTTATGGGACGGTAGGACTTAGGTTGACTATTGTCCTTTTTGCCTGCTTTTGGAATGAAGGTTACCCTTGCCCTTCTCCATTTCGAGGGTATGTACCCCGTTGCTAAACTACATCTCATCACCCCTAAGAGGTAGGGCAGTATCTCCCTCTTCCCCCCTCTTGGAGTAGTGCCGGGAGAATGCCATCTATTCCCGGCGACTTGAAGGGCTCAAAAGAGTTGATGGCCCATTCTAACCTCCCTGGTGAAATGACTGCTTTAGCCACTTTCCAGTCATCCTTTTGAGATCTAACTGCTCTTGGTTCTGTTGTCACCACCCCCCCCCCCCCCAGCGGTCTGCACCCTGGAAAATGCGTCTCCAGGAGAAGGAGAGTGTGTTGAACCTCATCCTCTGTATAGCCCCCCGCCGGGGTTTTTAGTGACATTGTCCCATAAGTACAGTCCCTAACCAAGGTCTTGTGCAATCTGGCCCCCTCTGGAATAGAGGTAATTTGCCCACAAAACCTCCTGAAGCTGTCCCTTTTTGCTCGCCGGAGGAGCAGGGGAGAAGATGAGAGAAGAAGAAGAGAATGGGTTTGTTTTTCTATTCTTTGTTTTGATTTTATTCTTTTTTTTTCTTTTTTTTTTTTTCTTTTTTGTTATGTTTTTTTTCTTTTTTTCTTTTTTCTTTATTTGTTGTTTCGGTATTGGTTTTTATTGTAATTTTTTTTTACAAGATAGATGAAGACAGTCTATTCACCCATTGGAGGAGAGAAGAAACGTGGGTAGATAGAAAAGACCCTGCTCAAGAGGAGAGTAGAGAGTAAGGGAGGCTGATTGCAGTGACAGCGCTACTGGGCGGTGGGATCGCCAACCCCTACGCCAAAGAATCGCTATAAACTGGAAGACAAAACTAGGATACAAACTAGAGGCATTGCTACAACTTCAGAGTCTGAATCGCTACTAACCGGGAGACAAAACTAGGATACATACCAGAGACATTGCTACTAGTTCAGAGTCTGGATTGCTACTAACTGATAGACAAGACTAGGATACAAACCAGAGACATTGCTACCAGTTCAGAATCAGACTCCCTACTAATTGGTACACAAGACCAGGATACAAACCAGAGACATTGCTACTAGTTCAGAGTCTGAATCGCTACTAACTGATAGACAAGACTAGGATACAAACCAGAGACATTGCTACCAGTTCAGAGTCAGATTCCCTACTAACTGGTAGAAAAGACCAGAATACAAACCAAAGACATTGCTACCAGTTCAGAGCCTGAATCGTTCCTTACTGGTAGACAAGACTAGGATACAAACCAGAGACATTGCTACCAGTTCAGAGTCTGATTCCCTACAAACTGGTAGACAATACTAGGATACAAACCGGAGACATTGCTCCCAGTTCAGAGCCTGAATCACTACTAACTGGTAGACAAGACTAGGATACAAACCAGAGACATTGCTACCAGTTCAGAGTCTGATTCCCTACTAACTGGTAGACAATACTAGGATACAAACCAGAGACATTGCTACTAGATCAGAGCCTGAATCGCTATTAACTGGTAGACAAGTCCAGGATACAAACCAAAGACATTGCTGCCAGTTCAGAGTCTGAATCGTTCCTTACTGGTAGACAAGACTAGGATACAAACCAGAGACATTGCTACCAGGTCAGAGTCTGATTCCCTACTAACTGGTAGACAATACTAGGATACAAACCAGAGACATTGCTACTAGATCAGAGCCTGAATCGCTATTAACTGGTAGACAAGTCCAGGATACAAACCAAAGACATTGCTGCCAGTTCAGAGCCTGAATCGCTACTAACTGATAGACAAGACTAGGATACAAACCAGAGACATTGCTACCAGGTCAGAGTCTGATTCCCTACTAACTGGTAGACAATTCTAGGATACAAACCAGAGACATTCCTACTAGTTCACAGTATGTATCGCTACTAACTGGTAGCCAAGACCAGAATACAAAGCAGAGACATTGCTCCCAGTTCAGAGCCTGAATCGCTACTAACTGGTAGACAAGACTAGGATACAAACCAGAGATATTGCTACCAGTTCAAAGCCTGAATCGCTACTAACTGGTAGACAAGACCTGATACAAACCAGAGACATTGCTACCAGTTCAGAGTCTGAATTGCTACTAACTGGTAGACAATACTTGGATACAAACCAGAGACATTGCTACCAGTTCAGAGTCAGATTCCCTACTAACTGGTAGACAAGACCAGGATACAAACCAGAGACATTGCTACCAGTTCAAAGTCTGAATCCCTACTAACTGGTAGACAAGACTAGGATACAAACCAGAGACATTGCTACCAGTTCAGAGCCTGAATCGCTACTAACTGAGAGACAAGACTAGGATACAAACCAGAGATATTGCTACCAGTTCAAAGCCTGAATCACTACTAACTGGTAGACAAGACCAGGATACAAACCAGAGACATTGCTACCAGTTCAGAGTCTGAGCCCTCACTAACTTGTAGACAAGACTAGGATACAAACCAGAGACATTGCTACCAGTTTCGAGCCTGAATCGCTACTAACTGGTAGACAAGACCAGGATACAAACCAAAGACAGTGCTACCAGATCAGAGTCTGAATCGTTCCTTACTGGTAGACAAGACCAGGATACAAACCAGAGACATTGCTACCAGTTCAGAGTCTGAATACCTACTAACTGGTAGACAAGACTAGGATACAAACCAGAGATATTGCTACCAGTTCAAAGTCTGATTCCCTACTAACTGGTAGACAATACTAAGGATACAAACCAGAGACATTGTTACCAGTTCAGAGTCTGAATACCTACTAACTGGTAAACAAGACTAGGATACAAACCAGAGATATTGCTACCAGTTCAGAGTCTGAATCGCTACCAACTGGGCGACAAAACTAGGATACAAACTAGAGGCATTGCTACAACTTTAGAGTCTGAATCGCTACTAACCGGGAGACAAAACTAGGATACATACCAGAGGCATTGCTACTAGTTCAGAGTCTGAATTGCTACTAACTGGTAGACAAGACTATGATACAAACCAGAGACATTGCAACCAGTTCAGAGCCTGAATCGCTACTAACTGGTAGACAAGACTAGGATACAAACCAGAGACATTGCAAACAGTTCAGAGCCTGAATCGCTACTAACTGGTAGACAAGCCTAGGATACAAACCAGAGATATTACTACCAGTTAAACGCCTGAATCGCTACTAACTGGTAGACAAGACTAGGATACAAACCAGAGATATTGCTACCAGTTCAGAGTCTGAATCGCTACTAACTGGGAGACAAAACTAGGATACAAACCAAAGATATTGCTACCAGTTCAAAGCCTGAATCGCTACTAACTGGTAGACAAGACTAGGATACAAACCAGAGACATTGCTTCCAGTTCAGAGCCTGAATCGCTACTAACTGGTAGACAAGACTAGGATACAAACCAGAGACATTGCTACTAGTTCAGAGTCTGAATCGCTACTAACTGATAGACAAGACTAGGATACAAACCAGAGACATTGCTACTAGTTCAGAGTCAGATTCCCTACTAACTGGTAGACAAGACCAGGATACAAACCAGAGATATTGCTACCAGTTCAGAGTCAGATTCGCTACTAATTGAGTCACTGAGTCACCTCATGACATACCGGGAGGGCTTAATTCTGTTCCTATTCAGTTGATCAAACTGAACAACTCACCTGTAATATAGACCTTTCGCCCAAGAACTGACCAGTCCATAGAGAGTGGGGAAACAGAGAAACCCTGTCACAAAAACTGAACAACTCCGGTGACACAGGCTCTTGGCTTCACTTATAAAATTCTACCCAGATAATAATACACAGACAAAGGGACAAAGGGAATGAACTAAAATTACTGTCAGAACAACCTTTACACTTTAAAAACCTTATTTCTGAATGAAATACACAATGCCCTTACCGTAGAAGAATCCTATAATAAATTCATCATAAAAGTTACCATGGCTCTTGACCAGGCATATCCTTTAAAGAAAACAAGAACAAAAAAGAAAGTGAAAAATTATCATTTTGCAGACAATCAGGCAAGCCTCTTAAAGAAAGATTACCTCAAAAAACTTCTGAAATATCAAAAATCAAAAAATGAACAGAACAAATTTAACCTAGCTAAGACGAAGAAGGATTATGACATGAGACTAGAAATTAAGACAAGATGCGTCAAATTACTAGGGGTCTGCGGTACAGGAAATTATGAGGTCGGTACGGTACAAATTGTTGTACCTCGGTTCTCGGCACAAATTCGGTACGGTACGGTACACGAGAATAATGCCGCTAGTAACATTGACTGATCTCATCCTTTTATTCATAAGTATTTTCCAGAACTTAATTAGTTAAAACATAGAGAAAGGAGTTTAAAAAAAGATATACAATGTTAGAAGAAATATTTTACTGTACTAATTTTCAAACTGTAATATGATTTTTTAAATGTATTCTTTAAAAAACATATCACATTAAACATATTAATAATTATTTAAACATTATAATTTATGTTGTAACTAATTAATAAGGGGAAATAATCTTCTCGGGTATTACAAGTTGATATTTGAGTCCGCTTCAGGTATTGTAAGCCTAAAATTCAGGTTGGCTTTGGATTTTATTAGTAAGCAATATATTAATTTAAATAAATTTTGATTGACCTACTTAGCATTATTGATGCAAACCAGAAACCTGTCATTGCATTTACCAACTTATTTATTTCACTGAGATGCCACCCTGGGAGAAGAATGAAGACTGCTCTAACAGAATGGCTGATCAACAATCCATTCTATACATTGCCTGAGTTCATGGAAAGAAGACAATAAACTTTTTTTAACCATCCAGCAGATGCTATTTCAATACTTGATATATTTTGAAAATAAAAAATATTTGTATTTGATCTGTTGTTTTGTGTCTTTCTACGCCTCTCGGAATTTTTTTATGTCTGAATGGGGAACGATCCAAACCCCGGTCTTGTTACTACCTAATGTCGACCTGTTGTTAGGAAGCATCATTAATTAATAGCCCAATAATGGAATTGCAACTGGGTCCAGATTCGACCCTTGCGGGTTTTTATTCGGCGATCTTCACTTTTGAAGGCAGGCACTATAACCGTCCAGCCAGTTGTTGCCACTAGCAGAGATTATCTATATTATGTTCAATAACCAACCGGTAAAAATCCTATTAGCTAAATCCACTAGATTTTTTAAGTTAATCTACTTTTGATAATCTCTTTTAGGTGTAAAAGAAACACTCAGCAAAGGCAAAAGCTGAAGAGTAGCATACAAAGACTGGTTAATGACACCCATATGTACCAGGAAGAGCTTGCAATGAGTGAACAGAAGGCTGATCTGCTCAACAGCCAGTTACAGGTCACTAGCCTGGACTTGGCTCAACATCAAAGGTATATTTTTAATTTTATTAAAAATTAAATTATTCTGTTATTTAAAATGTTGATATTATTATTATTAATTAATCACAATAAAATTACATTTATTTTATTTATGAGCTTGGCCTTGCCAAGTTAAGCATAACTTGTCAGTGGGATGTATTGTGCATTTCAAGTTCTATAACATAAATTACATAAAAATTAATCAAAAATTTAGGGATGGGTTGATTCTATTTTTTTAAATTTCTGATTTTTTTAAATCGATTCCCAATTCTCAATTCAAATTCAAATTATTCCAGGCAATGATTGGCCCCCACCAACCAATAAAACAATTTAAAATTATATAAAATTATTACAGTAAACCCTCTGATATCTGGATATCTCATATCCGGACGTGATTTTGAATAAATGCAAAAATTTAAAAACATTCTAGGAGGCCAATGTTTGTTAACCCAGTAGTCGCGAATGATGTTTGTAGGCCGGTTAGCAGCAGGCCGGTCGCCGAACGCGGGGTTGAAGCCATGTGGACAGCGGTAATATTCAAAAGCGGAGTGGGGGGAACGATGAGTCACCCTAGTCCCGAGTCTTTAATGCCACTCTCTGTGTTCTGTGCTCTCTTCTGCAAGGTCACTGACTCACGAAACAATAAACCTCCCGACCCCACCTGTCCCTACCCACCCCAATATCCAATGCATCACATGTACTGTAGTGACAACACCCGCATTAGTGGTCAGTGTCGCCTTTGTTTTGCCTTTTGTTTTGAGTAACCAAGTCTTTCTTGCAACAGTTAATTTTAGTTTCTATTACTCTACGTTCTGAACCTCTTTGTACTGTATTATGTAATTTAGGACTAACAAGTCCTCTATAGTACTTAACCTCTCAAGTCAAACAAAATTTACACTAACTAAGAATTGATAAGATGAATTGTAATTGAAAGAAGTCGAGAGCCCCTGTGAGTGTTGCGAATACCTATATCAGAAATGAAAGTGAAATTATTGGAAAGATAAGAAGGTATGTTATGATTGATTATGAAGTGCAACAGATGAAGAAAGTATGAAATTCTCGAAGTTCTTCAAGCCTCATTAATCGAAGAATATTAAAATATGGTTAAACATTGTCGGAACGCCTCAGACCAAAAATAAATTGAATGCTGTAATTATCACGTCATGCCATTGATCTCCAAGTCACAGTAGTTGAAGTGTGCCAGAACAAGGGTCTTTACCAATATTGTCTTCACGTTAATCGGAAGAAACCCAGCAAAACGTTTCAGACTATGAATGGCAGCAAAGACCCTGTTGCAAGTGAAGTCGACTTGGTTAGACCATTTCAAGTGTTTGTTCATGATAAGTCCCAAGTTTTTCACTTTATCACTATAATCAATGTCAGTTCCATCAACATGTAATCAAGGTGCAGTGAGAAAGTTAATTTCGGTCAGAAGTTTAGATTTGCCAACAATCATTGCCTGGGATGCTTGCCCATTGAATGATGGAGTCAATGTCAGCATTCATTTGATGAACTGTTGTTCGAATTTTGTCAACTGTAAAATGAGAGTGAATTTGCATCGCATTTGAGAGCAGATCGTCAGCGTAAAGATGAAAGTGAGGTTCAGTCATGTGTTCCGTAATGTCATTGATGGACAGAACGAAAAGAAGAGGTCCCAGGACAGACCCCTGTGACACACCACGTACAACAGGTTTCCATCCCGAACAACCCCCTCCAGTCTTAACACACTGCTGGCGCTCAGAGAGATAGGACCCAACCCAGTCAACACAACCATCGGAGAACCCAGCCCTGCATAATTTGAACAAAAGGAGAGGATGATAGACACAGTCAAACGCCTTTGAGAAATCAAAGAGAGTTAGAATGGTTGCCTGTCGTTTATCCATTGCTAATCGAATGTCTTCTGTAATTTTCAAAAGAGCGGTGGAAGTACTGTGATTTGGGCGAAAACCTGATTGTAAGCTAGACAGGATACTATTTTGCTCGATGTACAATGAAAACTGCTGTTGTAATATCCTTTCCAAACACTTCGATAAGGCTGAAAGAAGGCTGATGGGACTGTAATCTGAGGGGGTTTTTGGTGAACTTGATTTTGAAAGTGGGAGAACAAAAACATTTTTCCAAATAGAGGGATAAATATGAGAACTTAATGATTTATTAAAGATAGTGGTGATAATGGGGAGTGTGATAGGTAACGTTGCTTTTATGAATTTTATGGGAATATCATCAGAGCCCACTGCATTGCTTGTCATCCTCATGATGGCTTTACAGACATCGGATGCCATCACTGGTAAGAAGAAAAATTGATTTTCAGGCCTCACAAGTTGTTCTGACTCCAAATTGACCAAGTAATCGTGTGACCTAGATGCATTCATTGGGATTTCAGTGAAGAAGTTGTTTAGGATGTCAAGGCTGATGGATATTTCATGGGGTTATCATGTTGCCAATCCCTGACCAGCTGGTTTTTGCCGAACAGCTGTTATCACCCCCTTGGCCACGTAGGGTGAAGTAATGATGACAGGGACAGGAAAGAGTTAGTTAGTTAGCCCTGGCTTCTGACCCATTCGCTCAAGAGGAGAAAAGGTAGTTAGAGCGGTGATCTAGTGGTGGTTGGAGAATGAGTATGTGGCCTTTTTACATTTTATTACGTGTGATAAAACTACACTAGGTAGCGCTTTAACAGATTTTGTGCTTTTTGTAATAATTATATTTTTTGTATGGAATAATAAGTAGCAACTAAACGCCGCTACGGTCGTGACAGGATCGCGGTGGCACCTGTCGAGTCAGGAGCCGTGTGCGGACGGCGTTGAGCGTTGTGATCGTTTTGATCCCACGTACTATTACATTTATTATTATTTGCAGAATATTTAAATTTATTTTTTCTCTAAATTATTCAGATGGTTTTCACAACAGGGCAAGAGCGATGATGAAGGTACTCTGCTCATTTATTCGCGGTACTGAGCTCACCCCGGCATACCCGAAAGAGTACCGGCAAATTTATAAATTGATCCTAAGAACCCTGGCTTTGACCAGCTGCCGCAGAAGAGCGATCCGGTGGCAAGTGGGCATGTGTCTGGATTTCCCGGGATAGGTCTGGTGAAATTCATCTCACCCGACAGATAAGTCATCATAGAGTTAAAATGGTTGCCTGTCTTTTATCCGTTGCCAATCGAAGATCTTCTGTAATTTTCAATAGAGCGGTAGAAGTACTTTGATTAGGGCGAAAACCTGATTGTAATCTATACAGGATACTATTTTGCTCAAGCTCGATGTACAATGAAAATACTTTCATAAGGCAGAAAGAAGGCTTATGGATCTGTAATCTGAATGGGTTTTTGGGGAACAATAACATTCTTCCAAATAAAGGGATAAATATGAGAACTTAATCATTTATTGAAGATAGTGGTGATGATGGGGAGTGTGAAAATTAAAATTATGTTTTTTATTAAATATCCAGGATGCTTTATTCTCCTCTTATATCCGGATATTTTGCTATCCGGATCGGCTGTCGTCACATTAGTCCGGATATGAGAGAGTTTACTGTAATTTTAATTCGGGGTGTACGCATGGAATTTTAGGATCAAGCTAAGCTGAGTATTTTTTTAAAATCTTCAATAAATTCTCCTCCTCAAAAACTTAATGAATAAGTTTAGGCTATTAACACATTGAGTTTTAAGCCCATCATTTGACAGGTCACTAAAACCGCCGGATTTGGCTAAATTACTTCCCCGAATAAACAGTGCCAGTTTTGTCATTAGAATTCTGAAACCAACATGCAGCACCGAGATTCTCATTGACGTTTATAGGGAATACTGTAAAAGCATTTTAAGATATGGAATAGCAATATGGGGTAGTTCTCATTTGCTAGATAAGCTGCTTAAGGTTCAGAAAAATATTTTGAGCGTGATTTTTGCTCTTTGTCCCCGGCATCCTTGCAAGAGAATCTTTCAAGAACAAAAGATTCTTACAGTATTCTCCCTCTACATCCAGGATGTCTTAATCCTAATATTTAAAAATATTTCAACCTTCAAGAAAATCGGTGATTTTCACTGTTTCAACACGAGGCAAGGTTCAATGTTGAGTTTCCCTCTCCATAGAACCTCAAATTTTGATAAAGGCTCACTCTATTCTGGGGTGAGGTGCTTTAATAGATTACAGGCAGATATGAGAGCAATAAAAACCCTGTCTGCCTTTAAGCGTGCTTTGAGATCATGGCTTAGTGATAAAGACTTTTACTCGTTGGATGAGTTTTTGATTGTATAACCTGGTTGTTTTTATCTTTCAATGTTATTTTTAGCTCTTTTTTATAAATTATTTATCTAAACATATTTTTAAATGACATTCTTTTTAAATTTAAATATATGTATGTTAGGTTAGTGATGATTCACAAAATTTTTTACAGTGTTTGTTTACAAAAAACATGTAAAAATAAAGTATTTGATTTGATTCTACAGAGGGCTGAACTTGTCATTTGACAGGTTTAAAAATAAAATTTTTTTGGCTGTAATTTCGTACTATTTTTACCGCGATCAAAGAATGAACTAAGTTCTTAGGAATAATAATAGTAATAAATCTTTATTTCTCCACAAGAATAGAATACAATACAATGTGAAATAATAAATTACAATGATTTAAGGAACAAATTATTTAAACTTAATTACTTAATAACCTAAAATATACATCAAACCTATTGTTACTTAACAAATACAGTTTTCTTTAACTTGGAGAGAAATATACACACCCAAGAGAAGACAAAGCCTCTGTGTGTGGGCGGGAGTCTCAGCTAATAATTAACAAGGACAATATTTCTATAGAGTAATAAGTGAAAAGCATAACTGAATGAATCAAAATTGATTAAACCTTTAGTACAATAATTTTGTGGAAAAGACAATAAAGAAAAACAAATTTCATTGCTATCTAGGAAGTTAAACAAAAAGTGTGCTGCTATAATAATGATAATAGTATAAAAAGTCGAAGGAAAGGAAACATCGAAAATACAGACTCTGAAATACAGGATACTTACACAGATAATGCAAATATATACATCTAAACATGACTGCCAATATTAAGAATACAACTGATCTATCTCAACATATGATTTGGTTAAAAGCCACTTTTTCAAAGATTTCTTAAAAGAACTGATTGACCTACTATGTTTTACAGAAACAGGAATGATATTAAAAAATTTAGATGATAAATAAATAAAACACTTTTTAAACAAGGTACAGTTTGGTTTCCGTAAACGTAGAATGTTATGTGCAGTTTGTCTGGTTGAATAATTGCGAATGTTATCCACTGGTGGACCTGCATTACCACTTAATTTGAAAAATATTGTCAATACTTTAAAAATATATAAATATCTGAAGGGAAGGATATTATGACTCACAAATAAAGGTAGAGAATGAGAATAAAAATTTGAATTACATATTAATCTGATAAATTTCTTGTGTAAAGTTATCACGGATATTAAATTGACACATAGGCACCACCATACAAAGAAATTCCATATTCAAGCTTGGAATTGATTAAAGAGTAGTAAACCTGTTTTAAGATGGGAAGAGGACAGTAAAATTTGAGGTGGAAAAAGATCTAAGCGAGAAACGTAATGAATTCTTTAAACTAGATACACACATCTTCCATGTTAGATTTTCATCCAAAAATACACCTAAGTATTTGGTAACATTACATTGTTCTATAGAATCACATAAGCAACTAATTTTATTGCAATCTGTTTTATGGAAAATCAAAGGTGCATTAAAAACATTAGACTGTGATAAAGAAAAATTGATAAAGATTGTTTTAGAAACATTTAGACACAGTTTTTTGTAACTGAACCAAAGTGATATTTTATCTGTATCATCCTGCATTATGTGATGTAGCTCATCTAGTGTGCTGGCACAATATGACAATGCTGTATCATCAGCAAATGCTGTTAGGTGTCCATTCAATAGACCACTGCACAAGTCATTGACAAAAATTAAAAATAAAATAGGACCAAGGACTGATCCTTGGGGAACGCCAAAGTTAATAATACTTAGGATACTACTTCAACTCTTTTTAATTTTAACCAGCTGCCTCCTCCCTGAAAGATATGACCTAATCCATGAAAGTGGTACACCTCTTATTAACGCTGATTCTAGTTTGTTCAAGAGCAAAACATAGTTGATAGTATCAAATGCCTTACTAATATCTAAGAACAAACCAGCTGTTTTATTACAAGTTGTGCTATTTAAGTTTCTGTAAATATTTGTCATGAAGTGTTGAAGTGCTAATTCTGAACTAAGACATTCTCTAAAACGAAATTGATTTGGCGAAAAAAATCTATTGTTATCTAAAAATCTAATGAGGATATTTTTAACTACTTTTTCTAGTAATTTTGAAAGCACGGGAAGCAGTGATACTGGACGGTAGTTCTCTTCGTTACACTTGTCACCTTTCTTAAATATAGCAACTACTGTGGCAATTTTTAACATGTCGGGGAAAAACCTCTAGTAATACCTAAATTGAACGATTCTGTTAAAACTGGTGTGATCTCAGCACATATATTTCGAATATGAGCTGCAGAAAGGAACTCATCACCTGTACTTTTGTGAGGGGAAAGAGTACTAATCAACTTTGCTACTTCATGCTCAGTGATGGGACTAAAAAAAATAGAATTTAATTATTCACTGTCTTGAAATATTGGGAATAGACTGACTGACTTTGAGGAGAGGGATCTTTACATGAGGCTGCATCTCTTTCAGGAACTTGAATGAAATATTCATTAAAAATATTGGCGCTATCACTATCACTACTAATAAGAGAACCCTCCTTCTTAAGCAAGATATCAGGATGTTTTGAACCTTGGCCTTTTATAATGCTGTTTATTACTCGCCATTGCTTCCTACTATCCTTAAAATTAGCATGAAATAATTTACTTTAATATGTAAACTTAGCAACCTTAATCCAATCTCTTATTTTGTTCTGATAATTAATAAATTTATTTCTATTTTTTTGGGATGGATTTTTTTGTGTAGCTTGAATAATTTATCTCTAACAGTAAAAGCCTTGAGCAAACCAGCATTCATCCAAGGTTTAAGCATTTTATTATTTTTTAAATGCTTAATTCGAGAAATTGTGCAGCTATCAATCAAAGTTAAAAATTCGGCATAAAACAGTTCATAAGCATAATTAACATCTAATGTTTCAAATACATCATTCCAAACAGTTTCAACAATTTTAGTTTTTAATTCATTATAATCTAAATAGAAGCTTGAAATATTATTCACATATTTTATACATAAATCATAATTGACCAAACAAGCTATTGTGCGATGGTCAAATATATTTGATTCTATTACAGATACAGTACTTTGGTTGCATTGTATAATCTGGACCTAAATACTATGTGATCTATAAGTGAAGAAGAATTACCTTGGACACGAGTGTCAATATCAATTAATTGTTCAAAACCCAGATTCGAAATACTGTCTAGATAAAAATCATATTATAATATTATCTAGTTTGACATTTATATTAAAATCGACCAAGCATATAATATCATGGCATCTTATACTAGACAACATTTGTGATAGATACTGAATAACATCCCTTGAGATAGATGAATGCCTATGGTATAAGCCTAGAATATAGAAATTAACTTTTGATAAAGTACAAGAAATCAGTACAGTATCGCAAACCTCAATAACACATTCACAAAAAACTAAGGAGATAGATTGATGAATGTAAACGATAACACCACTGATACACAAACTAGAATTACAAGAAGAATAAACATTAAAATCATTAATACTATAAAGTGTAGTCTCTTTGTTATTTACCAACCATGCTTCTGTAAGGTCTATAACATGTGGCTTATGTTTTAGACAAATAATATATGAGATAAATTTATCAAAGTTTCTATTTACACTCCTGATATTTTGATGCATAAAAAGAATTCCCTTTTCATTGTCAAACAACTTATTAAATTCATCTAAACCATTACAAAGTATTGCAGAGTTCATTAAAAATGTTACAAATATTTTAATTTATTATCTTTAAATATTATGCAATTTATAAGCTGTGAATTAAAATAAACTACTACAATACCAATCTGTAATATATATTTGAAATGTTACGCTAATGTAGGGAATTTTAAAGCTTACTATTCAAATGAATTGTACAATATGACGATCATTATTATTTGTTCAGTAATTATTAAAGCATCTAAAACATAATTAAGATAATGTCCAGGAGAAAGTTGATAGATCCAGTAGCAGGATAAAATGCCCTTCTTGACCTTGTAGATAAGCAACTAAATCTACTATCTGTAGTCCAGTTGTTATCAGTGTACCTAAAACCGGCATGTCTAGGGTTTTCTTTGTGTCCACATAAGAATAATATTGAATAATTGTCTCTAACTTGAGTCTGTCCATCCAAACTTGTACCAATCAACATAGCTTTATTTAACTTTGGCCAAATCATCAAAGTTGATAATCTTAAATACATCTTTGCTGTCCTTGCCTTTCCTCATAAATATTTTTGAGTTCATGATCCAAAGAAAATTCAAACTGTTTACCCTTTTTGATTTGAGTTGCCTCATAAAATAGCTTTTTAGTAGTGTTATGTAATATAGTTTACCTTTATTGCAAACATAAAACATTTATAATTAGGTCTGAACGTGTTTACGCAATGCAACGTTTTGATGCGACACTGCTAGCTGTTCGTGGCAGATGACAACACAAGGAAACGGAATGGCCAGTTTTTATGTTTACTTTGTAGGTTAGAGTTATTATTATAGAGTTTTAAATTAGTAAACATGTTAGTACAGTTTCCATGGATACCTTAGTTGATTCCTTCAACTAACTTTGTTAGGCTTTTTAAAAGTTATAAATAGTAAAAGTGAAAATAAAGGATTTAACTTTTTCACAAACAGCACACTTTTATAAAAGTGCAGAGTAAAAAATTATTGTACCCTCAATGCATTGTATACCAAATTAAAGAGGATATTTGTCTCTTCAAAACCTTGTACATACCAGGTTTTTATTTTTTAGCGAATTTCCATAGGGAAGAAGAAGCTATTATCGTAGGTCTCATGGCGAGACTTAAGCTCGGGACCATGTTATTTTTTCGTTTTTAGGTGCTCAGAGGCCATAAACAATAGTAGTTTAACCCTAGAAGTGGCAAGCTTTTTACTCTTAACTGTAACATAAATATAATTACTAATATCTTCATGAAATATCAAAGTTTAAACAAAAAAAAGCTTAAAACATGCCCCCCCCCCTTATAACCACTAACCACAAAAGCAAAACAGGTGTCCACTGCAATCCCAATTAAGCCTACAAATGCCGTCAACTTCCACCCAAGCCGGTCACCGTTTATTTAAGGTGGGCCCTCCACTCCGCTACACCACACATTTGCAAGCCAAATTAGGATTGCTCATGGTCGGGATTCGAACCCTAGCACTTCCGAATGGCTAGAACGTTACGCTCGTCAGCGCAGCGCTTTAGCCACCACGGCCATCCAGTGCGTAGGAAAAGAGAGCGCTTACTTGGTTATAGACCTGCCTGGTGGCAGGCTCGTGTACTAAAAGAGCAGTTTCGGTTGTTGGCCCCCAGAGGGAAACACGGTCGCGTAGGCGATAGTGTCTAACAATTCCACAAAACTGACGACAGATGCCTCCACCTGCCAATTCTTATTGAATATGTAAATGCGTCGTAAATTACGACTTTGCCATTTCTAGGGTTAATTTAAATATATACGACCAAAAGTAACCAGAATTACGCTGCCGAAGGCGTAACTTGTGTAGTTCGCACGTCTGCCGCTACGTGTATGTAACGCAGCTCATCTGGGGTTCAGTGCCGCTAGTGTCACCGCCGTGGGTGAACGTGTTCATAGTGAGTTTTTTAGTGAACACTGTTTCGCCATATCATCGTTTTTTCGTTTTGGCGGATGTAATAGCATGTTACGTCTAATCTGTCTAATCTTGGTCTTGAGAAGATTTTCCCGGGAGGGACAGATGGTGGTGCTGATCCAGGAACCCTGGGTTCTCAGAAAGAAGATTATGGGCCTCCAGAGCAAGGATGCAAAGAGTACCTATTACGGGACCTAGTGCCAATTAGAACCTGTCTAAGCATAGGGGGCACCGACCGATTTCTAACCGGACACTGTAGGCTCAGGGGTCATCTGAGCAAGATGGGCATTGTCCAAGAGGGTGAATGCCGCTTCTACCAATCTGGGGAGGAAACACCTAGACACCTATTGGCTGAGTGTGACGCGATAGGTCAGAAGAGAGCCAGAAGCTTGGGAACACACTAGGTGGCGGTGGAGGATTTTCCAAAGTTAGAACCCACGTTATACTAAACTTTATTAAGGCATTAGGACTAGAGGGGGTTCTCTAGGCAAGAACTAGAGACTAGTATGGGGGGCACAATAGATCTCAGGTCGCAGTGCAATCTTTCCCCTATATTTTATCAAGTATCAAGTATCAAGTACATCTAGTCTCCTACGGTTATCGAGGTATTAAAAAATCTAAACACAGTACAGTAGAACCTCGATTAACCGTCACCCTCAGGACCGAGACCAAGACGGATTACAGAAATAATAATAGCGCCGATACAACTTAGCACCTAGACAGTGTTTGGCGTGGCAACATCGTAATTCACTGCCTTGCATGTTATAACAGCGCCATTGTAAGTCCTAATTAATTTTCATGATTGACTTAATGTGAATTTATTTTAAATGAGAAAAAACAAAACCACGCCAGTTCAAGTGAAAAACTCTTTATTAAAATATTTTATTAAGAAAACAATGAAATATCAACTGTACATGTACTTTTACTCTCAAAACTTACGTTACCGGTATTTAGTTTTTAAAATAATCCGTCATTTTCTTTAGTCTCTTTCCCGATTGAGCTTTTCAAGCAGTCATGTTTCTAATTTTTCTGAGAAGAAACACCAGCGTTTAATAATTTATTGTTAATCGTCGAGTTCTAAAACTACACGTTTCCGTTTCCGTCCATTTCTCAGCCATAACAGAAGGGCATTACATACTACGTAAAAACAGAACTGTCAACAATAAACAGTAAAGCACGTAAAACACCAGTAGGTATCGCATTTGAAATTGACACCTTATTTTTTTTGCGCTAGCGGGGTGGCGGTTAATAGAGACTGACAGTTAAAAGGGTGACAGTTAATCGAGATTCTACTGTACGTTTAATTTGGGGCTCCAATGTTAATCTTAGAGAGGATAAAAAAAATAAATATTTCACCTATCAATAAATATTTTTGGATTAAATTTGGCATTTATCTTCATGTGGTTTAGATCTAATGCTTCAAATGCTTAATAATCATAGTTTATGTGTTTACCATGGCAGCTAACCTGCATACTCTTTTCCCTTGTTAATCATATAAAGAATAGACAAACTCCTTTATTTATTGACAGATGTTTATGAAAGATGGTATAAATGGTTAAAGTAAAAATTTTTTATGCTAGAAATGCCTACTTTCAATGTTTCTCATAGCAGCAAACCTGCACACTCACAGATATTGATAAAACTTGTCATATATATTATTATTATTATTATTGTATTATTGATTTGAAAATTGCTGAGTGTGTACTCAGCAATTTCAGGGTCAGCTGCAATGGTATTTATGTGTTTATCAAAGCAGCTAACCTGCATACTCTTTTCCCATGTTAATAATATAGAGAATAGGCAAACTCCTTTACCTATGGAAAGATGTTCATAATACTTGGTATAAATGGTCAAAACAAATTTTTATGCTAAAAATGTCTACTTTCAATGTTTCTCACAGCAGCAAACCTGGATTTATCTGGTGTACTTCAATTAAACTTGAATAACAAATATGACCTATAGTATGAATGTCAAGTTGATTTTCGATGTCAACCGCATCGTCATGTTGTTAGTATGGCCAAAAGTTTCGCCCTACGTTTGGCTAGGCTGAGACTTGGCCACTTCACAGCAAGGGCGAAACGTTTGGCAATACTAACAACATGACGACGTGGTTGACGCCAAAAAATCAACTTGACATTGTTGACACCGGCCGCGAAAGCCTACGTATGATGATGACCTAGAGTACTTCCTTAATTGTACATGTATGTCAATATCATCTATAATGCTTATTTAATGAATGTATATTTACAGCAACACTATTTTACAAAAAGGCACTGGTCTAGAATCCCAAGTTCCAAGTCTAACAAGTACTTTAGAACTTTATAGGAAACTTACCGACTCTTATGGACATATGAATGACAGGTAAGTTTAATTCTTCTAATTCCAACTTTAATTCTATGTTTGATTGCCCCTTTCACACAACACCGTACACTGTTAAAAACGTATAAATGACAATTCAATAGTGGCACAAAGAATCACATGAGACCATTCACACTGTCATGGCGACATTTCCCCTTTCAGACTAAATTGTTTCAGCAGTGTGGTTTATTTGTAATAAAGCGGTCAAATTTAGCTTTTTAAAAGTTAAAACAATTATTAGAACTGTCTTTGCTTGTAACGATTCACTAAGGGTCTTTATTATTGGCTGTATATGACTTGGAATAAATTAAATTTCATTGAGATCAATAAATAATGAAAATTTACTAAAATGTAGAACAAATTTAAATTATTAAAACATATTTTTTTGTATCCTCACAATTAACTTTTGAAAATTTTTACATGTTAATTGTTCATTCTAATGTCTTAGAATTGAACTTTTTAAGAACAAAATAAAAATGTGGCCTGATAGTGTGAATTTGAGTTGACACTTAGCTCGTGTTGCTTACTAATAATGACCTTCTATGTGGAATGTACGCTCACCGTTCACATCTCAAGTCAATATCACCACCCTGAGTTGTTTAATGTGACTGGGGTTTTTAATGATTCATTAATACGGTTATACGTTAACTATTTGCACACACAACATAATAGTTCATCGCTTCACATAACCACATATCATGTTTTACAGGGTGACAATTAAGCCTTACGGTGACTTTTTAACCTTAAAAGAAAAAGAGAAATCATAGAGAAATTCTGCATATCATTACTTATACGATAGTAGTAAGCTATTATTTTATGTACATGTTGATTGGAGCACCTATGGGGAATAGGTTGAACACAGGATAATATGGACATTAAATTAAAAGTATTAGTGAACTAAAAGGAATGCCACAATCCCCTCTTTAAAAAGTTTATGCAAAACAAAATGGCGCTTTGAAATTGGAAAGTTATGAACTTCAAATCGCTACCCATTCCATTTTGAGGTCCATTTCAGTTAAACACAACACATAGACAGGAGAACGAATGTATATCCAACACTGCTTACACTCAAATGTAGTCCCTGTGTTAAAAGATTCCTGTGTTAATGTAGTCCCTGTGTAGTATAGATGTGTTAATAGTAACATACACATAATTACGAATATCTTCTTGAAATATTAGGTATAACAAAAAAACACAAAACATGCCCCCCCTTATAACCACTAACCACAAAAGCAAAACAGGTCCACTGAAATCCCAATTAAGCCTACAAATGCCATCAACTTCCACCCAAGCCGGCCACCGTTTATTTAAGGTGGGCCCCCCACTCCACTATACCACACATTTGCAAGCCAAATTAGGACTGCTCATGGTCGGGATTCAAACCCTAGTACTTCCGAATGGCTAGAATGTTACACTGGTCAGCGCAGCGCTCTAACCGGTCAAGCCACTAGTGCTTAGGAGTAGAAAGCGGTTACTCAGCTATAAGATAGCTATAGATAGATAGATAGATAGATAGATAGATAGATAGCTATAGCTCAGTGGCAGTTTAGTGAACCGCCTGAGCAGGTTCGGTTGCTTGCCCCCAGAGGGCAACACAGTCACGAAGGTGATAAATTAAATTGATGACAGGTGCATCCACCTGCCACTTCTTATGGAATTTGCTCACAATATCTTTCAAATATATACTCGTGAATTACAACTTTACCATTTATAGGGTTAAACACTAATTTTAACCATGCTTTTTTGTTGTATGTGTAAAACCATGCTGTGTGAAAGGAACATTAGGTAAATACTACTTAAAATAACATTAACAAATCTAACGGTTAAAAAATATCATCATCAAAATGTTATCATATTTCAGGACTATCTCTTAGTAGAAGTTGAAAAATTGTGGGACGTTCACCCTTCCACCTCCCAGATGTAAAAGCAAAATTTTTGACATGGTTATGCCTTAGCTCTGGGGTGGGGATGGCTATTTTTAAGATGGAAAACATGTAACAGGTTTCCATAGAAACTACCAAAGGTATTTTATTGAATATTTAATATATAAAAGAATAAGAACAGCTGTTTAGATGAACTGAAACCATTCTCTTTACACAAATCCTATTTCCCACAGGGAAGTAAATACAAAAGTATTTGGCGAGTGTAATGGTTTATGTAACTTTATCACGTTTTTTTTAAACAGTTTAGAATTAAGTGAGAAATTTAATATTTAGTAATCTCATTAAGGTGGGCCCCCCACTCCACTATACCACACATTTGCAAGCCAAATTAGGACTGCTCATGGTCGGGATTCAAACCCTAGTACTTCCGAATGGCTAGAATGTTACACTGGTCAGTGCAGCGCTCTAACCGGTCAAGCCACTAGTGCTTAGGAGTAGAAAGCGGTTACTCAG
This sequence comes from Nephotettix cincticeps, assembly GCA_023375725.1. Classification (NCBI taxonomy): domain Eukaryota; kingdom Metazoa; phylum Arthropoda; class Insecta; order Hemiptera; family Cicadellidae; genus Nephotettix; species Nephotettix cincticeps. The sequence goes on along the minus strand of CM041786.1, from coordinate 92,838,783 downwards.
CTATAAGATAGCTATAGATAGATAGATAGATAGCTATAGCTCAGTGGCAGTTTAGTGAACCGCCTGAGCAGGTTCGGTTGCTTGCCCCCAGAGGGCAACACAGTCACGAAGGTGATAAATTAAATTGATGACAGAGGCATCCACCTGCCACTTCTTATGGAATTTGCTCACAATATCTTTCAAATATATACTCGTGAATTACAACTTTACCATTTATAGGGTTAAACACTAATTTTAACCATGCTTTTTTGTTGTATGTGTAAAACCATGCTGTGTGAAAGGAACATTAGGTAAATACTACTTAAAATAACATTAACAAATCTAACGGTTAAAAAATATCATCATCAAAATGTTATCATATTTCAGGACTATCTCTTAGTAGAAGTTGAAAAATTGTGGGACGTTCACCCTTCCACCTCCCGGATGTAAAAGCAAAATTTTTGACATGGTTATGCCTTAGCTCTGGGGTGGGGATGGCTATTTTTAAGATGGAAAACATGTAACAGGTTTCCATAGAAACTACCAAAGGTATTTTATTGAATATTTAATATATAAAAGAATAAGAACAGCTGTTTAGATGAACTGAAACCATTCTCTTTACACAAATCCTATTTCCCACAGGGAAGTAAATACAAAAGTATTTGGCGAGTGTAATGGTTTATGTAACTTTATCACGTTTTTTTTAAACAGTTTAGAATTAAGTGAGAAATTTAATATTTAGTAATCTCAATAGGTGTAAAAAGGAGTTTCTGAACCAACGAAAAGGCGAGTTCAAAAACTTCTTCTTCTTCTTTCTCTTCCTCCTCATTTGAACCTCTCCCCCTTCGGGCGAGAGGTTGACTCACCCCACTAAACGACAAGAGATCATCTTACCTCCTCTCCTCTCCACCTCTTTTCCTCTCCTCTTCCCTCTTCTCCTCTTCTCTTCTCTTCTTCTCTTCGCCTCTTGTCCTCTTCATATCACTTTTATTGACAATTGTCTAGTACAGTAAGAGAGAATTGTGAGGTGAAACTGACTGCTACTTCTCTAATTTCATTCGACAATTTTTTAGCGTAATTTGAAGAGGAAAAAGTCTTCCTTCTTCGCTGCACTTCAGTTGACAATCGACTAGTACAGTAAGAGAGAAAACTCGTAGAAATGCCAAACTGTTTGACTGGCGCTTCTTCGTCTGTTGACAGTAAAATTGTGGTTTTCACCACGACCCCAGAAAGCATGGTTTTTAACCATGACCGCAAGAATGGAAAATCAAGAAACTGCCTCCAATGTAGATGAAAGAAGTTCATGATTCAGCGTCAGAGTATCTTGTGAACTATGCGGAAAAAAGTGTGTGTAAAAAGAATCTTAAACGACATCAAAAGACTATGATATGTCTTAATGCTTCAAAACTTGTAGTGAACACTAACACTAATCCATCCACCAATGTGTCAGTACAAAGTGCTAATCACCAACCCTTGGCAGGGAATATAAATAAATACAGACGTAGTACAATCAACCGGTTTGTCTAAATACATCAACTGTGTGATGTGTGGTAGGCTTGTGACTATCTCAAATCTATCAGGACATCAAAAGTCCAAAAGATGTAATACACCAGGTGACACAAGGGCTGAAGCCCTCAATTGATTGAAAATAAAGCCTGCACTTAAAAGTCAAACGTGTTGGTTTTGTCAAAAAGCTGTGGTGATGACACAGTGAAAATGTCATGTAAATTCTCAACATTACATTAGGTTGCCAGCAAACATTGGTCCTTCAAAAAGATACAAACCTGTAAAGAGAATGTGATTGACAATGAATCTACTTCAGTCTGTTATCTGTGATTTGACAAGCCTGGAAAGATCCTTTATGTAGCAGAAGTGATTTTTCTCTTTATTCTTTAAATAGAGAAAGTCTTCATGGTTTTCCATTTCGTTTTCCATTTTTCCAATTGTTATAGGAACAACTGTATGATTAATTCCTTCTAAGGTATAAAAATTTACAGAAATATTAGCATGTTTTTCATACTTTGTAGTATCGTAAAATTTTACAGGGAACTCAATACCCTTAAAATCATCATAAAGTTCATGTTCAGAAGCTATATCCTTGTGGTGTGTGTAATGACAACTAATATCCCAGTGACAACGTGATGTTAAGAGGTATATTTATTAGGTAGTCTAAACCAGTGGTGTAGTGGAGCTGGAGCGGTCCGGCACAGCTTTAAGAGCCGGAGCAGCGCTCCGGCCCAGCTCGTGCAGCCGAAACTGTTTTACTTCTATTTTCATTTACTACTATTTTCATTCTTGTACTTTGCCTTTTTATAGAGAGTGGTAGGTAAGCGAGTCGCTCGCATCATTCCATGATCAACACGCAATATCAATTTTAGGCGTTTTACATTAACCCTAACCTAACAACATCGTAACACCAGAATCAGATACTAGGGCTTACTCAAAGACCATATATCTTTTTATAGCATCTAGTTTTTTGATTCAAAAATATATTTATTTTTAGAACAAACTTGAGGCTGATTAAGAACTGTTGAGATTATTTGTATTTTCAGACTTCAACCATTTAAATCCTATTTATTTTAATCTCCGTCTAAGATGTTTATTTCAACACACCCTCTTCCTACAGAACAGCCTTTAATTTCGATGAAGTTGCGGTGTTTTTTACAAAATAAAATTTGAGGATTTTCCTCCGTATTATGTGGTGCGTAAACTCATCTACAAATATGTTCTTCTTCCTTGACCTGCATTCACCAGTTGGGTTGAAAAAAAAGCTAATCCTTACTAAAAATGGACCGTTTGCCTTTGACTGCAATACTTTGCAGGAATACAACAAATATCCCAGGAGCATCACTAATCGCTTTAGCAAAATTAAACTTATTTAATTCTTTTTTAAATAGATAAATTCATTGTACACAATTCCACACGTTACACCACGAAATGACCTTACTGAGGAACTTGCAGACTTTTGTCCTTCCTGGGAAGGACCGTGCCCAGTGGTGTAGTGCTAAAAAAAGCTGTGCCGGAGCGGTCCTTCCCAGGAAAGCCATTACTCTTTGGGTGGGGGGGTAATGGGTAGTCAAAGTCTGCAAGTTCCTCAGGAAGGCTATTGCGTGGTTAAACGCGTAGAATTGTGTACAATGAATTTATCTGTTTAAAAAAGAATTACATAAACTGAAGTTTAATTTTGCTAAAGCGACTAGTGATGCTCCTGGGGTATCTGTTGTATTCATGCAAGTATTGCAGTCGAAGGCAAACGGTCCCTTTTTAGTAAGGGTTCGCTTTCTTTTTCAACCCAAACTGGCGAGTGCAGGTCAAGAAAGAAGAACATATTTGTAGATGAGTTATCCACTACATAATACGAAGGAAAATCCTCAAATTTTATTTTATAGCTATCGAAATTAAAGGCTGTTCTAAATAAATGAAATAAATATCTTGAAATAATATCTTAAATGGAGATTAAAATGAATAGGATTTAAATGGTTGAAGTCTGAAAATACAAATAATCTCACCAGTTCTTAATCAGCCTCAAGTTTGTTGTAAAAATAAATATACTGTATGTTCGAATTAAAAAACTAGATACTATAAAAAGATGTATGGTCTTAAAGTAAGCCCTAGTGTCTGATTCTGGTGTTACGATGTCATTAGGTTAGAGTTAATGTAGAACGCCTAAAATTGCCTCGATATTGTGTGTTGATAACAAAATGATGCGAGCGACTCGCTTACCTACCACTCTCTATAAAAAGGCAAAGTACAAGTATAAAAATCGGAGTTTCGGCTGTACGAACTGTCCGGACCGCTCCGGCTCCACTACACCACTGCTTAACACTCTTCCAAAGCGGGTCTTCTTCTCAGGGGGCATGTCAAGAAGAACAGGTTGCTGTCCAGAACTGTCCGCAGGTTGTTCACACCGTTGTTGTTTGTAGGTTGGTTTAATTTTGGTTGGGGTGACTGGAGTTGTGAACGTTTTAGTAGATTATTTAATGGGTAGTCTGACTCATGTTTAGCTTGACAATGGTTTTGTAATGTAAAGGCTGGTTTCAACCGATCAATAGAAACGGAATCTTCGCCTTTGGGTAACAATATAGTGAAGAATTTGTCACCTCTTGATACAACTTTGAATGGCCCTTCATAGGTTGGTTGAAGCGGTTTTCTTATGGAATCTTGACGGATGACATGAGATGAAGTCATGAGATCTGGGTGTATACAAATCGATTTCTTATTGTGGTGTCGAAATGGGACGGGTCGAATAGTTTTGACATGCTCCTGAATTTGGGTGAGAAGTGTAGGTATATCGATTGCTAACTAGGAGTCTTCAAAGAAATCAGCAGGAAGAGTGATCGATTCACCAAAGATGAGTTGAGCAGGTGAAACTCTTACTTCAGAAATGATTTTAGAATGAAGTCCAAGTAACACAGATGGAAGTTTCGGTACTCAGTCATTAGTAAGTTGGGTCTTCAGAGCTGATTTTAAGGAACGATGCCACCTTTTGATAGCCCCATTTGCAGCAGGATGATAAGCTGTGGTCATTATATGATGAATGCCAAGCATGGGTGTCACTGATGAGAATAGTTGACAGTCAAACTGTCTGCCTCTATCGGTCGTGATGAAGCGAGGAACGCCAAAGCTGGATATCCATGAATGAAGAATTGTGGAGGCAATTAATTCTGCGGTTATACTTGATATTAGGAATGCTTCAGTGCAACGAGAAAATCTGTCAATGATAGTAACGATATCGTCTTAACGGATATCCTGATAACCTGTCAACGGATGATGGTAACGGTATCCTCTTGAAGGGGTTAAAGGCCCAACGATGTCGATGTTTAAATGAGAAAATCTTTTTTGAGCGGGAGGATAAGAACCAAGTTCACTAGAGGTATGACGCAATATTTTACATAGTTGACAAGGTATACACGTCTTGGCCAGCAGAATCTCTCTTGAACTAATTTTACAGATGCTGCAATTCCAGGATGGGATAAATTATGGATGGAGTCATATAGGGGTCTTCGGTAAATGAGAGGGATAAAAGGTCGTAGTTTGCCTGTCGAAGAATCATATACTAATTTCAAGCCATTGTCCAGGTTTACAGTATGGAATGAGTATGACGATGAAACAGATTGCATGATATTTTGAAGTTCTCTACATTTTTCTTGAGCACTGGCGATGTCTTGGAGTAAAATTGTTGGTGATAATACAATTTCTGCGATCCTAGAACAAGCATCTGCAGGTTGATTTTAGTTACCAGGAATATACCTGATATCAGTAGTGAATTGGCCAATGTAATCGAGATGTCTCAGTTGCCGAGGAGTTGCTTTCTCAGGACGCTGTTCAAATGCGTAACTGAGAGGTTTGTGGTCTGTTAAGATAACAAAATGACGACCTTCAAGGTAATGCTTGAAGTATTTAACTGCTTCATATGAAGCCAAAAGTTCATGATCGTAAGTGCTATAGTTTTGTTGAGTTACTGAGAGAACTTTGGAGAAGAAACCTATAGGTTCAGCGATATTCCCTCTTATCTGGTGGGCAGAAGCACCGATTCAAAATTTGAAGCATCCACTGTGAGGACTAGTGAGTGATTGCTGGAAGGATGAACAGAAGAGTGGCATTGGCCAATTCAGCTTTCAACTTGGTGAAGGATCTTTTGGCAGTATCATTCCAGTCCAACTTGCTTTTATCCTTCTTTTTAGGAGTTGGTCATATAAGGCTTTATGTGTTGTGGCTGAGTTAGGTAGGGATCTTCTGTAGAAGTTCACAATTCCGAGGAAGCGTCTGAGTTGATCGACTGTTTATGGAAGAGGGTAGTCCATAATTGCTTTCACTCGTTCAGGAAGTGGAAATATACCACTCTTATTGATGCGATAACCGAGGAATGAGATTTCAGGGACAGCAAACTCACATTTTGAAACGTTAATGCATAGACCATGATGGGATAGGGAATTGAAAAGTAAATGAATATGTTTCTCATGTTCCTTTTCGGATTTAGAGGCGATTAAGATGTCATCTAGACAAGAGTATGCGAATGGAAGGTCACGTAAGACTTGGTGAATGAAACATTGGAAAGTTTGACCTGCGTTCTTCAATCCAAATGGTATTCAAACAAACTCGAACAAACCAAATGGTGTGATAACAGCTGTTTTGTGTACATCATCTGCACAGGACATCTGTACATATCTGATGAACAGGAATATGGTGATAGGCTTTGACAGGATCTATTTTTGAAAATATTGTCTTACCTTCGAGCTGTGAGTTGAAATCTTGAATATTAGGTATCGGGTATCTATCTGGAATAGTTGCGTGATTGAGAGCACGGTAGTCACCGCATGGGCGCCAGGAGCCATCCTTCTTTGGTACCATGTGCAGTGGGCTAGACCACAGACTTTTTGAAGGTCTACATATACCTAAATCAATCATTTTTTGAAACTCTAACTTAGCTTGGGAAAGTTTGTCTGGGGCTAAGAGTCTTCCCTTTGAGGTAACGGGGGGTCCGTTAGTGCTGATTGTATGGAAGAAATCAATGTTTGGCGGTTTGTGACCAGGCATTTCTTTCAGTAAATCAGGAGACGTTTGAAGTATATGAACATATTTGTTATTTGTATTAACAAGATAAATGTCTGAGCATACTGATTTTGGGGGCATTGAGCCGCGTTAAAAAAGAAGTGTTTTTCCGTCTATTACCTTACTATTTTTCATGTCAATTAATAAACTAAATTCAAACAGGAAATCCGGTTGTTGAACGTCGGCAATGATAAAGAGCCAACAAAAGGATCTGCGGAGTCCTAAGTATTTTGTAAAAGTTTTGTACCATATGTGGCGATGATTGATCCATTTGCAGCAAAAAGTAATTTACTGGATGGTTTTGGTTTTCATATGCCATGTGGAGGTATTACAGAAACGTCAGCTCCGGAGTCAACCAGAAATTTGATATTTGTCCGACTATCATAAACAAAAAGACGGCGAGGTTGTAAACTAGCACTATCTCCCGCCATGTTGAGATAATGCCTGTCTAGTTTTCCGGATTCCCAGATGGGAAAGAACGGTAGTTGCATGGTGTTGTACATTTATGAGCATTCTTACCAAAAACGCTCCAGCTTCTTATGGTACCAGCAGATACCAGATTGTGAGGTTGCATCATGTTTTCGAAACTGGCGTGATTGATAACTAGATCTTGATTTGGAGCGCAAAGACAAAATTTGATTGGCTAAGTCGGATATTTGCGTCTCCAAACGAGATAACCTATCGGGTTGTGCGCTAGTTGATTCGTTGTCTCCTAACACGTGAACCTGCTGAGAATGGATGGGGGAATACTCCATTATTTTGTCAGCCATAATAGATAATTTGTCTAGAGAGTCGGAACTCGATATTAATATCGTGCTAACGTGAAGTGGAAGACGTTTCAAACATAGTGTTTTTAAGAAGTCGTCTTGAACTTGTGTACCCGCCAGACTTCGCATTTCTCTAAGAAGTTGAGAAGGTTTATTTGAGCCCAGTTCCAGTTTGTCAATTAGTTTTGCAAATTTTCTACTCTCCGATTCTTCAAATTCCAAGATTAGCCGGTTACAAAGATCTTGGTAAGGTGTTTTGCTTAGAGGTTCCTCAATAAAATCAGAAATTAATTCGGCCACATCAGTATCAAGGTTACCTAGTACGTAATAATACTTAGTTTGTTCCTGTTTGATCCCTTTCGTGATGAATTGGGGGTCAACCTGACGAAGCCAAACTCGAACGTTCTTACGCCAAAAGGGTGGGATCTTGATTGTTATTTTCGAGAAATGAAGATCTGGATCACTGACGTTTTCTTCTGTGTTTGACATTTTCACAAATTACATTAATTAACATTAATTACATTAATTGACTTCGGATCACGTCGGGGTCACCAATTTGTGGTGCGTGTAATGATAACTAATAATAATAACTAAATGCGGAGCATCAGAAAGTTTATTAATGACAAAAAAGAATGAATAGTTCAAAACGTAAACAAAGTCAACAAAGATAAAAAACATATGATTAAAAAATATAAACAAACTGTATGACAGTTGTTAGACACAGCCACATACTCACTCTGGTAACTTGATCTTTGGTGGGATGTAAAGCTGAAAGTATAGACCAAAGGAAACATTTCTGATCATTGTTTTGTACATTTATAACTGCTTTCTATAATTGAATCTTTGAAGGTAGGACAATATAGCTAGACCCCCCTGAGTGATGTATATTTTTATCAGCTCTGATTTCCAAATCAACAATTTTTCTCAAAGTCAAATTTGATCCAGTAACTTGAAATTTCTCAATTTCAGCAAGTATCTTTCAGTTTGCAAAATTGTAATATTCAGAGAGACTGGTTGTGGGATATATGATTTCATTTGTGGTCTTAAGGTTCATTAGTTGAATGATTTCTTTTTCACGAGCTATTCTTCGAAATTCAACATGAAAGTTAACTTTAAGATAGCTTTCATCAACACAATCCTTTATCTGTTGAATCACTACAGGTTTACACATATGTGAAAATAATTTTGTATCTTTAACGTTGCACTTGTTGTTAATCACAAATGTCTTTAGTCTGCTTTTGAATTAAGTCTCAATTTGTTTTACCTCCAATATATCTGTAGATTCATTTGATCAATCAAGATAAAACATGCAAGGATTTCCGCCTGGGTCTAGTCTGTTGAGAGGTTCGTCAGATTTTTGACAAGTAATGGCATTGCTATCATGCTAAATTCAACCTTTTAACCAAAAGTCCGCAATCAGGACTTATCATGTATTAAAAAAAAAGTAAAAAAAAAAGTAAAGTTCCGTGTAACCTTCTGGCCAAGGTCTAATGTTAGAGTTTTCAGGTCGCACTACTGCCTCTAACGTGACCTAACGACTACTTATGTAGCCGGGACCAACGGCTTAACGTGCCTTCCGAAGCACGGTGGCAGTCCGAGAAATTAAATTTCATGTGTCATGACCGGGAATTGAACCCGAGTTTTTTGGGTGGTAGGCCAGTACTCTACCCACTCAGCTAGACAATAGACAATAGACAAAATTCTTTATTTACATAACAATTGAGAAATGTAATGGCGTCAAAGTCATGGCGTCAGCTATGACTGCCACATCATGTATTACTCCTATTGAATTCAAACACCTCTTGGTTTTCTTATGTCGTGCGAGGTGTGACTTCTTTATATTCAAATCACAATTAGGGCTAGAAACATATTCGTCCTGTAGAATATTGAGAGGTTTACTTTTTTCGGGATCTATCACCGATGGTGTTGGTGATGTAGGGCTGTCAGGTATATGTGGTGGAAAATTGTAAACAGGACTGTTAGGTATATTCAGTTCAAAGTTTTGTGTTTCACTAGTATTATTCAATGTGATTTGAATATTACTACTTGGAGTGGGAGTCCCATCAAAAAATATAAGATCCTCAATTGCTTTTGAAAATCTTCATCACGCACGGCCTCAGAAATCAATGATGTATCCAGACTTTTGATTGCTTTTGCGAAATCTTCATCACAGCCTCGGCATATTTTAAAATAGCTTTTATAGTAATATCAAGGGTTTCTTTATTCTCAGTGGAGGTTGAAGGGTGTGGGCTAGTTATTAGGGGAGGTGGCCTAACTTTAGAGGTCTAGTAGGTTTCCAGATCATAGCTTCAAGGGCTACATAATCTATACCTTGTCACTAAATATAAAAGGTTAAAATACCTGTAGTGCTGTCTGTGATCCTAAGTTAAGGTGCTGACGACCAAGGTTTCGGACTCAAAAGTCCATTATCAAGTCAAGAGAATACCAGTTTAAAATTTATCCTCAACACTGATGTAGTGATGAGTCGTCTTGATAACACTTACACACACACGGAAACATAGATACACAAAATACATTAAATTTGGCCAAATTATAAAGTTTTTTAGGGCGAGAGCGTGGCGAAGCCGGCGAACGATGAGTCATGACTGGTCAAGCAAGTCGAATGCATCGCCATGACGTAACAACTCATTCCCAATCATGATAATCCTTTCGCTTTCATTACCTCGAACTGCCTCTGCCTTCTGTTAATCCTATAATTGTGTTATAAATTAAGTTGGATTCAAAGGATAATTTTTCATTGAGTAAACCAGAAGGGTTGTTTTTGGATGAACGATATATTTCAAATTCTTCGATTGTGTTCATATGTTTACCTTTCCTGCAATAATGTAATATTTCTAGATTCGTGTTAATGTCGGTGTAATTATGGTTATTATTTATTAAATGATTAGCATAAGCAGACTTGGAAGATTTTCTAGGCAGATGTTCTTTAAACCTCTGTTTGAACGATCGTGCAGTTTGACCTATATAGTAACTGGGGCAATCGTTGCATTTAATTTTATAGATGCCAGTTTTGTTAGTGTCTACATCCTTTTGTACTACATTCTGTTTCAATATGTTCACAAGTTTATTGGAAGTTCTGAAAGATAAATTAATGTTATTTTTCTTTAATTCGGATTTAAGGGTGTGGTTTAAAGCAGATCCATATTCAACACATACAAAATCTTTATTTCCTTTATCGGTATTTAAGTTGGATTTATTTCTTTGCTTTTTTAATATTTTATCGACCATGGATGTCTTATAGCCATTGGAAACAGCAATGTATTTTATAATATTTAATTCGTCTATGAAATGTTCATTACTAAGGGGTATAGAGATAAGTCTGTGTACCAAGCTGTTGTATGCTGCTAATTTCTGGTTATATGGATGGTGAGACGATGAATGGATAGTCTGATCAGTTGTGGTTGGCTTTCTGTAAATTTTAAAAATGAAGTTGTTGTAGTCCTTTATTATTGTTAGGTCCAAGAAATTTATTTCATTATTGTTTTCTTCTTCTAAGGTAAACCGTAAGTTCTTATGGATGGAGTTGAGGTAAGTGTTGAGGATGTGTAACTGTCTCTTATTACCGTTAAACAGGACGGTATTAAGATTATTTATTCCGGTATTTATTTCCTTTTTATCTTTTTGGCGGTTTCTGCTCGACCATAAATGTTCGTTTTCCACAGAATTTAAGAATAGTTCAGTCAACACACTTGACAGTGGGGAGCCCATAGCCATGCCCTCATTCTGAATGTAATAATTATTCTCAAACATGAAATAGTTCTGTTTTAGTACTACTTTTGTTAAGTTCAACAATTCCTCCCTAGCAGGTTGTGGTAATGTGGAATTTTTATCGAGGTTTTTCTTTAATATATGCAATGTTTCTTCGATGGGGACATTAGTGAATAAGTTCACAATATCAAAAGATGCCATGTAATATCTTGAACTGTAGTTTATACCAGATAATTTGTTAACTAGTTCTATTGTATTTTTTATGGCATGATTTTGTTCTAATTTCGTTTCTTTGCGTATTAATTTATCCAACATTTTGGCAATTTTGTAAGCGGGAGAAGGTATAAAGTTTACCAAAGGTCTGATTGGTGTGTTAGGCTTATGAATTTTAGGTAAGCCCCGTAACAGTGGAGCTTGAGGATTTGTTACCTTGAGATGCTTTATTTGCTCAGTGGAGAAGAGGTTGATACTACATGAAATAGCTTTGTTTATTTCTTTAGAGAACGATGAGGTGGGGTCAGTACAAAGTGTTTGTATATGATTAGTATTAATAAAATCCTGGACTTTATTTATGTAATCATCTCTGTTTAGAATAACAGTGCAATTACCCTTATCGGCCTTGGTGATAACGGCGTTGTTATCTAATAACTTTTTCTTAATAGAATTTGCAATTGACCGTAAATTCTTATGTTTAGAGGTGTATTTCTTTATTGGAATAGGATTATTAATTACCTTTTTAATTTGATTCGAGATTATGACTCTTGAAACGTCACGTGACTCAGCAGAGTTTATGTGTTTAATCGCAGTTTCAGCATTTAATAACTCAGATACTATATTGTTTCTTCTACTATTGATGAAGTTAAAATTTAAGCCTTTGTTCAACAAGTTAAGTTCTGGTTCATCGAAATTTATGTCAGTTTTGTTTATAAATCTAGGGTGAAATTTGTGGGTGCACTGTACTATTTCATCTTGTAACTGAGCCGATATTAATGAATTCAATTTCTTGGAATGAATCTTCTTTTTTGCTATGATTTGTTTATTAATTTGTTTCTCCAAATGACTAAATACATATAATTGACTCAGTGGGTGTAAATTATGCATAAGTTCCAAATGTATTTTAAGTAAGAGTTTATTTATCATGCTTTTTTTACTATAAAGAGTTTTTATTTCACTTTTAATCCAAACATTTATGGCAGTTCGTTTAGCTAATATCGCAGCTCTTGTTTTACTTCTAATTTTAAAATTAACATATTTTGGTACTAAACCATACTCTAAACATTTTTTATTGAAGTTAATGTTTTCAATAGTCTTGAGAAGTTTTAACTTGGTATTCTTGTAGTTGTAGGCTAATTTTGCTTGACAAGCATCTAATTTGACCATTGTAGCCTCCGGATCACTGATTTCACTAAATATAAAAGGTTAAAATACCTGTAGTGCTGTCTGTGATCCTAAGTTAAGGTGCTGACGACCAAGGTTTCGGACTCAAAAGTCCATTATCAAGTCAAGAGAATACCAGTTTAAAATTTATCCTCAACACTGATGTAGTGATGAGTCGTCTTGATAACACTTACACACACACGGAAACATAGATACACAAAATACATTAAATTTGGCCAAATTAAATTAAAATATTAAAATATTAAAAAAGCAAAGAAATAAATCCAACTTAAATACCGATAAAGGAAATAAAGATTTTGTATGTGTTGAATATGGATCTGCTTTAAACCACACCCTTAAATCCGAATTAAAGAAAAATAACATTAATTTATCTTTCAGAACTTCCAATAAACTTGTGAACATATTGAAACAGAATGTAGTACAAAAGGATGTAGACACTAACAAAACTGGCATCTATAAAATTAAATGCAACGATTGCCCCAGTTACTATATAGGTCAAACTGCACGATCGTTCAAACAGAGGTTTAAAGAACATCTGCCTAGAAAATCTTCCAAGTCTGCTTATGCTAATCATTTAATAAATAATAACCATAATTACACCGACATTAACACGAATCTAGAAATATTACATTATTGCAGGAAAGGTAAACATATGAACACAATCGAAGAATTTGAAATATATCGTTCATCCAAAAACAACCCTTCTGGTTTACTCAATGAAAAATTATCCTTTGAATCCAACTTAATTTATAACACAGTTATAGGATTAACAGAAGGCAGAGGCAGTTCGAGGTAAAGAAAGCGAAAGGATTATCATGATTGGGAATGTGTTGTTACGTCATGGCGATGCATTCGACTTGCTTGACCAGTCATGACTCATCGTTCACCGGCTTCGCCACGCTCTCGCCCTAAAAATTTTATAATTTGGCCAAATTTAATGTATTTTGTGTATCTATGTTTCCGTGTGTGTGTAAGTGTTATCAAGACGACTCATCACTACATCAGTGTTGAGGATAAATTTTAAACTGGTATTCTCTTGACTTGATAATGGACTTTTGAGTCCGAAACCTTGGTCGTCAGCACCTAACCTAGGATCACAGACAGCACTACAGGTATTTTAACCTTTTATATTTAGTGAAATCAGTGATCCGGAGGCTACAATGGTCAAACTATACCTTGTTTCGCTACATTATCAGATTTCTTTTGAACCTTGTGATATTCCAACAAAAGAGGAACAGAAGACAAATTTTGTTACTTCGTACTACTCAGAGAACAAGGTAGTGACTGTGACTAGTCTTCCCCAATTGAGAGCAGTAGACGCCATTGAGATACATTGTGCATTAAAGTCTTGTAAACCATGATACTCACATTCACAAATATGAAACAGAACTGCTATACACATCCTTCCCTCAGGTTCATCATGGATATTTATATATGGATATATTTGAACAGCCTAAAGAAAGGTTTTACGTTGATATTAAACCTGGATTGTACACAATTCACAGTATAACAATAAATATACTAGTTGAACGTTTAGAATCTTGTGTACCTAGATTTAGTACAGTATTATATTAATAAGTAACAACGAATAATGATATCTATATTTGAATTCAATCGGTTTGGAGAAGAACTAGCTGATCTAGAACTAGAACTAGAACTAGAACTAGCTGTCTATAATAAACAGTATTAGAACTCAGAATGTGAAAAATGAAAATAACATAACTCTAAAAGTAAATAATGAACAAACTGATGACCCATTCTTCGTAGCAGAGGCCTTTAACAGATACTTTATTAATGTTTCGAAAGAAGTAAATCCCAACCAAGAGAACATCATTATCTCCGGTTTCCCTAAAACACAGCCTGAAGGACAAATACTGAATAAATTTAGTCCAATCACCATGGATGCCTTACTAAAAATAGTATCAAAAACTGCTCCTAAAAAATCATGTGGTTTAGATGGGATTAGTATACAAGTACAACACTGCAAGGAAGAATTGGCGATTCCCCTATTGCATTTGGTAAATTTTTCTCTGGTGAGTGGAGTCTTTCCTTTGAATTGTAAGATTGCTAAAGTCAAGCCTTTATTTAAGAAATCGGACAGGTCTGATCCCGGTAACTATCGTCCGGTCTCGATTCTTCCTGCAGTCTCTAAATTAATTGAAAAAGTTGTTTCAGAGCAACTCTCAACCTTTTTGGAAAACAGTAATATTGTCTGTGATAGACAATGTATGGCTTCAGGAAAAATAGATCAACAAAATTGGCTCTTATTGATTTTGTAAACGAAACTATCGATGCAGCTGAGGCTGGCGAGACGGTGGTGGGATGTTTCGCTGACCTATCGAAAGCTTTTGACTGTGTCGACCATTTCATTCTGTTTGAAATACTGGCAGCAATTGGAGTGTTAGGGTCAGCCCTCAGTTGGCTGAGGTCGTACATGACCAATAGATCTCAAATCACAGAAATTCAAGACAGGTCAAAATTCAAAATTACCAGAGTCATGTGTCCCCACAGCCCATCACCAGTGGAGTTCCTCAGGGATGAGTGCTGGGTCCTCTCCTGTTTTTGGTTTATATAAATGACATTACCGACTCGAGTCCACGGTCTGGTGTCTATCTCTTTGCGGACGACACAACGTTGGTCACAAGGGGATCAGATGTGGCTGCTTTGGAAACCGAGACAAATCAAAGAGTTAAAGACCTTTAAAAATTTTTCTCTAACAACAAATTGAACTTAGATTCACAAAAAACAAAATTTCTTATCTTGCAGACTTCTCAAAGGCAAAATTCTAAAAATAATATGTCTCCGAAGATATTAATAGGAGAGGAAGAAGCTGAATTTTCAAATTCTGCAGACTTCTTGGGGGTGAGATTGGACAATGGGCTGGGATGGGCGGGCGAGCTTGCTAAGTTGGAGGGATCACTTGCTAAAGGGCTCTTTATCCTAAGACGGATGAGAGCTTACGGCAGCATCTCTCTAGGCTGGTCTACTATGGACTGTTCGAACAACATATATCTTATTCCATTGTTCTCTGGGGATCAGTCAAGGGAAATTTAGATAAAATATTCGTCTGGCAAAAAAAGCCATTCGAATTATTTTAGGATTACCACCTCAAACGAGCTGCAAAGAATATTTCATTCAGCTTGGCCTTTTGACTGTTCCTAGTCTTTTCATCCTGGAGGCAGTTTGCTATATAAAAAATCAAAATATAAAACCCAATTTTATAAACCATAATTACAATACAAGAAAAAAAGGCATCCATGCCGAACAACATAGGCTAACTTTATATGAACATAAGCCAAATTACTGTGGCCTCAAACTTTTCCAGGCACTACCAGAAAATTTGCGCAATATCGTAATTATAATAAATTCAAAATTGAAACTAAAAAATTCCTCTTAGAAAAGGTTTTTTATGACCTCAACAGCTTTATTAACAAGTATCATAGTTAGGTTAATGTTTTACTGGAACTCTGTACCTTTTGACCTGTCTAACTCCTGGCCTGCCCGGACTACGGACGGAATACACAAGTAACAAGTAAGTATCTCTCAGTAAGCGGAAATAGTGTTTCCAAAGGGAAGTTGAATGAAAAGATTTCATCAGCAGAAACAAACTGTCAAACAAATATCCATCTCAAAATTGGAATGGATTGGATTAAAGGAGAATTTGTATCTGAAGTACACAAAATGTTGAAAGGATTAAAAATGTATCTAGTTGTAAAAGCAAACAAACAAATTGGTTTTGATAAAAAACTATGTAAGGCTCATGGGTAAGAGAATAGTAAATTGTGGGATAGCATTTTGGTCTTGAAGTTATGAAAGAATGTATACAGATAATGGATTGTAGAAAGATTTGTAGAATCACTCGAAGTGACAGCACATATGAGGCAATAAATGGTGTTGAACTCCAAGAACTGACTAAACGTGTTTACAAGCTAGACTAGACTCAGCAAATTTAGAGCAACTACAGTTGATTATGTTATAAGTTACGAATAGAAATGGAGGTCAACGCATACTGTAAAAATGATGAAAGCATCTCAGAAGAAATTTTCTCAAAGCCCCTTCGTTGTTTAATCGTTGGACCATCAGGGTTTGGAAAAACCAACTTACTACTGAATTTCATTTACAACAAGTATGAAGTTACATTGAAACATCTCTCGATTCTAGACGATTGATAGAAGAGTTGGCGTATGTAGAATTAAGAAAACATTATGAAAGAGTAGAAAAGAAACTCGGAAACAAAATAGAATTCTTTTTCTCAGATTGTGAAGATTTGGTTCCACTGGATTAGTGTCAACCTAGTTCCTTGGTAGTGTTTGATGATTGTCTACTAGACGAGCAATCAAAAATAAAGGACCTGACCCAGAATAGCTATAAGAGCAACATAAATTTTGAAATAAGCTGTTTTTTGGGTATTCCAGAACAGCTATGCGAACAGGCTTTCCAGGATTTGGATAAAATTATCCAATGAAATTATCCATGTTAAAACTTACAATTTGCTGAAAGATATAACAGAACTGACAACATTTATCCTGTGACCGGATATTGATTTTGACGGGAAATTAGGAAATATTCAATATCTCAGTAACTAAATCATTTTTTTTATCAACGCTTTTGTCCGTTCTCATCATTCTGCATTGAACTGTAAAATATGTTTTCCAAAAAAGTAACCCAACAATAAAAAAAAACCGGGGCTGTTATGTAATGGTATATGTTAATAAAAACAGTGGTTTTAGTAGACAGCGTTTTATGTCAAACACATATTAAGCAGTCAGATACATATACTGGTTTTTTGGGACATGTAGTGTACCATCTAAATTACCGCTCTTTGGGGGAACACCGGTTTTTTGGAGAAGAGGTGAAAATGCGAAGAGAAGAAGAGGGAAGAGGTGAAGAGGAGAAGAGGGGAGACAGTCTCTAGTCTTTCAGTGGGGTGAGTCTCCCCCTTCAGGCAAGAAGTTCAATTGATGAGGAAGTGGAAGAAGAACAGGACGAAGATGTCGTCTGGCCCAGAAAAAAAACTATGGACCACTGCCATCGCCCTTTTCTTGAACTCTCCTTTTCGTTGGTTTAGAAACCCTTGTTTAACCCTACTAAACCCTACTAATCCCCTACTAATCTAAGAAACTAATACTACGAAACCCTACTAATCTCAATAAGAATTGACAAGTCGTGTGTTTAAGAGGTGGTGCTGATTCATTTGCCAGGCTCATTATCAAAAACAAAGGCAACGGAGACCCAGTATGGAACCATCACAAAATTGTGTCAAGATTTTGCTCAGGATCCCGCTGGCGATTTTGACTTCATGATTATAAAGTGGGTGCTATAACCATTAACCCAACCCACCAGTTCATTAATATTTTTATTTGTTCAAGGTGGAAAAATGAAATGAGTTCTTTAACTGACAAATTTGAAGAAAAGCTCAAGAAAGCAAAGAAAAAAGGTAGAGTCAGTTTTGAGAAATTAAAAAAATGATTTTAAACCAAAATATATGGTTACTTAAGGTAAGTAGAATCAATTCATAATTAAAACCTGTATACAGTAGAACCACTCTAATCCAACCATGCTCAGGCTCGCGAGCCTGTGCAGACTTGTCACTCGTGGGACGTCTGTCTAGCCGTTGTTTCGGCTTCAGTAGGCTACGTATATCTTGTGCAGTGTTTATTGCTCTAAGTGATAACTTACAATAACAGATACAATGTTTAAAATGCTGAACAAGTATCCGGTAAAGACCAATAAATATCCAAGCTTTCGGATAGACAGTATGAACACACGGCAGCGTGACCGTGGCGAAAAAGCCACTTTGTGCCAGCTGAACTCCGCTTTGTTAGCCACGGCGGTGGTGCATGGGCCCCGTATTCTAACATTAAAAGTGCATTTTCTCACTTATCCGTCGACAGATTTGGATCACCAAAAAGTTGTTCGATTTGAAATTGAAATTGCAATCTTTTTTATCTCTTCTAAAAATGTTATGAAGTTAATGTTTTTTTGTTATTTTAATGAGAAGATTTTTATCTGCCAACATTTTTAAAATATAAAAGCAAACTAAATGATAATTTGATAATATTTTTATAATTTGAGACCTAAATTGGTAGAGACTTCTATTCCTGCATTTGCTCAGACGAATTCGTAATCTAGACATATCGGTCAATAGGAACAGGTAGTTTGGAGGGATTTTGTACTCAAAAATTGGGTTTTTGCGTTTTCCATATTTAATTTAAAATTTGTTAAAATCTTTTTTATCTTTTACCATTAGAATCAGCTGAAAAATACAGATTTAAGTTCCTTGAAGTTTTTCTCTATCTATAACGGTTACCGAGGTATTAAAAAGTCTAAACACAGTAAGTTGTATTTTGGGGCTTCAATGTTAATCTTATGGAGGATAAGGAAAACTTAAAATTTCACTTATCAATCTATATTTTTAGATGAAACATTATATAAGCATGAGACCCATCCATTTATGCTTAAAAATCACAGATTATGTGCTTATCATCACAGCTAATCTGCATACTCTTTTCTCATGTTAATCATATAGGGAATAGACAAACTCCTTTATTAATGGACGAATGTTGATGAAAGTTGGTATAAATGGTCAAAATAATAATTGTTATGATAGAAATGCCTACTTTCAGCCTTCCTCACAGCAGCAAACCTGCACACTCTTTCCCATGTAATCTTATGGAGAATAGGAAATAATACTCATATTTATCGACAGATATTGATAAAACTGTCATATATTATTATTATAAGAGTAAGCAAGTCTGCCGGGACAGGGGTGTTTGTTTCCCTTTAGAAATAATTCTAGTATTTGTAAATGTTTTTTAGTTAATATGTTTTTTAACCCTGTGTAAAAACATCTTTTGTATTTTATTTACCATAAATATTACATCTTTTGAATAATCCAACCTTTTTTCCATTCCAACCATAAAGTTAATTAATTATATAAATTCCGACCCGGTCCTGAAGGTGACGGATTAGAGGAGTTCTACTGTAGTATTATAGTTAGATTAATTTCTTATTCAATTTTAATTTTATTCTTAATCCTCATTCTTAATTATTATTAGTTTGATTGAGGCAGCAACAGGTGATGGTGCAAACATTCTCAAGATTAGGATGTTTTAATGATCAACCCTTAATCATGGGTGCAACACTTCCCATTTGAGAAATCTCATAGTTGTGCCCAGGGTTCTCCCTAAAGGGGGGGGGCACATAGTGCAGGGGGCGTTGCCGCTAAAAGTTGTTTTGT
The DNA here is from genome assembly GCA_023375725.1 of Nephotettix cincticeps. Lineage (NCBI taxonomy): Eukaryota > Metazoa > Arthropoda > Insecta > Hemiptera > Cicadellidae > Nephotettix > Nephotettix cincticeps. The sequence goes on along the minus strand of CM041786.1, from coordinate 92,819,118 downwards.
AACTTTTATTTAACCCTTAGCTTCTACGGACAACTTTTATCCGATTAATATTTGCAATATTTATAAAACAAAACCTTACTCCATACCTTTTATTAAATTTCCTTTTTATAATAGTGTAGCAACAATTTGTTTTGATGTAACAAATTCATATTCTTAATTTTATTTAGCAAAATATTGCAATTTAAAATTCTTAATTACTACTTATCATCTCTCAGACCGTGCAGGAAATTTCAACAGGAATTTCTCCCTGATCTGACAATATTGAAACACATGCTATTCAGTGCCTGTATGACCTTAGATTGTCAGTTAAGGGGTGGAATAACATGAGTGATCACCAAATTGGTTGGTGAGTGATTTACCTTGAGCAGTCCGAGAGATGTTCTGTAGTGTTTACACCAGATTGTCCACTCAAAGTTAATAGCCCACAAACCATTTTTGTGATCACTCATATGTTTCCACTCAACAAAAATAATAATCCTATTCATCGGGCCGAATTATTCCATTTCATCCCATTTTCCTCTTAAAAAATCCCGCCTTATCCCGTTATTACTCCATGGAGATTCCTGTTACATCCCGCTTTTGACGCAAATCAACCCATTTGTATGACCAAATTGACGTTTATAACATTAAAGAATTATAGATGTTCCTGTGCTACTTAACATGACGTCTTTCAAAATTTTACTACATCTCTCACATTCACATCTCACTTTCACACACCTCCACCAAAATGGCACCAATCTCGTATTTATTTAGCTTTGCTCTATGCTCATTGCTCATTGAATGACCGAAAAATAGATTCTCACCTCACATACATAGAGTACAAGATTTAAAGCTGTTTACATGTATCTTATAGAGTAACAGAAAATTATTAGTACTTTTTATAATTTGCTCATACTATAAAACTTAATTACAAAATATGTTAGATCTCAAATATTTTATAATTTAACGTCTTTAAAATAGTTTTGTTGTACAAATATCACATATCTTTACTGATACCCAAAAATCCTGTTTTATCCAGCATCCTGTCTTCATCCCGCTCAGGGTCTGAAAATCCTGTTTTCGGGATTAAAATCCAGGGACTGGAAACACTGATCACCACTATTACTTGATAGTTCAGCTGACAGCAGTGTTTCCACTCAACAGATAATAATCCCATTCATCGGGCCAAATTATCCCGTTTCATCCCATTTTCCTCTTGTGAAATATCCCATCTTATCCCGTTACAATGGCATGAAAATTCCTGTTACATCCTGCTTTTAACACAAATTAACCCTTTTTATGACAAAATTAACGTTTATAAAGTTATTAGAAAATAATAGAAGTTCCTGTGCTATTTAAGATGACTTCTTTTAAAATTTCACTACACCTTCATAAAATATATATATATACAAACAATACAATATAATATAATTCAAACTTAACTTTCCAGTAAGGATTTCCAAGTTACAGGCAACATAACCTCACTTAATCATTTATTTGGTCATATCTTGGTCACATTACTTACTTTTTTACCTCCAAAATATTTTAGTACCGTAGCAAACCTACTTTTACATTGTGATTATAAGCTAAAGTTTCTCCAGGTATTTTTGCATGGATATGTCTAAGCTCTAGGGGGTGTATTAGCAGATTTGTGTAATGCAAAAATTTATAATACAAAAGTGTTGAGATCCCATTTCCACCTAAATTACTAGAGCTATTGTATTGAACTTTTGATTATCAGAACAGCTGTTTAGATGAGCCGAAAACTTTCCCTTTAGACATATCCATGATCTAACCTATTTCTTACAGTGTAGTAAATACAATTTTTTTTAATTGATGGTTGATGAAGAAATTAATTTCTACTAACTTAATTTACCCAACTTTTTTAATTTAATAGTTTTGATGAAAATTATATGATTAATGGTGCTTTATAAGATAAACCAAATGACACCATCTGAATTTTTTAAAACATCGGGGTTTAAGAGTTATGGGCTCATAAAAGTAAAAAAAATGTTTTTTAATTTTTCCGTGAAATCAATAAAGGTATTATTTAATTTGACTACCAGCTATAATAGTAGTTTATTCAATGATTGTATTATGAATGCCTTTAAGCCTGTAAGTGAGATGTTAAGTTAGAACACAAGCGAAGCGAGTGTTCAAAATATCTCACTAGTGGCTTTGGCATAAAATATCGTTGCATATACTATTTATCTACCTACGACCAACAATATTCAGACTTTTAAAAACAAGAGCTGCATATCTCATTTATCTACGATCATTGCAATATACAGAGTATAAAAAAAATTGGTGTGAAAAATCGTTATGAAAAATCTGTATCGTTATGGACTCATAATGTAGCAGTTTTCAATTTCCTTTTAATAATGAACCTCTTAGAGATGATACTTTCAGTATCTTTATTGGTACTTTTTGAAATGGTCGTACATAAAAGCTAAACAAATTAGTATTTTATATTATTTATCTGAGCCTCCGGCACATGTTGAAAATATTGGATAGTAAGTGAAACATTAATTCTTCATTATCCTCCATAAGATTAACATTGGAGCCCCAAAATACAATGTACTGTGTTTAGACTTTTAAATATCTCAGAAACCATCGGAGAATGAGCAAAACTTTAGGATACTAAATCGTGTAGTTTTTTAATCTGATTGTAATGGTAAAGTCCTAATTTGAAATTATAAAAAAATACTTGTGAAAAACTCAAAAAACATATTTTTAGGGTACAAAACTCCCCAAACTACCCATTCCGATTGACCATTATATCTGGATTACGAACTCATCTCAGTAAATGTAGGAATACACATCTCTGCCAAATTTATGAGGTTGTAACCCCCACCCCCCCCCCTATAAGAGTCCTATGGATATTGAGGTGATGGTTTATTTTGATGCTATGTTTCGAAAGAACTCTTGCAAATAAGAGAGTTCAATTAACACTAATTTGATTAATTATTTAATTTTTGAATTCATGAGGTGTTATAGTTATTACCATAACTTATCAACCTCCACAAACTCCAATGAGTCAAGTTTGTAAGGAAGCTAATTTGTTTTAGTAGTCCCATTATGTTATAGAAAATATATTGCTACAGTTGCTATCAGTCAGCCGATGAGGAAGGTTGTCTTATCTGAGCGCTTCCTTATCTGATTTCCAGCTTTAGCCTGCCCGGTCGGTTTATAACCTAAACTGCTTATACTATTCTGTAGACTGGTAAATTAACTTTAAACTCAACTTAGCTACAGCACAGTCCGATTAAGAGGTATTAATATGGTTACGATCTGTGAGAGGTGCGGTGGTGAAATAGCGAGTGCTAAATAGCTGTGAAATGTTCGGATTGCAACGGACTGTTCCACACCACGTGTGCGGGCGCGGGTTACGCTAGCAAAGTGCGAGGTAAACCTTGGAAGTGCGAGTCGTGTGTCAGTGAAACCAGTTCAGCCCACAGTGACAGTGCAGCGGACGCACGTAAAAGTATCGCCCAACTACTTCAGTTGATGAAGACAGGAATAATCAGCGAGATCCGCAAAGACATTAAGTCACTTAAGGAAGAATGTCGGTTAAGTAACGCAAGGATAGACGCGATAGAAGAAACTCAATCGGCTTTAAAACTTAGATGCGATGCCCTGGAGAAGACTAACAACGAGCTACAAGGTGCAGTCCACGACCTACAGCAACAGATGTGAGACTCCGACCAGCACTTGCACGCGGCTAACCTGGAGATACAAGGCATACCTGCGACCCCGTGGGAGGACCTCACCTTGGTGCTGGGACGACTAGCTGCTGCACTGCAAGTACCCTTCGTGCCAGAGGACATTTCCATAGCCCACTGCCCAGACTATACTCTACCAGGCTCTCGGAGCCGTCACTAATAGTGCAGTTTGTGTCTCGAGCTGTTAGAGAGAAATGGCTAGTGGCTGCGAGGAGGAAGAGGGGATTGGAAACAACAGAGCTCGCCTCCTCTCTTCGTCCAGGTCCCATCAACGTAAACGAACATCTCACAAGCTTCAACAAAAAAACTCATGGGAAGGGCCAGACGTCTGCTCCGCGAGAAGAAGCTGTGTTCAGCGGGTTACTTCAACGGCAAGGTGTTAGTGAAGAGGAAGCCAGATGACGCCGTCTCCAGGGTGTGTGAGATGACATTCATTCATTCATTCATTCGAAGGGGCGGATTTCCCAAGGCGCTTCAGCCGTGCGGCTTTTTGCGCACCCCTAAAAATTCTCTTTCCTGGAGAATCAGGAATCTTCTAGATGAAGAGACCTGTAAAACTGCAGCATCCTGTCAACGAGCTCGTCAGGAGACAGAAAACCACCCCTTACCAAATTGCCCAGAGTGGAGGACCTTACCTCTACCAGCTATATACAATCAAAGAGTAGTTGATCTGCAGTTTCCTCCTGCAGATAACATTTCCTACACAGAGGGTTGCCGTTGAAGACCCCCATGCGTAGTTGGTGCTTCCTCAGATTACCGTGACCAGTGACGATACCTGTGACAAGTTTGGCTTACTAACTCTATGCAGGGAAAGTTCAGCCCATCTTTTCTTATGACAATCCCTAGCCCAGGAATTGATAGTCTGAAAAACCGCAGCGCGGGAAACACCACAGAAGGGTTGAGGACCACAAAGGGGGGATGATGCAGCCCTATTGGCCAGCCCGTCTGCCACTTCGTTACCATCCTCCCCTGAGTGCCCTGGAACCCAACAAAGGGTGACTTCATTGTGTCTGCCTACACAGGACACAAGCCTTAAACAGTCCCACACAACCCTAGAGTTGAACTCTACCGAGTCCAAAGCTCTAAGAGCCGCCTGACTGTCATAGAAAATATTGATAGAAAGGCCCTCATGACCAAGCATCAAGATGTCTCTGGCACATTAATGGCAGTGATCTCGGCCTGGAAAACAGTGGGGAAAGTCCCCTTGGAAATACCTGACCGTACGTTGTCCTGCACCCCGTAGATGCCTGCTCCTGTGCCCCGACTGCTCTTGGACCCATCAGTGTACCACTCCCGATCACAGGGTGGTAGTGGGCAGGCTCTATCCTTCCATTCGTCCCGTTGCGGAAAAAGAACTCGGAAAGACCTGCCAAAAGAAAAAGTTCTCGGAAGATAATCAGAGGGCATACCTAAAATGTCGCTCTGAACTATCCCCGAAATTCTGGTGTGACCAGAATAATGGTGGTGTGGTGTGTGAGTTCTTAAACCAGATATATCGGTCAATGGGAACGGGTAGTTTGGGGGGGGGTTTTGTACCCCAAAATGGGGTTTATTGAGTTTTTCACGTGTAATTTTTAAAAATTTCTAATTTTATGTTTCAACATTGGAATCAGCTTAAAAAACTACACAATAAAGTTCCTTAAAGTTTTTCTCTATCTCCAACAGTTACCGAGATATTAAAAAATCTAAACACAGTACGTTGTATTGTGGGGCTCCAATGCTAATCTTATGGAGGATAGGGAAAAATTAATATTTCCCATATTAATCAATATTTTTGGATAAAACTTGATATTTAGCTTCATGTGGTTGAGGTCTATCCATTTATGATTAAAAATCATAGTTTATGTGTTTATCATGGTAGCAAATCTGTATACTTTTTTCCCATATTAATCATATAGTGAATAGCCAAACTCCTTTATTTATGGACGGATGTTGATGAAAGTTGATATAAATGCTCAGAAAACTAATTGTTTACGCTAGAAACACCTACTTTCAGTGTTCCTCACAGCAGCAAACCTGCATACTCTTTCCCATGTTAATCTATGGAGAGTAGGCAAATAATACAGTACTCATATTTATTGACAGATAATGATCAAACTTGTCATATATTATTATTATTATGTTATTGATTTGGAAATTCGCTGAGTACGTAGGTCAGCTGCGACGGGGGTATTATCTTAATTCTTAACATCTAAATTACCTACTCGAACCTACTCAAAATTAATTTTTTTTTTATAATCGCAACTCAAGTCTACGCAGAGGCCCCGCCTATGTAGACTTTCTCGATACTGAATGTTACTTATAGATTATTAGTAATTATTATTGTATTATAAAATGGTTGTACTATTGGTATTTTTATTTTGTTTATGGGAGAATAAACTAATTTCATTTCATTTCATATTATAAGTGTTGTTTTTTTTTCAGATTTATGATGAAAAGTTCAACGATATTAGTGAGATTAATTTACTGCCAGAAATAACTGAAGATTAGTGATACTTGTGATAAAAACCAAAAACTTATATAATGTATTTTCATACATTTTCCAAACATTATAAGTATGTTTACTATGATCTCCATAAAAATCTGAAATTTTGTTGCCTATTTTATTGATTCCAGTTCAGTGAATTCAAAAACCTATTGCATCGTGATGTTGTTAAAAATCTTTAGGTTTAACCCTAGATGTGGTAAAGTCGTAATTCACGACGCATTTATAAAATTCAACAAGAAGTGGCAGGTGGAGGCATCTGTCATCAATTTTAGTGAACTTATCACCTTTGTGACCATGTTGTCCTCTGGAAGCAAGCAACCGAACCTGCTCACGAAGACTGCCACCGGGCACGTCTTATGACCAAGTAAGCGCTTTCTACTCCTATGCACTGGTAGATGAACCGGCTACAGCACTGCGCTGACGAGTGTAACGTTCTAGCCATTCGGAAGTGCTAGCGTTCGAATCCCAACCATGAGCAATCCCAATTTGGCTGGCAAATGTGTGGTATAGCGGAGTGGGGGCCCACCTTAAGAAAACGGTGGCCAGCTTGGGTGGAAGTTGATGGCATTTGTAGGCTTAATTGGGATTGCAGTGGACACCTGTTTAGCTTTTGTGGTTAGTGGTTATAAGGGGGGCATGTTTTATGCTTTTTTTGTTTATACTTGAAGGAAAATACGTCGTGCTTAAATAAATAGGCCGAGTTTGGTAGAAGGTAATGTATTTGAATGTATTGAACAAGCAATTCCACAACAAAACTGAATATAAATAAACAGGTAAACAATGAAACATATGTTATTAATTTACATGTGGCTTTGCCGCCACATCAGCCCCCCACGGAGGAAATCGGGTGAGGTATGCGAAACTTGACACGCCTCCCGGAACGAGTCTTATAGCTGTCGGCAGAGGATGGCGTGTTCGGGTGTGAGGAGGCGAGTGGAGGGTTAGTGGATCTACTCTGGTCGTCATCTCAGAGGACGAAAGCCGGCTTTACACGGTCGATGCTGACTCTGATGTCCCTGTCTCAAATGAGAAAGGCATAGTCTTCTCGTCGCGGCTGACTATCGGGAAAGGTCCTGAGTACGGTGGTTGGAGTGCGCCCCGGATGGAGTCGTCTCGCAGGAACGCATGGGAACATGTGGACAGTTCTTTGAAGACGAACGTCCCTGGTTGAGTGTGACGTGAGGCAGGTGTTGGTCGTAGCCGTGACATCAGTTGTCGAAGCTGGTTGACATAGTCGGTTGCATCGGGAATGTGTCCAGGAGAAGGTGGAACTAGAAGTTTGCCGGGCAATCGGAGGGGTTCCCCGTATAGAAGTACGGCAGGTCTGCAGATCTTTGATCGTAGACCGAATTCCGAGAAGTACGATGGGCAGTGCTTGGAACCAAGACATGTCAGGGTGGCATATAATAGCCTTAATGGCATATAATGCCTTAAGCTGCCTGTGAAAGCGCCCTACAATGCCGTTACTGCAGGGGTGCCAGCTACAGGTTCGAGTTCGCGTGGTTCCAAGGGCAGTTCCGAGGGCCTTGAAGAGTTCGGACTCGAACTGAAGTCCTTGGTCTGTCATGATTCATGACATTGAGCCGAAGCGAGAAATCCAGCACTGCAGTATGGCGTTAGCTGTATTCTCTGCTGTGATGCGTCAAGGGGCCAAACTTCAGGCCAACGAGTGTAGCGGTTGACGGCTGTGAGACAGTAGCGATATGGTCCGGCAGGTGGAAGGGGTCCTATTATGTCCACGTGAACGTGAGAAAAGCGAGCAGAAGGTGTTCGGAAGTTTCCAAGTGGCGAGTGGACACGGCGAGAGACTTTTGATCGTTGACACTGAAGACACGAACGAGCCCAAAGACGGCAGTCTTTACGTATGTTGGACCAAACGAAACGGTCAGAAATGAGGCGTGTTGAAGCTCGCGCGCCGTGATGACTCAGGTTGTGTATGGCATCAAACACTTGGCGGCGCAGTTCCGTTGGGACATAAGGGCGAAGTTTTGTCGTTGATGTGTCACAGTGTAGTACGGTGTCGGTGCCCGGTACAGCGATGTTCTTCAGATTAAGAGATGTATCTCCATCCAAAAGAGTTTTGAGTTCGGCATCCTCGGTCTGGGCTTGTGCAAGATCATGAAGGTCGATGGCTTGAGGAAGTTTGAGGGCGTTAACACGAGATAAGGCGTCAGGGTGGCCATATAATAGCCTTAATGGCATATAATGCCTTAAGCTTGCCTGTGAAAGCGCCCACAATGCCGTTTACTGCAGGGGTGTGCCAGCTACAGGTTTCGAGGTTCGCGTGGTTCCAAGGGCAGTTCCAGAGGGCCTTGAAGAGTTCGGACTCGAACTGAAGTCCTTGGTCTGTCATGATTCATGACATTGAGCCGAAGCGAGAAATCCAGCACTGGCAGTATGGCGTTAGCTGTATTCTCTGCTGTGATGCGTCAAGGGGCCAAAACTTCAGGCCAACGAGTGTAGCGGTTTGACGACTGTGAGAGACAGTAGCGATATGGGTCCGGCAGGTGGAAGGGGTCCTATTATGTCCACGTGAACGTGAGAAAAGCGAGCAGAAGAGAAGGTGTTCGGGTAGTTTCCAAGTGGCGATAGTGGACACGGCGAGAGACTTTTGATCGTTGACACTGAAGACACGAACGAGCCCAAAGACGGCAGTCTTTACGTATGTTGGACCAAACGAAACGGTCAGAAATGAGGCGTGTTGAAGCTCGCGCGCCGTGATGACTCAGGTTGTGTATGGCATCAAACACTTGGCGGCGCAGTTCCGTTGGGACATAAGGGCGAAGTTTTGTCGTTGATGTGTCACAGTGTAGTACGGTGTCGGTGCCCGGTACAGCGATGTTCTTCAGATTAAGAGATGTATCTCCATCCAAAAGAGTTTTGAGTTCGGCATCCTCGGTCTGGGCTTGTGCAAGATCATGAAGGTCGATGGCTTGAGGAAGTTTGAGGGCGTTAACACGAGATAAGGCGTCAGCTACGACGTTAGAAGCTCCGTCAACATGGCGAATGTCAGTAGTGAATTGACTGATTGACAATGCTAAGGTTTTACATGTTGGAATTACAGATCATTCCATGGTATATTTTGAATTAAAAGTTGAGAGGATTCATAATGCTCCGAATTTAACTGATCCTGGAAACGTATCAAAGACTGATTTCGATAAATTAAATTCAGAGTTACAGGGTATGCATTGGGAAAGCGTTAGATGTGAAAATTCTGTTTCATTAGCCTTTGAATTGCTTATAAAATTATTGTTAGAAATAATAGATAAGTGCAAAACTAATAAAAATAAAATTCAAGCATCGGTAAAATTAACTCCATGGATATCTGATTATTTATGCAGAGATATAGCAAGAAGGAAAAAACTGTATAAACTAATGATTGCCAGACCTTTCGACTTAAATATAAAAGAGTACTATAGAACATTTCGTAACAAATTAAAAGTAAATTTGAAAAGAGCAAAAGAAGAATATTATCGTAAAAAATTTGATAGTTGTGCTGGAAATTTAAGGCAGCAATGGAGAATTGTGAATGAATTGATAGGGGACAGTGCAGAAAAAAGAGATATTCTGCAGTTAGAAGTGAATTCCGAAAAAATTACAGATGAAAAAACTATTGCAACAGCATTTAACTCATTTTTTATCCAGGCTCCGAAATCGATAAGAAATTCAATTAATAACATGCAGCATTTTGAGTATTATAAAAACCACTTTCAATATAAACATTTTTCAAATTCTTTGTTTTTTATTCCAACAAATGAAAATGAAGTCCTTGAAGTAATTAAGAGTCTGAAAAATAATAAGGCACCCGGTATTGATAAGATTAGTAGTTACTTGTTAAAGAAAATTGCAAAAAATATTTCTTTAATATTAAGTGAACTTTTTAACAAGAGCATGACGACTGGTGAGTTTCCTTCTTGTTTGAAAACAGCCGTTGTAATCCCACTCTTTATGCAGGGTAACAGAGAAAAAACTCATTGTTATAGACCGATATCCTTACTTTCAGTCTTTGCTAAGATTTTTGAAAAAATAATAAAAACTCGACTGGTGAACTTTTTAAATATGATGAATTATTTTAGTGTAAATCAATTTGGATTCAGAAACGGGTTGAGCACAGAAGATGCTCTAGAAACATTTTTTGAGGACATATATAAAGGGGTAAATTGTGGTAAAAAATGTGCAGCACTATACATTGATATTACAAAGGCTTTCGATACAGTTGACCATGTAGTGTTGTTGGACAAATTGTGGGAAGCGGGTGTGCGAGGATTACCTCACAGATGGTTTAAAAGCTATCTTAATAACAGAAAGCAATGTGTTAGGGTAGGGAAAAGTGTTAGTGATTTTCAGATTATTGAATTCGGAGTGCCACAGGGTTCCGTCTTGGGGCCTATACTTTTCCTAGTATATGTAAATGATTTATGTGATGCCAGTTTAAATGGTAAATTAACAGCGTTCGCAGACGATACTGCGTTTACATACTGTGAACATGACTTGAAAGTAATTCATGAAAAAATGATAACTGATTTGAAAATATTGAATTTTTGGTTTTCTAAAAATTACATGGTTTTGTCTGAAAAAACTAAATACATGCTATTTAATCTAAGAGAAACAATACGTTTTGACGAGGATATTGTGTATCACGATATTTTTTGCTCTGCAGTTGGGAACTGTAATTGTATTAAAATTGATATACTATATATACTATACTATATTGAGTTACTACTATAGAGTATCTTGGATTAATGATAGACTCTAACTTAGCTTGGAAAAGCCATGTAACTAAACTGAAAAAAGAATTTTGTAAAGGAATAAGGAGTTTTTACCTCTTGCGTGATGTATGTCCTCCTAAAGTAATTGTTAGCACTTACCACGCTTTAATTAATTCGCGAATAGGATATGGACTTGTATGTTGGGGAGGCACCTATGCTTCAACGTTATATCCTCTTATTACTTTTCAAAAGTTGTTCATTCAATTAATAACTAATTCTGGTAAAACTGATCATTCATGGCCTTTATTTAAATCTCTTAATATTCTCCCAATCAGAAACTTTTATATATATAAAGTTTTGAAATTGTTCTATATCAGGAGTTCAAATGATAGGTTCACCAGAAATGCCAGGTATGATTTCAGGAAATTACTTGTGCCAGTTCCAAAATCAAATTTAACCATGTTTCAACATTTCTTTAGTTTTAATGCTCCTAGATTGTACAATTTAATTTCTTGTAAACTTATAAGCTTAGAACCTTTATCTGTATTTTTAAAAGCTTTAAAGACTTACTTAATGTCTGTGAAAGATTGTGAACCACTTTTAAAAATTATGGCATAACTTTTAGGTACAGTAATGTATAAATATTTTGGAATAAGCATTTGTTATATAAACCTTCCAGTATGTCTCCTTGTTTATATGTGCAAAGAATTTTACATTTATAATTTTTCCTGTCCACAAAATATTTTTTCCTAGGATTTGTATTTCTCCTATGTTCTATATACTTTGGTCCGTGATAAGTAGTGTTTAGTTTTGTTTAAGAACTTAAGTTACGTTTATTTGAGTGTGCAGCGGTCCTATCTCTCTGAGTGTGATATTATATTAAATTTTGAGAAGTTCATCCCACACGAGCTTAAGCCTAGGGGATGAATCACTTGTTTCACACTAAAAAAGAAACTTTGTGTTTATTATATATAAGTATATTATGTTAACTGTTAAACGTTATCAGATATAATATTCACAATTGAAATCATTTGTCAACATTAATTGTGTGAAATAAATACGTTTTGAAATTGAATTGAAATTGAAATTGATGAAGGAGAGTTGATTGAGTTGTTGGCTGCTCAGCTTGTGCGAAAAGAAAGCGAGAAGCTGCCATGTGCCCTTGATCAGCTGTTGGAGACAAGCGGCAATGGAAGAATTAGATGCGTCAGTAAACAAAGCAAGCGGTTTAGTGGCGTCAGGGTGAGCTAAGAGTGTCACTTGTGCGAGGCTGTCCTTACAAGTATCGAATCCTTTCTGTAGGTCTGGTGTCACGATCGGTTGATTTCCACGTAGGTTAGCGTTGGCGGCATGTAGAGGGGCCTGGTGCTTGGCAGCATTGTAACGTTGGACGGTGACATCACCTCAAACACCTTGTCGGCCATCTCGGCTACCATGTCGAGGGACAGGCTCTGTTTCGTTACAACGACTGTTTGGACATCAGTGGGAAGACGTCCGATCCATAAGGTCCGTAGAAGTTGGTCGGGAACTATATCTGTGCTTGGAACGAGACTTCGAAGGAATCTTAAGAATTGCAATGGTTTTCTGTCTCCCATTTCGGCCTGTGTGAGCTGACGTATTCTCTCTTCTCGGCTGATAGCGATGCGCTTTTCCAATTCTGTTTTAAGCTTCAAGATCTTGTCTTCAACAGGAGGATTGGTAATTATGTCTTGGACTTCTGCGGCGTATCTCTGGTCAAGTTGAGAAACTACGTAGTAAAATTTGCTAGCGTCGGTAGTAATGCGCTGAAATACTAATTGTGCTTCGACTTTTGCAAACCATAGTGCCGGATTTTCTGGCCAAAATGGTGGGAGGATAAGGAATAACGTAATAGAGACAGATATCGGGAGAAAACTTAAAACATACCATTTTTGGCAATACTAATTTAGATCTAGCAGTTTATCTGTAAAAATTATTTCTTCTTCTTCCTGAACTGTCAAATTTTAGTGTTCACAGCTCTTGATATTCAAGTAATTTTATGTTCTCATTCTTTGAAAATGTAAAACTTAGTACGTTCACGGGGCGTAGCCCGAGGGGATTTTAAGGAAATGAATACACGATGCATGAGTCTAAGATCTACCTTTGTGTACAATTTCAGACCGGTCAGTTCAGTATTTTTCACTTTCACTTGCCACAACAAACCCACCTACAAACAAACCCACAAACATACAAAAATCACCTCTTCTTTATAATATTACAGATTATTTGTAAACACAGCCTGATTTAGATTTTCAATCATAACTTGTCAGCAATAATATTGATATCACATTCTTTGATATTGATTGTAACTGAATGTTAACTCATTGTTCTTTTTAATTTGTCTTTTTTTATCTAATTAATTCATTACATCCCTTTGAAATAAAAATTATATTCTAAGCAAACTCGGTAACCGTACTGTGAGTTTAGGCCAACTCGACCTAATAGAAGAAGACAGACTCTTGAAATGGTTTTTTTTAGAATCTGGTGCGATAGAACATTAAAACTTTATTATTCTTAAACTTAAAATCTGTTTAAACTTCAAGCGATGAAAGTAGAAAATATGAGATCTTTAAATTAAATATTGATACCTGTCTTTTAAAAATCTTTTAGTCTTATTATTTCAGTACAATTATTTATTGTCCCTTTCAAAATAACCTCCTTTGGAAGTCTCACAGAAATGGAAATGGTTCTTCCCCTTTTCATAGCAGTGCTAGAACTCCTACATTGAAACAGCTATTAACTGCTCAGTTACAATCATTTGATAGTTTGTGACTGACTAAAAATCAGTTTGCTCGAGATGGTTGATTAGATTAGATCATTTAAATGACAACCATACTACAATGTAGATATTTCAAGCCAAGTATGAATGTGGATTGAATGTAAGATGATTGTGGCACAATCTTGTAGTCTTGTTACTCACTAAGGCAGACATGTTCCTTAGACAGGACTGTTAATTAATAGCCCAACAGCCGATGGCAACTAACGTACCTACAGTTTAACGTGGAATCTGATCTACGGCCTCTGAATTACAAATTGGTCTAATTATGAGGATTGCCTTTGCGGATTAACGTGTTATTCAGTAGTGCGAACACCACATCCACCGACCATGTGGTGTTGTCTTGTGTAGATTAACAAGAGAAGTTGTTTGCCTTTGGGGAGAGGAAAAAAACTATAAGGGCTAAAGATAGTCTTAAACGTTCGTTGAGGAGCTAAAAGAATGTTTTTACTGGCCTAAATCTCGTTAATTGAAATTAATGTATGACAAGAAGCATAATAATGATGCAAAATCTTGACATAGTTTTGTGACAGTTCGATACTGGATCTAGTTGTCTTTTTCCATTTGACAACTAAATAATACCTGGGCAAGTGAAGGAGTTGATATTTTTCAGTAACCAAGCTATAGGCCTATATGCCATCAAATCCATTAAACTCAACATCAACCCACTAACTCTTCAATCCTCATATTCACCTTAAATATGAACCACTGACTTTCAGATTATGTAGCAGATACTATGAGGATTGTCAGTAAAATAACTTTCCTAATATGATTACTAGGCAACGGATGGTGATACAAGAAATCTGGCAACATCACACTCTACGTTACTTCCCCCACAACCAATCCCTACGTTGAGCACATGTCTACTTTCCTGACAGTCATCAACAACAGACGCTACAGTCTTTGTCACTACCAATTATGAGCTTCGTGCTGTGATTCGGTTTTTGAATGGGAAAATGGTAGGAACGGCAAACATTTATCGAAAACCTTATGAGTGTCCAACTAGTCCGCTTGTGTTGGAGAGCACTCAACAATGGGTAAACATTCATGATGGAAGCGTCACTTTCTAATAACCATATGGATAGAATTTATGGAAACAAATTTGTTTTCAAGATTGGAAAGTCACGATCCGTGATCTTGCTCCATGTGTTCCAGAGATGGACGCTAATTCATTAACAAAATAATGACAGAAAAACTGGGTGCTACACATGCTAACTAGACGCAGCCTGTGGACTGTTCCCTATTACATCGGAAAGCAACGGTCACCCACTCTACTGTTCATCGTGAATGTCTGTTCTCCAATTGTTGAATGCTCTACACTTGTTCACACTGATACAATCCACTCTGTGGATTCAACACAGCCGATGAAGAATGTTAATAGGTTCTAATATTTTTGCATTCATAATTGATTCTTAGCATGTAATTCACATTATTGGCGGTGACGAAGATTGTAGTGCCATCTTCGGTAACTGTTAGGCTCTGAGCATAGCAGAGAAATGTTCAACGTGGGGAAGTAACTTACACTGGGGTGTTCCCAGATTTCATGCAACACCACCCGTTGCTTGGTAATTAGGAAAAGTTATTTTACAATTAAGTTATTTACATTAGGAAAGTTATTTTACCGACATATAGGCACTCAAACACCCAGCATAGGTAAAAAGATTGGTTTGTCTTGCTGTTTCATAGATATTCTAGACTATAATATTATGGATATTTCTGGACTGAATATTTTGAATAATATTCTAGATAGTTTGGACCCAGTTGTCATTTTGTCATTGGGCTATCTATTAATTAATGATGCTAACTAATAACAGGTCGATGTTAGATAGTAACAGACCGGGGTTTGGACTGTTCCCAATTAAAACGTTAAAAAAATGCAGAGAGGCATATAAAGACACAAAACAAAAACTAGATGCCAGACTATGGACTTTGTCTGACAATAGTAATGACAAATGTATAGTCTTTCTTTCCAGGCGAAGACTTGATACTGTTTTGCAGCATATGGTTGATGGTGCAGCTTATGCTTGCACTGGACACCTCTTATGCTGAAGATGGAACTCGAGGCAGCCATCAGCCCAAAATCGTAAATCTAATATTGTCCAGACCTACATCATGCAACGTCTCTGGGTTCTGCAAGAGGGTGCTGAGACAAAAGAGAAATGAACAGGTATGTAAAGAACAGGAGAGCTGAAAAAAGATGCCGTTATGATGACACAATACCCTTTGGGCATATAAGGCACCCTCATGAAGTATTTCCAGTGATAGATTTCCAAGTGAGAATACAATGCCAGGATCAATTTTTAGTGGGTTCAAACTTACAAGGTCTCTTAAACCAACCCCTGTTAATGGATGAAATTAAATGAAAAATTCTTTATTTAAACAGGTAAATTTAGGGCTATGTGGCCCTTTCATACCCTTAACCTGCCTCTAAACATAAACATGAACATAAATATTAACTCATCATAAATTATAAAAAATATACATAATAAAAGTTACAAAATAGAAAATAAATACAATGTTTTTATTACAATCTCACACACAAGCGCATACACCCACCGCGTCATATTAGGACGCCCTGGGCCACACTAGCCGAAACTAACCGCTCAAAAAAAAAACTTTTCAGTGCCGCCACAAACTATGAACGTTTTTCAAGGGATCTTAGTTGTAGGGGTAGGTTTTTCCAAAGGCAACAGACAGGTAGCAGTAACAAAAGCCCTATCATAAGCTGTCAGGTTTCAGAACAGGACACAGTACGGAAACAGCACTCCTCAGAGTGGCTGAAGACATAAGACTCTCCATGAAACGTCGACAGGAAATGATTCTAACTTTATTCGATTTTCCTAAAGCATTTGACTGTGTCAATCATGATATTGTAATTCAGAAATTAAGGGCTATAGGGTTTTCCCAGAACATCCTCAACTGTCTGAGATCTTATCTGGTGGTGGACTGCAGAATCCACGTGTCATCAAATCTATAAATTTAACAAACTCATTTTTTATTTCAAACTTTCTGCTAAGGAAAATCCCGCCGGAAATGTGAAAGCTGCATGTCCCCCCTTGGTGCTTACAAGAGGATTGTGGCGATCTGGCTGGCAGAGATCGGTCTGGTTATCGCTGAGTCGCTTATTGCCCCAGAATAACAACTTAGACAATGGTTCTGAACACTCTCCCAACAACATAGTTCATTTAACTTCTTGTAAACTGGTTTTTGTTTTTTCTACATCAAACATTTGGTTGTATTGACAGGATTATTTTTTTTAGAACTGAATTGCTAATATTTTTAGTTTTGTTATTAATTTTTTTGGCAAGATTTTTTAGTTTGTAATTTTATTTTTTATCATTATTATGTAAGCAGCCAGGACGGAACACAACCCACGCACAGGTATTATACCCATGTGAGGTTTTTTAATAATCAATTGATTGTAACTGCAATATGTGTATGTTATTTCAATAAAAAATTGTTTGATTTGGTTTATCTATCAGATAGGCGGCAATGTGTGGAGATTGGTGAGAAGAAATTCGACTGGGAGACTGTTACTTGTGGTGTTCCACAAGGATCAATCCTTGGACCCTTAATTTTTGTACTGTACGTAAATGACATATATTTAACTTTGGTGCACTGAAAACACCTTATGTACGCTGATAATCTTCAAATATACGACCACTTTAATGAAACAATCTTAAGTTACTTTTCAAAGCCTGGATATGTTCACGGAATTTTGAACAGACTGGCAGACCGTTTAAATCAAGATTCCGTGAACATATCCAAGCTTCGAAAAGTATCAATAAAACCTTAATGAAGTCTAACTATGCGGAACATTTATTAATAACCAACCACAATTATTAAGACATGAAAGAAAATCTTGAAGTTTTAGAATATTTAAATAAAGGAAATGGAATGCATTCAAAAGAAGAATTATATATTTATTTAGGATTTAAAGAAGAACCAAATTTTATTTTAAATTCTCAAACGAATCTCATCAACCCAATTTTTGAAAAAAAAAGACAAATAAAATCAAAACTAATTAATATTTGAAACAAATATACCAAAATTGTAGTTTAAAATTTGTTGTATTTTACGATATGTTAGTTATAAAATTAAAAGGTTTATTTATTTGGTTAACATTAAAACTAAGCTTGATAATGACCTAAGAGTTGAAAAATGTTGCTTATAATTAAACTTTTTAAAAGGGTACTATGTTTCTTATTTAATTAATAAAAATATTAATAAAAGTAGCCCTAATTGGTGAATACTATACTGAATGTACATACTCCCTTATATGTACGTACTCCCTTTAATATGGGAAGAACGTGCCAATTTTGGGTATATATATATTCTTTTGACATCAACACTTCCTAATTATGTCTGATCTCACTTAGGCGCATTGATGGTGTTTTACTCCCTTTAATATGGGAAGAACTTATATGGAAAGAAGAACCCTTAATATATATATATATATATATATATACCCAAAATTGGCACGTTCTTCCCATATTAAAGGGAGTAAAACACCATCAATGCGCCTAAGTGAGATCAGACATAATTAGGAAGTGTTGATGTCAAAAGATTTTTAGTTACCGAGATATCTAAAATTTTCTATTCTTAGATGTATTTCACCATGTAATGAAAAAATAAACCTATGACGTCACTTCCAACCAAACTATTGACCAAACTATTGGTCACTTCCCCTGACCAAGATTGTGTAAACAATGTTTAGCAATCATATTTCAAAAATAATGTCTAAAACAGTCTTTCTATGTGATCAATCTGAATCATTTCTGACTATAACAACAACTTAACCACTAAAAAGAATATGAACTTCATGATGGTGCAGTGTATCAATTTGTTCAGACTCACAGTGTAGGTAAAACACATTACACTGGTGAATTGAATGTAAATATAGTTTTTTGCAGTCACATTCAACATGGTTACTGGAGAAGACACACAGTACAGGTACACATTAAACAAATGACACCAGTCAATTGAATGTAAATATAGTATTTTACAGTGTAAAAATGTTTTTAATTAGACACCACTTTTATGAATTCAATTTTGTCCTGTAGAATAGTACAGCATTTATTCTTTACCTCACATTCAACATTGGGTTTGTGAAGACTCACAGCACAGGTACACATTAGACAAATGACACCAGTCAATTGAATGTAAATATAGTATTTTACAGTTCTCCTATGATTCACATACCTCATGGTTACTAGAGAAGATATGTGAATTTGGTAAACATGAAACAAAAGACACTAGATATCGTATTTGCAGTTCTCTTACAAACCTCTCACATATTACAGTAATTCAGTGTGAAACGTTTCACATAAAATACATAGCACCAGTATAGCACTTTACAGTTCTCCTCAATATGGTGTCTAGAGAAAACACATGGTACGAGCAAGTATAAAACAAATGACACTAGTGAGTTGAACGCTTAACGGTTCTCCTATAATTCACATACAAAATTAAGTAGAGAAGACACAGGTGCAAGTAAACACAAAAGAAAAACACCAGTGAATTAAATGTTGAGGCAGAATCAAACCTGTTGTAGGACATTTGATTTTAGTGACCACTATAGTGTCTTCTAATAAGCCTGGTACTTGATGAGAGTCCCCTGTGTTCAAAGTCAATCTTATTGTGGAACATAATACTAGGCTAATTTAAGTTTGTAACAAAAACTATAAAGAACACAAAGAAATTAGTAGTCCGTAAAAATTTGTTTAATTAAACCCCACCTATATAAATTCAATTTTCTTGTAGAATAGTTTTACATAAAAGGCTCAAATTTCATACATATACGATTTGTCTACTTTATCAACTGAAGCTAAATGATTGTCAACAAGATCAAAATTTTACTAGTGAGATGTTACCCACATAATGTTTTATAGGGCATAGCGACAAGTTTGTTGGATCATACTTTGATTTCTCATTTATCAAAGATATTGTGTACTAGGTAAAAGTGTAAAGTTTACAGGAACTAAGACTTAGGATTGTAACTATCTCAAGACAGCGTCCATTAAAAGAATTATTATGAATGAACGAATAATAGCAAATTTTGATGTAACATTGTTTTCTTGATCCTAAACATACATCTATTATCCTAATCTTTACAATAAGGCTTCATCCCCTCTTAAAAAGTGTAATTCATCAGCCAGTTACAATTCTCTACCAATCGAGATTGAAAAATAATACTATTAACAGTTTCTTATGAACAATTTGTATTGTGCCTTTAACAATTAAAAACAACAATATTCTATATCCTTAATGTCTCTTGGTTTTTTAGCCTGACCTCTAACATTGCAATCCCTATCAATCTGCTAGCCTTACGAGGCTTTATGATTTCAAGAATTGCTTAGTATGGTTTATATCATATTCATATACGGAACACTAATCCACCCTGATAGGTATTTGAAGCAGAAAATTAGAGAAGGGTGAGAGATATAGAGTAATGATTTTTACGAGATATGTGACTGACTATTCGCATCTATTCTTAAATAGACTATTATTAAATTACAATAATGTCGGAAAGTGACATCCTGACCTCTTACGGACAGTCTACCATGCATACAGTCCTTGCCGCAGTATGGAATCATAGCCTGGGGTGGCTGCTAGCAGAGAATCCTTTTCCCACTAGAAATTACACAAAAATCTATAATTAAAGCAGTACTGCAAAAATCATGTTTATCCCACGGATTTAATTTTTTATGAATTTAAAATTTTTAATATTTCCCAACTTGCCCATCTCATCTCATCCCCGACTTGCCCACAAGATTACCGACCAATAAGCATTCTTCCTGCTCTTTCAAAAGCCCTTGAACGAATAGTTCATTCTCAAATATCTGACTTTCTTTTGGAAAATAACATCTTAAATTTATCATTTCAATCACAGGTTTCAGGAAATTCCACAGTACTGAAACAGCCTTATTAAAGATCACCGATGATATCCGTCTGGCATCAGAGTCAATGTACAGTTCTGACTTTATTAGATTTTAGTAAAGCTTTCGATACAGTAAAACATGATATTCTCCTTGCTAAACTAAAAATTATAGGATTTTCAGAAGCTACACCGATATGGATGCTCACCCTTCATGGATGAGATCATACCTTCACGACCGTAAACAATGTGTGTGTAACGACCAACTAACTTCGGATTGGAAAGCTGTATCCGTGGTCTTCCACAGGGTTCAATTTTTGGTCCACTACTATTTACACAAATGACATTTCCACAGTCCTACGCCATTCGAAGTTTCATTCTAATGCTGACGATTAACAAATCTATGTTCATTTTAAAGTCAGTGAATTGAATAAACCATCACTCAAACTAATCACAACATTGACAAGATTGTTCTTTGGGCGGCCAAAAATGGTCAGACTAAATCCTGACAAAACTAAACCAATCATCCTTGGACACTCACGCTTACTTCACAGAATTGACACAAACACCGCCCCCAGGATAATTGTTTACGGGACAGCTGTGAAGCTAAATATCAAGTTTCATCCAAAAATATTAGGTAAATAACTGAAACATTAATTTTTCCTTATCCTCCATAAGATTAACATTGGAGCCCCAAAATACAACTGTGTACTGTGTATAACGTACTGTTTAGATTTTTTAATATCTCGTTAACCGTTGGTTATAGAGATTAACTTTAACCCTAGAAGTGGCAAGCTTTTTACTCTTAACTGTAACTTAAATATAATTACTAATATCTTCATGAAATATCAAAGTTTAAACAAAAAAAGCTTCAAACATGCCCCCCCCTTATAACCACTAACCACAAAAGCAAAACAGGTGTCCACTGCAATCCCAATCAAGCCTACAAATGCCGTCAACTTCCACCCAAGCCGGTCACCGTTTATTTAAGGTGGACCCTCCACTCTGCTACACCACACATTTGCAAGCCAAATTGGGATTGCTCGTGGTCGGGATTCGAACCCTAGCACTTCCGAATGGCTAGAACGTTACGCTCGTCAGCGCAGCGCTTTAGCCGATTAGGCCACCAATACATAGGAGTTGAAAGCGCTTACTTGGTTATAAGACCTGTGAATTGAATAAACCATCACTCAAACTAATCACAATATTGACAAGATTGTTCTTTGGGCGGCCAAAAATGGTCAGACTAAATCCTGACAAAACTAAACCAATCATCCTTGGACACTCACGCTTACTTCACAGAATTGACACAAACACCGCCCCCAGGATAATTGTTAACGGGACAGCTATGAAGCTAAATATCAAGTTTCATCTAAAAATATTAGGTAATAACTGAAACATTAATTTTTCCTTATCCTCCGTAAGATTAACATTGGAGCCCCAAAATACAACTGTGTACTGTGTGTGACGTACTGTTTAGATTCTTTAATATCTCGTTAACCGTTGGAGATAGAGATTAACTTTAAGGAACTAAGTTGTGTAGTTTTTTAAGGTGATTCCAATAAAGCAAGATAAAATTTGAAATCTTTAAAAATTACATGGAAAAAACGCAAAAAATCCATTTTTGGGGGACAAAACCCCCCCAAACTACCCGTTCCGATTGTCCGATATGTTTGGTTTACAAACTCGTCCGAACAAATACAGAAATACACGTCTCTACCAAATTTAGTCTCGATCAGACCATTTTACGAGAATTATCGTGTTTACAGACACGCACACGTGTAAGGTATGTTGAGATCCATACATTTATGCTTAAAAACCATAGTTTATGTATTTATTATGGCAGCTAACCTTAATGTTAATGCGCTCGGACACCGTTGGACGATTTTCCATGAAAAATTGTGCACATATATAAAGTTTCATGGAGAAGATTTGTGTATCATCAATTTTGTTGTAGCTCAATTGGGTTTTCTCTAGAAGCTCAAAAAGGATCCCATACTATATGGAACCAGAACGTGTAAGGAATAAAACTTAACAATGAAATAAAAAAAACCATGGAAACAAAACATTATGTATTTTAAATTACTGTTAACATCATCTTGGAGAGGCAAATAATGAGTAGTGAAATAATTTGTTTGTACAAAGATTAATTTATAATAATACAGTTACCAATTTACAACCTCTGGCCACTTCAAAATAAGCAGTGCTTTTTGACTTATGTACAAAATTCAGGCTTCATCAAAATCAGCAGTGCTCTTGCGTGTTATTTAGACATTTAAAAGCGCTTAATTGTTGAAACATTATTTTTACATGCATACGGGTTGTATGTATAGATATACATTTATGCTTAAAAAAAAAATGTTTATTACCCTAAATTTATCTTTTCCTTAACCCTCATCTGATATAATTTTTTTTTCATTTTTTTATTTTTTTTATCTTTTAAATTTTGTAACATTATTTTTTTTATTTTTTATTATCACATCTAATTTTATTATATTTTGTTTTTTTTTTATATTTATATTTCATTTTTTAATATTTATAAAAGGATTTTTGTCTTTTTTTTACATTGTTTTCAGTTTCTGGAGTATTATTTAGAATAAAATATTTTTTTACATGCATATGGTTTATTTATATTTTTTTACATATGATTTATTTTTATTTGTGGGAAATAGGTTGGATCATGGATATGTCTAGAAGGAATGGTTTCTGTTCATCTAAACATCTGTTATTATTATTTTTTTATTAAAAATTCAATACAATAACTTTGGTAGTTACTATGGAAACCTGTTACATGTTTTCCATCTTCAAAATCGCCAACACCCAACTAGAGCTAAGACATATCCATGTCAAAATCATTAGAGCCCTTTTGAGAAATTAAAACGATTAAGTAAACATGTGCTGTACAAAATGAACAGCTTTATTCGCCACGTTAATAGTTTACGGGTTTTGAAGATTATTTATTTATATTCTGTCTTATTAAAAAATTTTTCAGCGAATTTTGTGATTGATAAAAAAAGAATAGAATACTGTTTGGTTTGTAAGACTTGACCCAGTGTAATTATTAGTTACTTTTTTTGTGCGATTGAAATAAATTAATGTTAGTTTACGCGAGTATTATTATAAAAAAATGCTAAGATTCAGAAAATTTGTTCTTTCCCATAAAAGACTTATTACAGTTAGGCCCTACTTGGTTTTTGTTTTAGGTTGGAACATAAAACTGTGAATCAATCCACTCAGATTTATTTGTTTTGTAGGAATGTTATTCATATGCCAGATGCCTTATTGTTTCAGTATTGTTATTATCTAAGCTGCGACCCAAAATATCTAATCTTTCACAACGTACCCGTAATGCTATATTTGACTTCAGGACATGGCCAATTTTAAAGTTAACATGTATTTACTGTTAGGCGTTACGAAGTTCGCCGGGTCCATTATAAAATTGATAGTCAAAGCTCATCATACTGTATAAACTTTCTGAGCTGAATTTATTGTTACAATGAACAATAAAATCGGTCATACAATATAATTTTAATGGCAAAAATACAATACAGTGCCTACTTTTATTTTGAAAAAATAATAAAGCTTATTATTTTGTTTACGATCGAGTTACAAGCGTTAGCCACTTGACTGCAGCAAAAGCGCCTTCTGCTTAACTCTAACTGTATTCGCATTCGTATCGGTCTCTATCTAGGTCGGTGTCTAGAGATATGCTTTCAGTTCCTACTCTTCTGTCTTTTGTGTAATCCCCACGCAACGAGCGCTAAGCAGGAAGAAAAAAGGTTAGTTGGCGGTAAATTCGCTTTATCAACCAATCAAATTGAATAGTTACAATTAACTAACCTTCAAAAATACTTTTGTTCAAAAATTCAAAACAGCTGTCAACTTTTTATTTTAGTGATTTAGGGTTCTTGAATTATGTACTGTATTCGTATTGAATGTTAGGATTATGTTTAAGTTTATTGTAGTTTTTTTAGTCACAGGGGACATAATTTAAGTTTAAGTCATGTAGGAGGTGTAATAGTCATTTTAGCCCTTTCATTATTTTCCTGATATGACATTTTCTGATTTGTATGGAAATGTTGATAAACTGTTTTTCATACACCAACCACATTAGTTTGACAAGAATCCTTTAATTCAAGGCCCCCAGACTCAAAATGCAAGCAGGTAAAATTCTATTCAATCTAATTTGTTACTTTTTATCATAGCATGAAGAGGAGTCACTCCTTGAACAAAAATTCACTGGTAATAACTATTGTTTTAAAACCTTTTCTAAATCCTAAATTTTTGTAAGTACATTGAAAATTAAACAACTGTACCTTTAAAATACTAATGCTATTTAGTACTGAAGAACTGGAGTGCAGATCAGTTTATTCTGTGAAGACTCTTCATTGTCATATCAATATAGGTTCCTTCTGCACTGAGCCTTCATAACAGACAAATGTACAGAATATTGTTAAATTGAAGGTTATGCATTGATTTCATAAAGGAAAAAATAGTTTTATAAAAACTATTCAAGGGAAATGTAATTATGTAATAGGGCCTTAAGGTTTACTCACTACTTTTAACAGCCTTCTGCAAGTAGTTTTAGTGTGATTGAACAATTGTGTGTTTAAACTTGTTGATTATTACTTAGATATAGGGCATAGAGGTGTTAACATGTTGAGGAGTAATGACAAATGAGCCCATTGGAGTACACTTGTCATGTGACGTTTCCCCCCCTTGAGGATCAGTGTCATATGACAGGATGTATTATGGGCCTATTTGATATTTAATAAAAATTAATAAATTAAATATTTATGATGGTTTATTAAGCCTACATCCACAAACAAGTAAGTAAAATAATATTATTTAAAATAAGTAATTTAGAACTGATAAATGATTTACTAGGCACAGTAAATTATGTTTATTAAGTTGGTACAGCGAGACAGGCGACAAAAGTGTCAACGTTTCTTGCCAATGTGATGGAGCGTGTGCTAAAATAGTGTCCAACTGATCCATCCATTAGGGAGACCTAGTGACTTTTGTTGTCGTTTAGTTATTGATTCCTTCTTTTGTAATGCTAAAAAATTGGTGATTTCCAATATGTTCATTGCATCATTATTTTGAAATAAATCACACCTAAAACACATTTCAAGAGATGTAAACAGTGTAAAAGTAGTCAAAATATATATGCTTTCTACTCATTTATAGTAGTATTAAAATATATTTAAAGAAATTCATGATTTTTTATCTTACACCTAGTGGAACTTTTTAGTGAATTTCCCATAGGGAAGTAGCTATTACCTTAGGTCTCATGGCAAGAGTAAAGCCCGGGACCATGTTATTTTTTCTTCTTTAGGTTCCCAAAGACCAAAAACAATAGTGGTTAAAATTTTCATATATATATGTATATATATAGGTATGTATATTATATATATATATATATAGGCCTATATGTGTCTGTGAACACTATAACTCTCGTAAAAATGGTCTGATTGAGACCAAATTTGGTAGAGACATGTATTCCTACAAATGCTCGGACGAGTTTGTAAACCAGACATATCGGTCAATGGGAACGGGTAGTTTGGGGGGGTTTTGTACCCCAAAATGGGGGTTTTTGCGTTTTTCACATGTAATTTTTAAATATTTTTAATTTTATATTTCACAATTCGAATCAACTTAAAAAACTACACGATTAAGTTCCTTAAAGTTTTTCTCTATCTTTAACGGTTACCGAGATATAAAAAAATCTAAACACAGTACCGGTACGTTGTATTTTGAGGCTCCAATGTTAATCTTATGGAGGATTAGGAAAAATTAATTTTTCACTTATTATCTAATATTTTTGATGAAAGTTGATATTTAGCTTCATGTGATTGAGATCCATACATTTGTGCTAAAAAATCATAGTATATGTGTTTATCATGGCAGCAAACCTGCATACTCTTTTCCCATAATATGGAGATTAGGTAAACTCCTTTAACGTATGGACAGATGTTGATGAAAGTTGGTATAAATGTTAAAAATAAAATTTTTGATGGTATAAATGGTTACTTTCAGTGTTCCTCACAGCAGCAAACCTACTCACTCTTTCTCATTTTAATCTTATGGAAAATAGGCAAATAATTCTCATGTTTATCGACAGATTTTGACCAAACTTGTCATATATTATTATTATTATATTTTTGATTTTGAAATTCGCCGAGTACGCAGGTCTGCTGCGACGGGGGTATTATGACAATACAACCACTTGGCATAGCCCTGATAACCACGTCACACAATATGCATAGGCCCTACTCATTACAGGTTAAATATGACATTTTTGACAGTTTTAATACCCTGGTATCAGTGGCGGCTCGCCTCTCGGACGCCGCCCCCCCAAAGATTTGAAAAAGGAAAAAATAATTAAATAATTATTTAGTTATAACTATAGACCAACTAACCAAAATGTTTTAACAATCGTATACAACGAAATTGTAGCGGGAAAACATACAAAAATAGCGCGAAAAGTTCGTATTGGTAGGCGTGGGGCGCTTGCCAGAACGTCCCAATCCATCACAATGCATTTATATGAAGAGAGGTAGTGGTGGGGGTGGCTGGTGCTATGACGCGTCTAAGCCTATCTCTTATGGAAGTCTTGGGACGTCGTCCGAGCATGCGCAGAGTAACATTTGTGGCGGGTTGACAGTTGATTGCCGCGCGCCAGTTGTCAGTTTGTTTTTGTGTGTAACAGAGGTTATTTTTGTGTTGATATAACTAAGTAGTGTAGTTTTGGTACACAATTAGTAAGTTAACTGTGTACCAGAAAACAATGTTTTTTACATTAATAAAGTTCGCGAATTCTAGAAGTGTTTGTTATCTAGAGGAGGTAATCATTGCGAATATATTTTTTGTTAAGAACATCTTATGTTTGTAAAACGAACATTAGTGTAATGCAGTTACATCCACGTGAAAAATGAAGGCGCTAAAATGTTAAGTTAGGTATTTACGTCTTTGTTTAAATATCGAAACAAATAAAGCTTTTTTTAATATAATTTTCCCATACAATTGAGAGTCCAAATTAAGTCGATCCATAACACCAAGAGTATAGTATTTATTATTCAAGATTTATGAGGAAAACTAGATATTTTAGTTAAAAACGAAACACATGCATCACAAATTTAATACCTAGATTGGTTTAAAAAGTAACTAAAACACACCATATTTTCAAAAATTTGCCGCAAAGAGAATACCCGGACCCCCCTCTCCTGGGGGGGTAATCCATTAACCCAAGACCCCCGGTTTGCGCCCCCCTAGCATTTCACTCACGAGCCGCCACTGCCTGGTATTTAAAACTGTGGGTGAATACCCACATTTGTGATTGTTATATGATTTATGTATTTATGATTGTTTAGCAAACCACAATTTTATAATTATTTTCAATTTTTCCAGCATTTACATTACCTATTTATTATATGTATATATATATATATTACTGTTTATTTCATCGAACAGGGCTACTAGTATTATTATATTGAAATAATTCAACCAAGTACCCTTAGAAAACATTTTTATTCCTTCTACATGTCTACACTTCTTGAAAATGGGATTATTACCCAAAACATGTAGAAGGAATAAAAATGTTTTCTAAGGTTACTTGGTTGAATTATTTCAAGTACCTGGTGACCGAGCTTTGCTCGGATAGAATAAGACATGTATTTTACAAGTTAGTTAGCAAAATTAAAACAAATTTACTGCTCAATGAAAACATTTATGTGGTTTAAATAAAACCATTTTAATACCCCTTAATTAATATGGCATAAATACTGAACAAATATATAGCCCCAGGGTGGGGATCGATCACGCGACCTTGCATACACGTGAGATCCAAGCGCTTGAGCTACGGCGTCAGCCGATTTCGCGTCGTCGTTTAAGAGTTTTTGCCCAACTTCAATTAATTGTTTTAGCTAACCTTATACTGAATTTAAATGTCCATACTGTTTGTTATTATTATCCTGTGATCAACTGATTTTGTTAGAAACGGAATGAGGATTGAAAAGCAAAAGATAAATTGAATTTACACCAATTATTTGGTTTGTTACAGTAGCTTCAAGCAATACAACGAATACGTTTTCTATCAAAACACGGAAGATTTTGGAAATACTCTTTCCTGCTTTTATTTAGCACAGTTATGTTACCCTAAAGTTTTTACAAATTGTTTAGTAACCTGGCAATTTTACATTTATTACATACATAAAATAAATATTTATGAAAAACCTCTATTCACATATTGTTCTTTGCCGTCTTCAATCAAGAACTGTCAAACGTTTATAAACAGCTGTTTTGGTTTGCATTGTTTACATTTGATTCTCCATAAGCGTAATGTTAAATTTTTAGATTCTAAACTTAATATTACAGTAAAACACGAATTTTCCTGGACATTAGACCTATCTAGAACTTATTTTCTACTCGGAAATTAGTTATTTCCAAAATTTAAAGACATTCCTCGGTGCTGTTTTCGAGAACCGTGTGCAAATATATATATATATATATATATATATATATATATATATATATATATATATATATACAAACCTTGCTCGTAATTTTAATTTTAATAATAATTAAAAATTATTTTTAATTTTAGTAATTTTAGTGTAATTTTTAATAAAATTACTGTAAGAAAAATGCTTTGTACTTAGCAAATATTTTTAATCCACACAACAAAAACAAAACCGAACAGCTGATCAATAAATGCTATTAATTTAGACTGAAAATATAAAGGTTTTTCTATAAACACCAAATGTTTTACACTCTTATTTTTATACTATAAATAATATTTAACATTTCTCCGGGCCTCTCTAGTTCATAAGTTTTGTGGAATTACTGACAAAATTTCTCAAATTGAAACCTCCTTTTTTGCAAATATCTATAACTCCTTCTGCTAAACTTATAGCGTCTTCTAAGGTTTCTCTGCTGTCAAGATAGTCGTCCATATAAAATTGCTCCTTAATGGCTAACGCAGCTTCTTGATTTTCACTTCCATGTTTTTCTGCGTTTCTTCTCATGACATAAATAGCAATTGTTGGCGAACAAACTGCTCCAAAAATCATCGATGTCATGCGCCACTCTTCCAAGGGTCTATTTTCTCCTCTCCAAAGAAAACGCAGAGCTTCTTGATCTTCAGGAACAATCTTTACTCTCAAGAACATTTCTTCAATGTCTGCAACAAAGGCTATTTTATATTTTCTAAACTGGAATAGAATGCCCATAAGATTATTGAACATATTAGGACCAGGAAGGAGATTGTCATTTAGGCTTTGACCACTTGATTTCGATGCAGCATCGAAAACAAACCGGAATTTGTCTGGTTTCCTAGGGTTGTGAACAGCAAAATGAGGAAGGTACCACGTCTTATTACACTTGTGTTTTAAATCGTTAAGGTTTACTTTTTGTGCATAACCCTTTTCCTCATAGTTTGCTATTTGCTGTTGATATTGTTGGCATAACTTTGGGTTTTCTTTCAATTTAT
Source organism: Nephotettix cincticeps (assembly GCA_023375725.1). Classification (NCBI taxonomy): domain Eukaryota; kingdom Metazoa; phylum Arthropoda; class Insecta; order Hemiptera; family Cicadellidae; genus Nephotettix; species Nephotettix cincticeps. The sequence continues at coordinate 92,789,059 of CM041786.1, read as the reverse complement.
TTTCAACATAGTTTAATCGCCGCCATGCAACAGACCGGCTTTCTGGTAATTTAGGATTCTCTTCTCTCCAAAGCAAACCAACTTGCCATTTGCCGTCTTCAGTTTGAGAACATGTTTTTTCAAGTATGTTTTCAGCTCTGATGTCCTCTTCAGTTTTTTTACACATCTGAACTGAACAGTCAACAAAATCTCGTTCAAAACTCTTTCTAACCAAAGTGTCCAACTCCTTCATTTCGGTATTGATCTCATTTTTGAACATAACAAAGTCAGTGTCCACTCGAGTCTGATAATGTATTTTTCCAGTAGGACCATTTATTGTCCATCCGAGTTTTGACTTCAAAGCGATGGGTGCATTGGCTGGTCCAATAACGACTTGCGTAGGCACAGTATAGTGTATGTGTTCATGGCCGATCAACAGCCGGGGCCTTCCACGATGAAAAACGTTTTCAGAAATTTGTTGCAGATGAGGCCATTTTTCCTTAATTTTTTTTATGGTTATGGACTGTATTGGTAACTGTAAATCTCTCAAGGTTTTTAAATTTTCTAGGTTGAATTGCTCTCCTTCATCATTGACAATCTTTACCGAAACAGTTTTAGAAAAATTTTCAGTGCAAGTCGACCCATCAGTCCAAGAGAATGATAGCGGTATTGTTGGTCCATCAAGATTGAGTTCATCTGCCAAACTTTTTTCTATTACAGATATTGTGGAGTCATCATCAATTAATGCAAATGTGTTGACTTTCTTACCCTTACTTCCGATTAATGTTACTGGAAGAACTCGTAAGAGTACTCTATCAAGAGATTCATCTTGATATCCAATATGATCCTTTACAGGCACCATAATTGTCTGATTTTTAGTTAAATCTATGTCTTTATTCTCTTTGTCATTCTGCTTAGTAGATTCGTGCAGTAAATTGTGGTGATGATAGACACATCCATCCAACCCACACAATCCTTTTTTTCGATTCTGGGTTGCTCTGTGGCCTGTTTTTAAACAGTTAAAGCAAACCTTATTATTTTTCACTAGTTCCCATCGGCTTTGTACATCTTTATTCTGAAAATACTTACAGTCTGCCAAATCGTGGCTGTCTTTTTTACAACAAAGGCACTGCCTTTTCTTAAACTTTTTGTCCCTATCTTCATGCAGTAACACAAAATTCTTTTGGCCAGACTCATATTTTACTGGACCTTTGTTGCTGTTTCCAGCTAGAGAAGCAGAACTAGAAACACAAATTGTTGCTGCTTCGGCTACGGATGACAACCATGCTGAGAAAATATCCAGCCCTATTGGTTTCCTTGCCTCAGTTTGCTGGGACGTGACATACATTCCCCAGTTGAGTTTCATGTTAGTGGACAATTTTTCTGTAAGCTCTTCTAAAAGCTGCGGATTAAACAAATAATGCTCCTGCTCGAGTGACCTAACAGTTACTACAAGATTACGCACCATTTCACTAAATTCAATTAAAGTATCGGGTTTGTAATCTTTTGTTGAAGGTCTATTTCTCACGCTTTCTATTAAGCTCTTAATTATTACTTCTGGGCGTCCAAAGCGACGCTCTAATAAATTTATAATCTCAGGCACGTTTTCTGGGTAAATTAAAAGTGCAGAAACAATTTCTTTAGCTTTACCATTCAACGATTTTTGTAATCTTTGAAGATTTTCAAGATCAGTATAGTTGTTAAAGTCAGTAGAGCGCTTAAACTCAGCAATCCATGCCGGCCACTGACTCAGGTTTCCATTGAAATCAGGGAGAGCAGACAAAACCCTAGCACGGGGCTCTTTCCCATCTGTATTAAGTAAATTTGTTAAGGAGTGATCATCTCGAGGTTTCCCAATTCTAACATCTCGAGGCCTTACACCAAACTGCTCAAATCGGTCTGGAAAGGGGTTTTGATACTTTTTGATTTTAGAGTTACTCACAGGTTTATTTACCCAAGGATTAAACCGATCATCTTGGGCATCAGTAATAAGTATTTTGGATGTACTCACCGATTTGTCGACCCTAGGCTTTGACTGATCTAGGTGGTCATCAGTCGGCTCATCCATTATCTTCACGGTGTTGTAGACCAACCTCTGTGCTTCATCATGATGAATCATTTCATTTTCATTATTTTGCATCCAAAAAGTAACAGCTTCTTTCGTCGGTATAGGTTTTTCAATTGATGCGAGAGAAGGCCTAGAAGTGGTGCTAGCTCTTGAGGAAGATCTGGAGTTAATTGCTGATAATCTTTCTTCTATTATTCTTTTCTTCAATTCCAACTCCTTTCTTTTAGCTTCTTCCTTCACTCTGGCTTCTTCAACTTTAGCCCGAGCTTCTTCAATTTTAGCCTTTGTATTAGCTTCTGCACGAGCAATTGCGATAGCTGTTTCCTCTTCCTGAATCTTTATGAGTTCATTAAAAACATCAGCCACCTCTTCGTCTCCTCTGCTAGTATTTTTACTTTTAATAGATGTTTTTTTAGAAGAAGGGTTGGAGAGTACACTCATTGTAGTAGCATCTAGGCCAACTTTTAGAATTTCTTTATTTTCCTTTTTCTTTTCTCTTTTAGTACAAGATCTTGTTGTCATTCGAGAGGCAGGTTCTTTACTTGACATTTTTTTTAATGATTCCCGGGTTTCGGCACCAAAATGTTTGTTATTTTTAATAAAATTACTGCAAGAAAAATGCTTTGTACTTAGCAAATATTTTTAATCCACACAACAAAAACAAAACCGAACAGCTGATCAATAAATGCTATTAATTTAGACTGAAAATATAAAGGTTTTTCTATAAACACCAAATGTTTTACACTCTTATATATATATATATATAAAATAATATATATATAATATATATATATAATATATATATATATATATATATATATATATATATATATATATTATTAAACTAAAATAACTTGAACTCCCTTTAAACATTTTATTTCCATGATACACGACACGTGTTTCGAATCTTAGTTCATTTTCACAGTGGAAAACATTGAAAAACATTGGAAAACAGTGACACTGTGAAAATGAAATAAGATTCGAAACACGTGTCGTGTATCATGGAAATAAAATGTTTAAAGGGAGTTCAAGTTATTTTAATTTAATAATAATTATATTAGCTGCCCTTACTTGTGAACAACATAATCAAATATATATATATATATATATATATATATATATACAATTATCTATATAAATAAAATTAGAGTTTTGTCTATACATTGCTCAGAATTATTCAATTTTTAGTTACTTTTACTTTTAGTGCCTTAGAGAATTGGAAACCGGACTTATCTCAATTTTTTTCGGTTTGTCTGTGACGCTCCAGGAGACATTTTACGCCGTTTTCTCCGAAAAAACAGGAGAACTGATTACAATGAAACTTATTTCAAGTATTCTCTACATTCCGGAGAAGGTTTGTAAATGCTTGAAATCGCCCGCCGATCCTTGAAAAGTAAATAACGAGTATTTAAAAACCCACTTTTACGCAATATTACTCACATTTTGATTCAGTTTTCAATGACTAACCTACTGGTAATAATCAGCTGTCTTTGTAGTTTAAAGATTCAATAGAAATAAAAACAAACAGCCGTCAAATCAATATTAGTTAGTTTATATTGGTCATTTATTTAAACCTATTTCGAAATCATACTATATTAAAAAGTTATTTTAACGTATAACTAATAATGATAAAGCTGGGTATTGATTTATTATTTGTATTGATTTGTTTATGATTCAGGTTTACATTTTGGTATGATGGTCTTGCTTCTTTAAACTGATTCCTACAACCCGTACAAAGGACGGGCTTACTGCTAGTATTAAATAAATATAATTTATCAAATTATCAGGGAAGTAATAAATATTTACGGAAACCATAAGAATTTAAACGATTCTTGATGTTTGATCCAACCCAGAACACATTCTTCTTCTTTTGTGAATCTGTCAGACTGACAGGTTTCAACTACACGACACTCTCCATTTTTCTCTGTCCCGAGCATCTTCCTTCAGTTGCTGGAATCTCCTTCCTTTCTTAATATCGTCCAGTATTCCAATCCTTCTTCTCCCCCTTCCCCTTACTCCCTCAATCCTACCTATCCAGAACACATGTACATATATAAATTGAAATTATTTAATTTAAACATATGTGATTTAAATATTGTTTATATTAGATTATCATTTTAAATTAAGTTAAAATGGCCTTTAGAGGTTGAAACATGTCGTTGAAATAAAAAATGTTTGTCAAGGATACTCAGTTAATTTTTTTAACTTTACTTAACATATATATTTAACAATTTTAACGACTATTGTTTTTGGTCTCTGGACACCTAAAGAAGAAAAAATAACATGGTCCCGGGCTTAAATCTCGCCTTGAGACCTATGGTAATAGCTTCTTCCCTATGGAAAATTCGCTAAAACTTGTCATATATTTTTATTACTATATTACTGATTTGGAAATTCTCTGAGTACGTAGGTCTGTTGCGACGGGGGTATTATCATTATTATTATCAAATTATTATGGTTGGATTCCTGATTAAATATATTTTCGCTGCTAATTTTAGTTTATATTGGTCATTTATTTAAACCTATTTCGAAATCATACTATATTAAAAAGTTATTTTAACGTATAACTAATAATGATAAAGCTGGGTATTGATTTATTATTTGTATAGATTTGTTTATGATTCAGGTTTACATTTTGGTATGATGGTCTTGCTTCTTTAAACTGATTCCTACAACCCGTACAAAGGACGGGCTTACTGCTAGTATTAAATAAATATAATTTATCAAATTATCAGGGAAGTAATAAATATTTACGGAAACCATAAGAATTTAAACGATTCTTGATGTTTGATCCAACCCAGAACACATTCTTCTTCTTTTGTGAATCTGTCAGACTGACAGGTTTCAACTACACGACACTCTCCATTTTTCTCTGTCCTGAGCATCTTCCTTCAGTTGCTGGAATCTCCTTCCTTTCTTAATATCGTCCAGTATTCCAATACTTCTTCTCCCCCTTCCCCTTACTCCCTCAATCCTACCTATCCAGAACACATGTACATATATAAATTGAAATTATTTAATTTAAACATGTGTGATTTAAATATTGTTTATATTAGATTATCATTTTAAATTAAGTTAAAATGGCCTTTAGAGGTTGAAACATGTCGTTGAAATAAAAAATGTTTGTCAAGGATAATCAGTTAATTTTTTTAACTTTACTTAACATATATATTTAACAATTTTAACGACTATTGTTTTTGGTCTCTGGACACCTAAAGAAGAAAAAATAACATGGTCCCGGGCTTAAGTCTCGCCTTGAGACCTATGGTAATAGCTTCTTCCCTATGGAAAATTCGCTAAAACTTGTCATATATTTTTATTACTATATTACTGATTTGGAAATTCTCTGAGTACGTAGGTCTGTTGCGACGGGGGTATTATCATTATTATTATCAAATTATTATGGTTGGATTCCTGATTAAATATATTTTCGCTGCTAATTTTTTAGTGAATGTGGAGATTACTGACCATTTTCAATCTTGATTCTAGTAGAGACATATGTCACCAACACTTGAGGTATATATCCTGGCCACTAAAAAGGTATTTAGATTACAAAATAATCATGATCTTGAAGTAACTTCCGTGCTGGGCACAACGGAGAGGGTTAGTTTTCCCCCACTAAATGATGGATTCGTAATTGATGTTAATTGTTAACTCAATGAAAAATGACAGCTCAGCTAGTCTCTAGTCAAACTATCACAAAATTGTGTCACGATTTTGTTCAGAATCGAACGAGTAAAATTTGGATTGTAAAACTGGTAGAACTGAACCAACCAGCTAGTCAAATATGCAATGTGCTATACAACTACCAACATAAATTATAAACAACTATGGTACTTAATTAATTAACCTTTTAGCGAAATTCCCATAGGGAAGAGATTACCAGGTCTAATGGCAAGACTTAAGCCTGGGACCATGTTATTTTTTTTGTTTTGAGGCGCCTAGAGGCCAAAAATAATAGTTGTTAAAGATTATATATATATATATAATTAAATATATATATATAAATATATATATATATATATATATATATATAATTAAATATATGTATATATATATAAAATATATATATATATATATATATATATATATATATGTCTGTGAACACGATAACTCTCGTAAAATGGTCTGATTGAGACCAAATTTGGTGGATACGTTTATTTCTACATTTACTCGAACGAGTTCGTAATCAGAGAGGTAGTTTGGGGGGATTTTGTACCCAAAATAGTTTTTTTTGCGTTATTCATATGGAATTTCAAACTTTATCTGTTTGCATTAGAAGTAGCTTAAAAACCTACACATTTTAGTGCCTTAAAGTTTTTCTTTATTTCCAACGTTTACCGAGATATTAAAAGTCTAAAAAAAGTACTGTACGTTTTATTTTAGGGCTTCAATGTTAATCTTTTGAAAAATAAGTTAATAGGAAGGATAAGTTAAAGAAGGATCAAATTAATAGTTCACTTATCAATCTTTATTTTTGGATTAAACTTGGTACAGTATTTACTTTCATGTGATTGAGATCTATCCGTTTATGCTTAAAAATTAGTTAATGTGTTTATCATAGCAGCTAACCTGTATACTCTTTTCCAATGTTAATCATATAATAGACAAACTCTTTTATTTATGGACAGATGTTTATGAATATAAATGGTCAAAATACAAATTGTTTATGCTAGAAATGCATATTTTCAATCTTCCTCACAGCAGCAAACCTCCATACTCTTTCCCATGTTAATATTATGGAGAATGGGCAAATAACTCTCATATTAATAAACAGATATTGATAAAACTTGTCATATATTGTTATTATTGATCTGGAAATTTGCTGAATATGCGGTCTGCTGCGACAGGGGTGTTTTCAGTTAATTAGTGCCTAGATACATATCAATGACATTTATTTACACCATCATTTAATATATCACATTTGGGAAGACTATCACTGATAAAGACCATATATATTTATTAAAATTACTGTAACTCATATTCTGTTAAGGAGTTGGAGATATTCGTCATTCTGCTGAAGAAATGGATGAGATTCGACAGAAGCAGGTTGCATATGAGTATCTATGTCATTTGGAAGAGGCAAGAAAGTGAGTTTACTAACAAATCTTCTAACATGATTAACATAAACGTTAACAATCACCTTTTTGCATTGGGTGAATATTTTAGCTGTGTCATAAATACATTTATTATTTTGTGTTTATGAAAGGGCGGACATTTTTTGAATTGTTATAAAAACAGTGCAATACCAGGTATTATTACTGCCTCTAATAATAGATAATTAATAGCTCAATTGAAAATTGTGCGAAATCCACTTCAAGTCCGGAATCAAACTGGTGACCCTCGGATTAAGAAGTGGAGTTACCCAGCTGATAAGTTACGTCTTATTTGGACCTGTCCAGTTAAAACTATGAAAATAAATGAAAACAAAGAAGTTTATAAAGATGATTCTTGGCAGAGTTCCGATAAACATGTATTTAATTTCCATCTGGTAAAATGTGACAAAGTTCTGGGTTTTGATAAGATGTATAATGATAGAATAAGGCTCAAATAAAACATCTCTTCTGGAAATAACACCTTAGGTATAAATAATCTCTTTTCAATTAACATCCATTTATCTAGGATTTTTTTGATAATACAAAACTAAGCTGATTACAGGTTAAGCTACATATCACATTTGATCAATATAATCAATAGGTAAATGGTAGCAACCGTCCCAATAAACGAAAAGAAAGATACCCTTAACCCTTTGCACGCTAAATATGAAAAATGGGCTTCGCCTGTAAAACGCTGAATTAGCATAACATTTTTTTCATATTTATTCAATGTTTTTTTTTGCTAATTATGTATATTTATATATATATATATATATATTATTATTATTATTATTTTCGATAATTCCCCTTTAGGAGAGCGTAAAAACACAATCAACTATCATGGTCCCTTTTTCTTTATCTTCCTCCTGTCTTCCCAAAAACCTCTCATGTATTCACTGTGTTCTCTCTTCATTTCTTCTGTCCAATTCTTTTCTTTCTAGGTGTCTCTGTGATCTTTTGTTTTTTTATTTTTTCTCTGTACTCGCTCCTGTTTAATATATCTTCCTCAGAGATGCTCAGCTTTACAAGATCTTCCATGGTTTCCTTCATCCAAAGAGTTTTCATTTTACTGTTCTTCACTATATTAAATATTTTCTTGGTGAGTCTGCCGTCGTTCATCCTAAAAATGTGCCCATAAAATCTTGCTCGCCTTTTCCTAAAGTTGTCTGTAATGGTGTCCGTCTGCTTGTATAACTCTGCTGTAGGTCTCTTTCTCCATATTCCTTCTCTGTGGACTGGCCCATAGATTTTCCTTAATATTTTTCTTTCTTGTTTTTGTAAGTCTTTTATCTTTGTTCTTCCTTTAATTAATAATGTTTCTGAGGCATATAGGGCTTCCGGCAATACTACTGTGTTGTAGTGTCTTAGTTTAGCTAAAGTGGAGATGTTTTTGTTGTTGTAGTGGTTCCATGTAAGTCGGTATGCTTTTTGTAGTTTCATAATCCTTTCTTTGTTTGATGTTGTATTCAGTCCTGTTTTCTATATTAGAAATTCTCTACTGTTTTTATGCTTCCGTACTTAGTTTCCAGTTGGAGTCTGTCAACGGATTTAGTATCCATAGCCTATATTGTGTTTTTTCATATGATATGTGTAATCCTGTTTTAGCTGAAATTTCATGTAGTGATTCTAAAGCTTCCTTTGCTTCTTTTCTGTCACTTGTTATGATCGCTATATCATCAGCGAATGCTAGACATTTAACTTTGACGGCTCTATCCTTGTGCTTTCCCAATTGTATTCCCTTGACTCCTTTTTCCCACGTCCTATATGTCTTCTCTAAAATTGTGTTAAATAAAATTGGTGAAAGACCATCTCCTTGCCTTACACCTGAATTAATTCTGAACGATTCCGATATATATATATATACATATACAGTAGAACCTCAATAGTCCGACCTCCGATGGTCCTATTCCCCGGTTGGTCCGACCATGCCCGTCGGCACAACAGACTTCCGCTAATTCGTCTTCGGCGGCATTCTCCTCGCTTAGTCCGACCAAGCTAGCGGAAATTTACAGCATTTGTTTACTTCGTAACTCCGTTCAAGTTGATACCTCTCGATGATGATGACGATGTCGATGTACAGTACATACAGGATATTTGACCCTACTGCAAAACATTTCTCAACTGTGTTTTATATTCTTTTACTTTCTCCCCTTATACATAGTATATGGAGAAAGTATTGTTTTCGTCAAAATTTTCGAGTTTGAGTTGAGGGTGGATATATCCGTTTTGGGGTCCCCTGAATCCAAAAAAGTGGGTTTTGACGTGATGTCTCTCCGTCCGTGTGTGTGTGTGTGTGTGTGTGTGTGTGTGTGTGTGTGTGTGTGTGTGTGTGTGTGTGTCTGTGTGTCTGGATGTGTACACTGCCACAGCCTACCCCGTTGGTTCGTTTTAGATGAAATTTGGCATGTATATATATAGTCACCGTATCTCCAGGCGTTTTTTTTCATTTTTTTGAATTTTTGATTTTTAAGGGTAGTTCACCCCTAAAAACCCTTAAAAAACGTGAAAAATCTAATTTTCTCAAAAACGGCTCTAACGATTTTGATTAAAATTTGATAGTTTATAGTGCACTGAGTACTAAATAATTTGACACCACCCGCATGTCTGTAAAAATGACGGTTCAAAAGTTATGGGCTTTTAAATGTCAAAAAATTCGAATTTTTAAATTTTCAGCGAAAAGAAGAAAAGTAAAGTATAACTTGACTGGCACCATTGAAACCAGCTTAAAAAACTAAACAAATTAGTATTTTGAATTATTTGTCTACGACTAACGGTTCCAGAGATAAGTTAAATTTGCTGTCTACGATAAACGCAGTACGTTGTCTGAAAGCGCCCAATGTTATTCTTATGGAGAATATTAAAAAATCAATTTCTTCCTTATTTTCCAACCGTTTTCCATGAAACTTGGTATGAAGCGTAAGGTCAAATCACCCAACAAAACCAGCTCAAAAAAGCTTGGTATTGCCTTGGGGGGGTTCCCACCATACAATTTGAACAATTAATTTAACGCTGTCTCTTGTTTTTATTTTTAGAAATTGGATGATTATTTTTGAAACAATAAATTATTAAATGATATTTGGATTAACTTTGTAGAACATGATAGTTTTATTACAGATTGTCTTTTTTAAATTTACTTAAGGGAGAAAGTATGTGTCAGTCCACTGGTACCGTTTATTTTATATTCGTACAAGTGTGTATAGCGGAACGTCTAGGCTACATGATGCAGCAACTGTACCTAGGCCACGTACAGTATTGAACAGTATTGTAGTGTTATGCTTTTTCGTCACAACAGCATACTCTGTAAGTACATAATGAACATTTTCTGTACGTTATTGTTATTAAATAATCAATTTATTTCATGTTTTTAGGCTTTCTGTAGCGTTCATCAGTACAGTAGCTTTTTATTAAATCGATGCAATATTCTTTGTTCGAAATACAGTTTAAGTTTGTTTTTATGTTAATATACGAGTTCCTCTGATAATCTAACCTTTTTGTTGTTCCGACCATACCCCCGGTCCTGCAGGTGACGGATTAGCGAGGTTCTACCGTTTGTGTGTGTGTGTTTTAAATATTCATTTCAATATTCTGCTCCTAGATATTTTTATAAGCTGCCTCAATCTATAAAAGACTGTTCAAATCAAAGGCAATTTTTTAAATTTTTGGCTCTTTTCCAACAGTAATATAAGTTATTTAAGCTGGATTATAGGGCGTCGCCACCATCCCAGTCTATACTTTGTATAGATTAACGAAATTCTTGATCACATAATAATTATTGTTCTGGACAAAATCTTTGAATACTGATAAAATTCCTCTGGTATAAGTTTCTTTGTTGAAGTTAGGTTTCAAACACTTGCAACAAAAACCTAATATAAATTAGTATATACATTGTCCAATAAAGTTATTGAAATTCATCTTAATAACCCCTGAACTGCAATTAAATTAAAAGATAATAGATAGTGCAGACTGACCTAGGTATTTATTGGCTTTTAATTAAGTTACATGTGTTTAATTCCTTAGGTGGCTTGAAGCTGTGTTACATGAAGATCTTCCTCCGTGTACTGACCTTGAAGAGTATCTCAGGAATGGGGTAATATTAGCCAAATTAGGAAATATTATAGCTCCCGAAACTGTACCTAAAAATCGAATTTATGATCAAGACTTGAAAAGATACAAAACTGCTGGACTTCAGTTTCGTCACACTGACAATATTAACTTCTGGATCAAATCTTTGAAGACAGTTAAACTTCCTCTGGTAAGTTTCATTGCTATAATTTAATTTGCGTCCTTGTTTTGCAATACCAATATTAGATTTTATTCTGAGATAAATTAGTGAAACTATTCTTCTGTTTCTGATTATTTATGCCTTAGATTTAACGAATATAGTTGTTTTAAAATCAATAAGAAAACTTCCCTTTAACTATTACCTTAGCCCTCTTAACACCACCCCCCCCCCCCCCCCCGGTAATACCAAGCTTTTTTGAGTTGGTTCTGTTGGGTGATTTGACCTCACGCTTCATACCAAGTTTCATGGAAAAAACGATTGGAAAATAAGGAAGAAATTGATTTTTTTATTTCTCCATAAGAATAACATTGGGCGTTTTCAGACAACGTACTGCGTTTATCATGGACAGTAAATTTAACTTTCCTCTGGAACCGTTTGTCGTAGACAAATAATTCAAAATACTAATTTGTTAAGTTTTTTAAGCTGGTTTCAATGATATCAGTCAAGTTATACTTTACAATTATTGTTTTCGATGAAAATTAAAAAATTTGATTTTTCTGTCATTTAAAAGCCCATATCTTTTGAACTGTCATTTTTACAGACATGCGGTTGGTGTCAAATTATTTAGTACTCTGTGCACTAATAAACTATAAAACTGCAATCAAAATCGTTAGAGCCGTTTTTGAGAAATTTTGATTTTTCACGTTTTTTAAGGATTTTTAAGGGTGAAGTACCCTTAAAAATAAAAAATTTAAAAAAATGAAAAAACGCCTGGAGATACCGTGAATATATACATACATGCCAAATTTCATCTAAATCGGACCCACACGCACACGCGCACACACACACACACGAAAAAAAAATTTTTGAAGAAAACAATACTTTCTCCATATACAATTAAAGTAAAATTAAAATTAAATAAAGATTTTCTTTTAAAAAAATCTTTTTTTTTACTTTGACGTAAAATAAAGTGAAGAAAAAAATTTTCTTAGAATTTATACTGTTACCTAAGTAACAAACATACTTTTTATAAACATTTTGGTGAAAAATTATGAACCTATGAATGAAAATTAACTTTTTATGGAAGATAACATATGAAATGGTATTTTGGACTTAGCGTACAGTAAATGCTCATTTTATGATGTCTACTTTTATAATTTGTTACATGGATTAAAATCATGCATGTAACTCTAATTATAGTAAACAACATTATATATATGTTAAAAATGTGACTGAACGAAAAGAAAATTCAAAATCAATTTGAAATATTTTATTCAGTTTCCATGGTAACCGAAAGTCAAAAAAACTATGATCATTGTGTACACAAATTATTTACGGGTAGGCCTAAAAGGCTGGGAATAATCTCACACTAATACTTTAACACTGAATACTGTATAACGCACACCACACACCACATATACCTAATAACTACTATTTACGGCTAAAAATAAACCGTGAGATACCTCACACCACAACAAACTATTACACTAAGCAAGACTAATGTATGACAAAGCAGTCATGTTAACAGCTGACAGGTGATTGCTAGTGTCAATAAAAAAGGGAAATATAACGGCAATCAATAATTTGAGGTTTGGGAGCATATTGACACATTTACCAGCCAGTAAGTAAAAATAATAAATAATAACTATACAAAATATGGACCGTCTCACAGAGAGAGCTCGCGCTGAGCGGGGTAAATAGCACTGTCTCTGTAGATGGTGTAGCACTAAAAGGGTTAAAATTGGCTAATTCATATCAAAAGCTATGAAAGTAAAACGTGTATATATATATATATATATATATATATATATATTATAGCCTATATTTAGTAAAATTAAAAAAATTAACTGAATATCCTTGAGAAACATTTTTTTTTATTCCAACAACATGTTTCAACCTTTAAAAGCCATTTTAAAGTTTAAAGCTATTTAAAGGTTGAAACATGTCGTTGAAATAAAAAAATGTTTTTCAAGGATATTCAGTTAATTTTTTTTTATCTTTACTTAATATAACAGTAATCCTTAAAAGTGAACTTTATAGATCAAATATAGATATATATATACATGTTTCGACTCCTAGGTCATTCATTATCAAGGTTATTTTAAATCTTAACCTAATAAATAAACATTTAATTTTTATAAACTTATGGTAAAACACAAAAATTTTCACATTACAATTTCGGAATAGTTGTTTCGTTTCAAATATTAATTAATTTTGATTTAATTTGTCCTATTTTTTCAAAAATGGGATTGTTCAGGTTCATGTGAGAATTTATAACGTGGTTCTTCTTTGAATCCTAAATATATATACAGTGGAACTTGGTTATAACGTCATTGAAGGGACCACACCATTAATGACGCTATATCAGAGTGACGCTGTAAAAGAGGTTACATAATTTTAATATAAACCGAGGAAAAATAGGGAAACACATTTTTTACATGAAATTAAGACATTAAATGAAGGTAATTTGTAATACACCAGTTAGCGGTAAGACAGCAATAAAATGCCGTTTCTAAAAATAGAATGTAGCTAAACAATAGCCGCAGCCCCCACGTTGCACCACCGACCAAACTTTCTCTATTTAGCTATATGTTGCCTTCATCTCGGCCCGATTTTCTTGACGTTACATATGAGGTTTTAGAATTTACTGACGATATATCCGAGGTTTTTTCCTATGTAAATACATATAGTTTGGCGGGACCTAAAAATAAATGACGTCATATCCGAGTCGACATTAAAGCCGAGGCCGCAATAACTGAGTTGCACTGTATATATATAATTCTTCTTTCAAATTCTTTTCATTTCCTTTATTTTTTTTTCCTTTCAGAACTTCAAGATTTATGTTCTTTATAATTGTGATTTGTCGTTAATAAATGTTTCACATAGTTAGATTTCATTGAGTTTTTATTGTTAATTTTGGCTTTGTTAATTCCAGGAACATATCCATGCATTAGGATATGTTCCTGGAATTAACAAAGCCGTACCAAAACTGTTTCTAAACACAAAATATGAATTAAGCTACAAAACAAACAGTACCTTTAACATGGTAAATAACAAATCAAACACAATAAAAAATTATGAAGATAAATTTGATGAATCAGGAATATACAAATTAAAATGTACAGACTGTAAAAGCTATATAGGACAGACTGGCAGACCATTTAAATCAAGATTCCGGGAACATATCCAGGCATTAAAGAGGGATAATAAAACCTCGATTAAGTCTAACTATGAGGAACATTTATAAACTACAAAACACAATTGTTATAAAGACACAAACCTTGAAGTTCTCAAATAAATATACCCCCATCCAAGCGAATTTCCAAATCAATAAGATAATAATGATATATGACAAATTTTATCATTATCTGTCGATAAATATGAAAGTTATTTGCCTATTCTCCATAAGATTAACATGGGAAAGAGTATGCAGGTTTGCTGCTGTGAGGAACACTGAAAGTAGGTGTTTCTAGCGTAAACAATTTTTATTTTTACCATGTATACCAAATCAACATCTGTCCATAAATAAAAGTTTGCCTCATATCTATGTGATTAACATGTCAAAATAATTTTTTACTCGGTTTTATCATTTTACTTGGTTATTTCTTATCACCCTCCAAAAGATTCTTGTTCAATAGTTCAATAATATCACCAGAAAAACCAGGACCATTTACCTTATAAGCCATTGTGCATCACTACATCATTCCGCTAGACAGACAACTGTAACTTTTGGCGCTAAGCCAACATAGACAACGTAGTGTTGAGTGCGAAATGTCAAAGGAAAAATGCGGGAGGGGGAGAGGGTGAGTGTAAAGAGCAGGAAAGTAGTTGCTCAGCAGCATAAAACTTCTGGTTACTGCTCATACACATACCAGTCTGTCTGAAGAGAGAGCGGATATATCCGCTCTCCGTCCAGGAAGGGTTAAAATAAGCTTGATAATGACCTAAGAGTCAAAACAGGTCACTTACAATTAAATTTTTAAAATCGTACTATGTTTCTTATATTAATAAAAGTAGCCCTCATTTGTGAATACCATACTGAATATATTTATGAAATGAAAATGAAATGAAATATGTTTATTTATCCTTAAAGTGATTTACATGGAAGAAAATTTCAATGAAAAATAAGTAATAGCACTCAATAATAACCTAAACAACTAAGTATAAACTTAGCCAATACATAAGGAAAGGCCTACATGGGCAGGAGCCTGTGCGTAGGCCTGTGCATAGGCCTGAGTAGAAGCACTAATCATATTTATAATGGTTGACAGTAATTATATTTGCACATTGGGGAAAAGATAACTAAACTAAAGTTAGGTAGCGTTAAACAGAAAAAATATGAGTGCAAAAAAAAAACAAAATTTATATTGGATGAAGAAGAAAAAAACTAGTAATAGACAAACAAGACAATAAGACTGCCTGCAAGACAAGAAAAAAATTGAAGCAACAAATTTGGACCTGAAACAAGAATCGCAAAGCAAACTTAATGGGAGGGGGAGTGAGTGTCAAGTCTGGCGTCAGTGCCCCAGTCAACTGTAGGTTGCCGTGATAATGGTTTCGGTCTCCTCTATGCCTAGGTCTATAAGAAATTCTTTACATTTTTGTTTTAAAGATAAAACTGACGGCGAATTTAAAATATTAACTATTAAATATTAAGATTGGGGAAATATTGAAATAAGTTACGATACAAAATACTGGAAATGTAAAAGGGATTCATTTTTGAGACTGATCTGGTTAACTGAAGGACAGATATTGAAAAAGTTTGTGCATATTGGGTATTATGACTATGGGAAACTAGAGAAAAAATATTGTAAAATCTTTAATATATGACATCAATAAATCTTGAAGTTGGCGAAGTGAAAGGACTTTAGTTTTGTGAAATAGAACAACCGACAGGTACCTTCTCCCCTTCTGAAAAGCAACTTTTAATATTGAATTTTGAATGATGTTCAAAGGTTCCATAATTGATTTGAGGGCACCACCCTAAGCTCCATAAGACAATAAAGATTGAATATAAGCAAAGTAATTAATTGTAATTTTCCGTTCACTTAAAACTTCCCTTAATCTTAAAAAAAATACATATTTTTTCTAAGTTTAATCTTTAGATAGCTAATATGATGAAACCATTTCATGCGAGAATCAAAAACCACCCTCAAATACTTTTAATTATCAACCTTGCCCAAAGATTCACATTGACACATTGCATTATTGAAATCATTGCAGTTGTGAATTTTAATATCGTTCAAAGAATAATCTGTATTGGAATTAAGATATATAGGCATAAATTTGGTTTTAGAGACATTCATCGATAGGACATTTTGACCAAACCGTTTCTTCAAGAGCTTTAAATCGTGCTGTGCTTTAGAGCGTACTTCTAACCATGATTTACCTTTTACGCATATAAAGTATCATCTGCAAACAGAACAACTTTACTACTTAAATTTAACTTGGAAATGTTATTGACATAAATTAAAAATAAGACAGGCCTAAGAGTACTTCCTTGAATGACACCATAGCTAATTGGAAAATCTCTACTATAAATATCATCAATGCAAACCTTTTGGGACCTGTCAGACAAGAAGCTCCTGAACCAATCGAGAGAGGTTCCGCTGATTCCAATTTGTTCCAAGTTACTTATTAATTTAATTTGATCAACTGAATCAAAGGCTTTTTTCAGATCCAAGAATACCAACATTGTCCGGCTACCCTCAGAAATAGACTCATTTAAAACTTTGCTAACATCAAAAAGGGCATCCGAAATACTTTTGTCCCTCCTGAATCCATACTGACTACCGCATTAAATGTTATTTGTATAAAGATAATCCGTCAACTGCTCCTTCACGATTTTCTCCAATATTTTAGAAAAAAACACTGAGCAAAGAAATTATTTTTATCTGTAGACAAATTTATTTTTTTTTACAAATTTTTTTATACTGTATCTGTAAAAAGTTTTTATCTATAAAAATTATTTTTATCTGTGTTTAATTAATGGAATGATGTTTGCAACTTAAATTGCAGTCCACACATTTAGCACCTTCCTTCGCACTCACGAAATCACGGTTACACTTTGCACAGTTCATTCTTGTTCAACAAACAGAAAAGATTGCTTGTAAACTTAAAACAAAACTTTATAAAAAAATCTGAACATATGTTTTTTTTAACTAAATGCACACTGCGAAACTTATTTCAGGTTAAATCGGGCGGGCAGGCCGACACACTGACTCACGATCGGTAAGAACGACTGATAAGAACTGAAATATTTGCTTACAAGAAGTTATAAATAATATGTGATGCTTGACGTGAGGCAATTATTATACAACTATCATTCAAGTTAAAAAAAACCTTTTTAGGATGTAATTAGTCATCAAGCTTTAAAAATCCTTAGCTAATTTATTATAAATTGGGAAATATTTAGTGATGTGGGTCGGGTAAATACCCAGTAGGTAGGTAAATACTTATACTTTATACTTTATACTTTTAACTGAAATGGCGACCTACCCAGGTAGGTATTTTAAGCCAAGTATGAATGAGGTAATTAATAGCCCAACAGCCGATGGCAACTAAGAGACCTACAGTTTAACGTGGAATCCGAACCACGACCTCTGAATTACGAACTGGTCTAACTGTGAGGATGGCCTTTGCGGATTAACGTAGTATTCAATAGTGCGGACGTTAATCCACACAACAGAACACCACACCCACCAACCATCGCTCACAACTATCCACAATTCGTGACCTCCAAGTAGCTGGATTAAAGGATGACGCCACCATCCCAGTCTAATATAAATATAAATTGGGTATTTACCCCAGGCCCGGGTAAATACCCAAAAACTGGTTATTTATAATTTTTAATAAAGTTAGAGAAGATTGAGATGTTAATTTGCATTTATTACCCTCTAAAAATAGTAAAATGATGATAAAATGTTAAACAAAATTTCATATAATCACTACTAGCATTTTACTTCTGGGATTAATCACCATAAATACCCACGTCCTGGGTATTTATAATTTTTATTTAATTTAAAGAAGTTTGAGATTTGTTTGCGATTACTAAAATGTAGGGAGAGTATGGATGATTAAATCTTAATAAAATGTGTCAAATTAATTTCATATAGTCCCTTTTAGCATTTTTCTTCTGAGCATAAAGCATAGTCGACATAAATACCCTGGTCGCATGATTGCACTGGTCCTGACTATTTTTTAATTTCTATGATAGATATATGAATTTATTTGATTGGAAGTGAAGAAAAATAATTTGTAAAGTACGTAATAATTATTATTTAGAAAGACAGGAAAATTTAACCTAGTAGACAAGACAAGACAATTCTTTATATAACATATTCTTTGAGAACAGTTATGAGTCAGAAATTAGATGTATGTGTGTATACATTCACATACAGAGTGAATTGACAATTTTATTTAAGAAGTACTACAATCTATGGGTTCAGTAGTGGCCAATCTGTAAAGAACTTGAGAAAAAAACTAAAATTCAATCTGTAGACTGGCAGAATTTAATTATTATTTTCGTTCTAGATCTTTTGTTGGTATCAAAATATAAAAAAAAACTAATTTCATAAACTTGTGATACAAAACATTTGAATATGTAGCACAATAAATCTTTCAAAATTATACTAAGTTACATAAAAAAACAGTAGATACATTTTTTAGTAGGTTTATCCAAATATATAATTTTTTTTCAACTAAGCGGTAACACAGAAAAGTTGAATTACTTTTAGTACTCTGCTGTTCTGCCTATGTCAATCAGGTCTTTTGTCTGTCTAGCCTTCCAAACCATTTATACAATAAAAATTTTAACTATTATAATTTAATAGCGGTAGATTTAAAACACGAAACCCCATGCTTTAATGTATTATTTAACAAAAGTGCTAAATCATTAAATGAAAGGTACTAGCAAAGCTTCAAGTTACTGAAAAAGGTGTTATAGACTATCCTAATTCATCATGTAATTGTAACAATAACTTATTTAGAGATAAATATAAATTAATTTCAATCGATTTCATAAATACCCAAAATACCTGGGTATTTATGGATTTTGGGTATTTACCCGGGTAAATACCCAGCGTATTTACCCCGAGTTTTAAATACCTGGATATTTTACATCACTACCAGGATGTCTTCATTATGGGTTAGCGGGATGCCAATGATTTCCAAGTTCGCACACCGGGAGTGTTGCTCCAGGTCGCGTATCTTGCGCTGCAGCTCCACCGCTAGGCTGGAACGTTGAATATCTGCCTGTTGCAGTGCGTCAAAGCTAGACTTAATGGCAGCCTGGTTCGCTTCTACTGCAGCGACCTTTTAATCTAAAATTGACATGTTTTCCGTCAAAGCGCTAATGTCCTTATTAGAAGTAACGTTTTTGTCAATACTGACTATAATTTTGGACTCCATTGATGACCAAGTGTCCAAGAGCCACTTCCTGTCCTCATGCACATTGGTATCTTCTTACGTCTTCACACTCACATCCTCGCACATATCACACTTCCAAGATTTAGATTTGGTTTTTGTGAAATTTTGATTGGCTCCAGCTCGAGTACATGAGGGATGATACTCATTTTTGCACTTACAGCACTGTGCGACAATCTCGCCACTAATAAAGACACAGCAACACTTCTTACACGGCATGGTTCAAATAAATAAATGTAATACTCACAGAAGTTATGAGCAGTTTATAAAAAACTATTAAGGTAAAAAACTATAACAGTCACAGTATAATGAAGTCACGGCACCACTGGCAGGAACCGGCCTAAGATTATGCAAGGATGGTAGCGTTTATCAGTAGCTCCTTCCACATCGGCGGACTGATAACAACTGAATCATCCGCAATGGAGCTAACAGCCGACACCAGGTATTAAGTGTAAGCAATAATCCAATTTTGTAAGCTAAAAATTTAAAACGTGTTGAAATTCATAGGATATTGTGATAAATTAATGGGGAAGTGTGTGTGGAGAAGTGTGTGCGTCCGAAAATTTTTTACACACAAATGCTTTTGAGTAAAAGCTTTTGAAGAAAGTGGTCCAAACCCAAATTAGTATCCCGGGATTTGAACCTATGACTTTGTGCGCCTTATTCCAAGACCCTAATCTCTAGGCTAGCAAGACATCCATTCTTGTGAAGAATTTTGAAACAAATTGATTATTATAATTTTAAGGTGTATTATTTTTAATTGCAGACCTTCCAACCCGAAACTACTGATGTGTATGATAAGAAAAACATGCCTCGAGCAATCTACTGCATTCATGCTCTCAGCTCTCACCTGTTCAAAATGGGTAAAGCACCACAAATCCAGGATCTCTATGGGAAGGTCACTTTTACTGGTAATTTGATAAAAATTTTTTCTTTTACTAATTGATAGTCTAATTAATTACCAGTTTTAGTCTTGTAGTCCATGAAAATGTGTAAGTATTGAAAATGAGAGTAAATTAAAGTAAAGGAAATGTGAAAGCAATTGAAAATGTGAACATTTGAAAATACTAGAAATAATATGGGAGGTCTGAAATAAAATTGCAATATAACTCTTCAGACCGTTATTTGAAATTTTCCTATGATAAAATATTGCTTTTGTGTACTGCAAGAGAAACATTTGGAAATCATATTATTCTGTTAGTTTGGTAAAAATTAATCATAACCAAATATGTTTGTATCAGATGAAGAGATCACAGTGATGAGTAGTGAACTAAAAAAATATGGAGTTCAACTACCAGCATTCCAGAAAATTAGAGGGTTGTTGGCAAAGGAGTTGCCTGGGGATTCAGCAGCCCTTCATGCAGCAGTCATTGCTATCAACCAAGCTGTAGATGCTGACGTAAGTTGTTTACCCAACAAACTGCATTAAGCCATAAACCAGTAATATCTGGAATGGCTTAGTCTGTGATTACAACTGAACTAATCATAATTTGAAAAGGAAATCCAAACCTATTTTTTAACCCATTGGTGAATGAGTCAAGATAAAAAACTGCTGCCTAAGGCTTACTTTTTTTGCTCTGGCCGCTTTTAGCTGAACACAGGCTACCTTAGAAACAATATAGCTATTTCAAAGTATAATAAAAATGCTTATGAGTAAATAATAACTAAAAATGGGTTGATAGGTAGTGGATATAAATGGTTATATGGTAAACGAAAAAAGTAAATATATGGTTAGTATAAATGTTCCAAATAACTAATTAATTAATAAATAATTAATTTAGTAATTGGTAAACTATTGGTAAAACCCTCATTTTAAAATATCTTTTTTGTATGGAATATTTGAAAGCATATTCAAAAGTTAACTAAAAACTGGGTCAATCCATATGAAGTGGTTCAGAGATGGTTGATTGCATATTAAAAATTGTTTACCATATAAAGAATAATAGTTTTTGTACAAACAATAACAATAGTAGTTTTGTTTTGTAAGAACAATAGTATTGTTTTTGTACAATAGAAGTACAAAAACACAATTAGAATTTTGTTTCTAATTTTAAATTTGCTAATGGCGGCGATTTTAATGTTGACTGAAAGCCTTTTTTTAACTATTTAAAGGCTCTGCGTAAAATCAAATTTCTCCACTCATATTCATCTTAGGATATTTAAAGAAACACTAATCTGTTCAAAAAGGACCTCAAAATTGTCCAGGTTGTCTAATGCTGTAAAACTAAACAAAAAGTGCTTGCTGGGTATTATGACCACTACGAAAACCATAATGTTGAGGTCATATTAGATTGTTTGATTCCAGATTATTCTACTATTATATAATTTTTTTACTCTGACATGGATTATTTTTTCATAAATTTTGGCAATATTACCAGTGGCGAGGCGTGATATTTTCACGAGGTTATTGAATGACATTATAACCAATCAACTTTTAGTCAATCAAACATAACATTATAGTACTATAAACAATTGTATAGAAAGTACCTAAACATCTAAGATAATACAATTTATTACATTTACAACAGTTTTCAATTTATAGAAATAGTACCTGGTGACCGAGCTTTGCTTGGATAAAATAAGATATGTATTATACAAGTTGATTAGCAAAATTAAAACAAATTTATTGCTCAATGAAAACATTTATATGGTTTAAATAAAACCGATTTCATAAACCTTAATTAATATAGCATAAACACAGAACAAAAATGTAGTCCCTGGGTGGTGATCGATCTCACAAACTCCGGCCCGTGAAACCTGAGCGCTAGCCACTATGCCAAGGCTTTGGCCGAATGCTGGTCGTCGTTTAAGGGTTTTTGGCCGACCACAATTGTTTTAGCTGATCTTATACTGTATTTAATTATCAATACAGTTATCATTAGCCTGTGATCAACTGATTTTGTTAGAAAGGAATGAGGATTGAAAAGCAAGAGATAAATCTAATTTACACCAGTTAATTGGTTTGTTACAGTGGCTGCAAGCAGTACAATGAGTACGTTTTTTATCAAAACATGAAAGATTTTAGAAATACCCTTCTCTGCTTTTATTTCACACAGTTACTTTACCCTTTAGTTTTTACATATTGTTTAGTAATTTTATAATTTTTCATTTATACATAAAATAAGTATTTATGCAAAACCTCTATTCACATATTGTTCACATAACACCATCTTCGATCAACAACTGTGAAACGGTTATAAACAGATGTTTTGATTTGTATTGTTTACATTTTGATTGTCCATAAGCGTGATGTTAATTTTTTAGATTTTAAACGTAATATTACAAGAAAACCGGAATGTTCCTGGATAATAGACCCATCTACATCTTATTTTCTACTCAGAAATTAGTTATTTCCAAAATTTAAAGAAAAATTAATTATAATAACAAAATAGTATATATATATATATATATATATACACACACACACACACACACAAACCTTGCTCGTATTATAGTATTGGATATATACATATGCATAAAAAATATTTCCTAACCTCTTATGACAACTTCGAGGAGAGCATCACCTCATCTGCCTATCACCATTCATTGTAGCTTGATTAGTGTTTAAAACGGTTCCGTTCCCTATTCACAAATTTAAAAGTTCAAAAAATTCGCCGCCGACGAATGTAACGCTTTAACTCTAAACGTGTCCAATATATTTTCTTCAGTGTCACCAGGATTTTGTAAGCTTTTAAACAAAAATATTTACTAATTCTAGAACTAGTGAAAACATTAAGATATGTTATTTTGTTCAGTACTAAACATAAGAATCAAGGAAAGTTAAAAAGTAGACAAATATGTGTGAACAATTAAATAAATACATGTATGAAAATCTTTTTAGGGAATTTCCCATAAAGGATGAACCTATTACCGTAGGTCTCATGGTAAGACTTAAGCCCGAGACCATGTTATTTTTTCATCTTTAGGTGCCCAGAGACCAAAAACAATAGTCGTTAAAATTATAAATAAATACAGCCATAACATAAATTGTTCAATATCTGAGAAAATGGTAATGTTCCTGTCCCTGACACCTCAGTTGAGGTTGAACAGAGCACATTCCATGATGGCTGCCAGGAACACCGTGATGAAATCCCCCATGGGAACACAGAGCTTTAACTTATCTTGCATCCCCAGTATCCCAGCTCCAGTTCCCTTGTTTCCCTTGGAGCCACCCGTACACCATTCTGATTCACAGGGATGAAGAGATCTGCCGCCATCTTGCCAGTTAATCCTTGGTGGAATCATCACTGAAAAAGACTTACCAAAGGCGTATCTAGTTTGAAGGTGGTCAGAAGGCATGTCTAAAACCTCACATCTGACCACCTGCTCAATTGCGGTGTGACCAACCGAGGGTACATTGAAAGTCATCCAAAGATTCTCACATCGGAGGCAATATGCACATTTCCTAGCAACCATTCTGATGTAAACATCTATGGGCAGGATATTGAACATGCAGTCAACAGTCCTAACATACACATGTGCAAAAGAAATACCCCTGAGTATCAGTTAATTCTGACACATTAGGAAAAAATGGTGGGATATTAAATACCCCCCGTCGCAGCAGACCTGGGTACTCAGCGAATTTCCAAATCAATAACATAATAATAATAATAATAATAATACGAGGGTTGTCCGTAAAGTAAGGTTCCTTGTGATTTTACTCAGTAAAAAACATGTTTATTTGCATAAACTCGTACATATTGGGAAAGTTCAGACTTTTTCCTATTTTTCTATGTAGCTGCCACCGAGGCTTCTAAATTTCCAAGTCGAAGAAGTCTGCCGCCAAGTCGCGCAGATAGCTGAGAACCGCTTTTTCCAGCTCTTCTCGGCTGCCGAAACCCGTTCCACCCAGGTGTTTATTCATATCAGGGAAGAGGTGATAGTCGCTGGGGACTAAGTCCAAGCTGTAGGGTGGGTGTTTGACGATACCCCATCCAAAGTTAGCGATGAGTTCGTTGGTAACGTTAGCAGTGTGCGGTAGAGCGTTATCCTGATCCAAACATACCCCCTTGGACAGCATACCCCTCCTCTTGGTTTGAATGGCACGGCTAAGTTTTTGCAGTGTCTCGCAGTAGCGGGCAGCGTTGATTGTTTCACCGTTGGGCAAGAATTTGCACAACGATATGCCTTTCTTTGCCAGCACTTTGCGCTTGCTTGAATTTTCGTGGAATGCTCCTCGTCGTGGATGTCGGTACGCCCGTTCTTGAACTCCCTGTACCATTTGCGCACATGTTGTACGCTCATACACTTTTTTCCATATTTTTCGCACAGCTGGGAATGATTGTCCCCGGACGGAAGGTTTTTGGCAGTCAAAAAACGAATCATTGAGAGCAGCTCACAGACACTTCGCTGCGGTGGGAATTTGGAGTGGGGGAACCCAGGTACACAACATAACCGCGCGAACCCCCGTCGCAGCACTATTGTCGACTGCAGCGCTATGAGAACCTTACTTTACGGACAACCCTCGTATATGACAAGTTTATCATTATATGTCAATAAATATGAGTATTATTTGCCTACTCTACATAAGATTAATATGGGTAAGAGTATGCAGGTTTGCTGCTGTGAGGAACGCTGAAAGTAGGTGTTTCTAGCGTAAACAACTAATTTGAGCATTTTGAGCATTTATATCAACTTTCATCAACATCTGTCCATAAATAAAGGAGTTTGCCTATTCCCTATATGATTAATTAATATGGGAAAAGAGTATACAGGTTTGCTGTCATGATAAACACATAAACTATGATTTTTAAGCATAAATGGATAGATATAATGTATATAATATAATTATAATATAAGATATAATATAATAGATCTCAACCACATGAAGCTAAATATCAAGTTTTATCCAAAAATATTGATTAATATGGGAAATATTAATTTTTCCCTATCCTCCATAAGATTAACATTGGAGCCCCAAAATACAAAGTACTGTGTTTAGATATTTTAATATCTCGGTAACCGTTGAAGATAGAGAAAAGCTTAAAGGAATTTAATTGTGTAGTTTTTTAAGCTGATTCCAATGATAAAATATAAAATTAGAAATTTTTAAAAATTACATGTGAAAAACGCAAAAAAACCCATTTTGGGGTACAAAACCCCTCAAACTACCTGTTCCCTTTGACCGATATGTCTGGTTAACGAACTCGTCCGAGCATTTGGAGGAATACATGTCTCTACCAAATTTGGTCTCGATCTGACCATTTTTACGAGAGTTATCGTGTTCACAGACACATATACTTATATGTATATACCCTTGTCGCAGCAGACCTGCATACTCAGCGAATTTCCAAATCAATAACATAATAATAATAATATATGACTAGTTTGATCATTATCTGTCAATAAATATGAGTATTATTAGCCTACTCTCCATAGATTAACATGGGAAAGAGTATGTAAGAGTAAGTTTATACGCCGATGATTCAAACTTGAAATTATCATCAGAGACTTTGGAAGAAACTGAAATAAATTGTAAATTAGAATTAGAAAACATCAATAAATTTCTCAAGGATCATAATTTGTTGTTGAATGTAGAAAAAACTAATTGTATCTTTTTTAAAACAAAACAAAACAGAAACAAGAGAGAACCAGTGATAGATTTAAATTCTCAGCAAATTATAATAAAATCCAGTGCTCAGTTTCTTGGCTTAACTATTGATCAGCATTTAGATTGGAATGGCCATGTGGGCAAAATTTTAACTAAAATTAGCTCTGGCCTATTTGTTTGAAAGAAAATGTCCTTTTATAGTAATATTGAAACACTGCGTAAAATCTACTTTGCACACGTACATTCCTATATTTCCTATGGGATTTGTTTATTTGGAGCAACTTCAAAAATTCATCTTGACAATATATTAAAAAAACAAAAATATTCAATTAGAATAATGCTAAAATTAAAACATGATGCCTCGGTGAAAAAACACTTTGTTGATCTCAATATTTTAACAGTCTACGGACAGTATATTTTTGACTCCATTTTAATCGCAGTTAAGGAAGCTGATTCTTGTCCTTCAGATTATATTTCAACCCTTCATAAATATAATACGAGACATAAAGACTCCATAATAACAAATAAAAAACAAAATTTTTGGGAAAAAAAACCTTCCTACATTGGCCAGAGATTTTTAAACATAATCCCTAAAGAAATTAAAAAAGAAAGTAATAAAAACAGATTTAAAAAAGATTAAAAGAACTTTGATTAAAATAGCTCCATATTCTTTTGACGATTTTTCCACCCTTCACAGTCATCATGATTATATTAACCACTCTGTATATTAAATCTGCTGTATGGAGTGGATGAGATTGTCACTTAGGCTAGTTTTTTGTTGTTGTACAACCTGACACTATATATGCAGGTTTTCTGCTGTGAGCAACGATGAAAGTAGGTGTTTCTAGCGTAAACAATTAATTTTTTGTTCAACTTTCATCAACATCTGTCCATAAATAAAGATGTTTGCCTATTCACTATATGATTAATATGGGAAAAGAGTATACAGGTTTGCTGCCATGATAAACACATAAACTGGTTTTTAAGCATAAAGGGATAGACCTCAACCATATGAAGCTAAATGTCAAGTTTTATCCAAAAATATTGATTAATATGGGAGATATTAATTTTTCCCTATCCTCCATAAGATTAACATTGGAGCCCCACAATACAACATACTGTGTTTAGATTTTTTAATATCTCGGTAACCCTTGGAGATAGAGAAAAACTTTAAGGAACTTAATTGTGTAGTTTTTTAAGCTGATTCCATTGGTGAAATATAAAATTATAAATTTTTAAAAATTACATGTGAAAAACACATAAAACCCCATTTTGGGGTACAAAACCACCCCAAACTAACCGTTCCCATTGACCGATATGTCTGGTGAACAAACTCGTCCGAGCATTTTTAGGAATACACGTCTCTACCAAATTTGGTCTCGATCCGACCATTTTTACGAGAGTTATCGTGTTCACAGACACACATATATATATTTGTGTATATATATATATATATATATATATATATATATGTGTGTGTGTGTGTGTGTCTGTATGTGTATGTCTGTATGTATCTGTGTATGTATCTGTATGTCTGTGTCTGTAAATTTCAAATATATATACATATTTGATTATGTAGTTCACAAGTAAGGGCAGCTAATATAGTTATTATTAAATTAAAAGAACCTGTGCTCACTTTAAACATTTTATTTCTTACATTATACACGACACGTGTTACAAAACTTAGTTCATAAGAAGTTAAAATACACTGTGAAAATGTAATTATACATTTATATATATATAAAATTTATATATATATATATATATATATTTTAACGACTATTGTTTTTGGACTCTGGGCACCTAAAGAAGAAAAAATAACATGGTCCCGGGCTTAAGTCTCGCCATGAGACCTACGGTAATAGCTTCTTCCCTATAGGAAATTCCATAAAAGTGTACTGTGTTTTAAATATCCATGAATCTCTATTGAAAATTTACATTAAATTTTGATTTATTGTTTGATATTCTATACTATAATGTGAGCATATATGCACACGCACACACGCACATGCACACACACATACACACACACACACACACACACACACACACACACACACACACCACACACACACCACACACACCCCACACCCCACACACACACCACACACACACACAACACACCCACCACACTCACACCACACATCCACCACACACACCACACACACACTGTATATATAAAATATAGTAAATCAATGAACCCAAGTATGTAATAAAATGTATATCGGACATGAAAAACCTGTTTGTATTACTCAAGTACCCTAAAACCACAAACTCAACAATCTCTAAGGCAATGTATTGTCAAGTTTTAGGAAGTCTATTTTATTATGTTAATAGATTCGGCACTTATAAATTTTGAACTTAAACAATAATTGCATTTTTGTGTTGTTCACAGAATCTTGAACTACTTGGTGGCAGTTTGCTAAATAAGAATAGTAGATTAGAATATGTTACTACTGATTACATGGAAAAGTATAATGTAACCTTGCGGACTGCAAAGGCTTCTAAGGTTGAAGCTGCTTTAAATCGGGTAAGTTCAAAAAAGGTTACTAATCAAATCAAATAAAAAATAGCCTTTTTTCAAGTTATGGTACTATAAAATACCCTGTCGCAGCAGACCTGCGTACTGAGCGAATTTCCAAACAATAATATAGTATTAGTAATAATAATATATGACACGTTTTATAAATATCTGTCGATAAATATGAGAATTATTTGCCTATTCTCCATAATTCTCTTATTTTCCAGTTCTTATCAGTTCGTGGATGAGGAAGGTCGTGTGGCTCTGTCTGTGATTGTTGCGTGCCGGCCTACCCACCCGTATGGTCTTGTCAAGTGACTAATTAATGTGAATAATTAATTTTGAGATTGAATCTTTCTAATTGTGATTACCAAGTGTGCATTAATTTTACCTTTGTGTTTAATGAGGTGTTTGTGTGTGTGTTTATGGGCAAATTAATTGCCCCAAGTGTGAAAAAGATGCCTCTAACACGAAAAATAGCGTTAAGTGCTCGGAGTGCACTCCGACTGCCTTATCATGTGTCGTGTTGTAGAATTCGCTCCCTAGTGAAACTGTCGTCAATGTCAGTTCTTAAAGTCTCAAGAACCAAAAGTTCTTAAGAACCCCATTCTTCATATAAATAATATTAGTATTTGAGGGGGCGTTTTCCAAATTGTTTTTAAATGGGGAAAGTAATTCCAATTTACAAGGGCGGTCCTAAAAATCAATTCATCAACTATAGACCTATTGCGTTATCAAGTGTGATCTCTAAATTATTGGAAAAAAGTGTTAAGAATTCAACTAGAAAATTATCTGTTTAACAATAAAATTATTTTTGAAAAAAAGTTTGGATTCAGGAAGAGCAAAAACATAAATGATGAACTTTTTTGTTGATTAAAAGTGTACATACAGTTATTGAGCAATAACAAGCCACTCTTAATATTTATTGACCTATCTAAAGCTTTTGATACAGTGGATAGAGATTTATTGATTGATAAGCTTCATATTATTATTAGGTGTTAGAGGAACTGCTCTGAGTTGATTTAAATGCTACCTTAGCAATCATTCTCAGATTTCATCAATATGTGGCGAGGAAAGTGGGGTAAAGGTTTAATTATATTGGTGTATTTTATATGTCTGTTGGCAGATAATAAAGCACCCCCTTTTTAACCTTTTAAATGAGCATTTGTCAGTTCAAGGATCTCTTTATAATTGGCTAGATCATTCTCTTTATAATTTACAGGTTCTTTTAATGTTAACAATTCCCGAAGACCTTTTGTACCTTTATACACCTCACTAACCATAATGTCATCATTTGCAATTTCTATCAAGTTATCACCAATAAAAAACTTGTTTCCCTCTCTCCAATTGCCATAAGTAGAATCTGTAATATTATTTTTATTGGGATAATTTCCCAATATTTGCTTGCCAAAAGACCAGAATCTAATTTGAGAGGGGTTGGTAATATTGATTTTATTGGGGTTGGTATTTTAGACGGAGTCATTGGTTGGGATTCAATAGGTAGAGAAGACCTTTTAGTGACCACCTTAAAATTTGCACCTCTCTATTAGCATGGAATGCTAATAGAAATGACAGGTCGAGTTAGACTAACAAGTTATGAGCGTTTCTACCTTTCCCTTGACTCTCAACTTATCTGCTGCTGCAGAGTCAAGTAAAGAGACAGTTGAACCATCGTCCAAGAGGGCATAAGTATCGATCTGACATTTTGATCTATAAGGGTCACGGGACATACCCTAAGTAGGATGCTTTTAGTCACAGATTCTTCACTATGCTTATCGTTTATATCCTTAGTTCTTACCGCGGAACTCCCTATCTCATTTTTTGATTCATAAGATTCTTGGAGGTTTCTGTGTGTAGCAAACGATCATGAAATAACTTACAGCTATTAATATCACAAGCCTTTTTATTTTTACAAAATCATATAGGCTGACTTTATTTTAACTTTATTAAAATAAGTACTTTATTTGAAAAGGGAGGATGTCTTATAATAAAGAAATGTTTGGTTCTAGTCCTTAAATGACAGCTATGTTGCTGATGTTTATGATGAATTACTTACACAAGCAGAAATCCAAGGCCACATTACTTCTGTTAATGGTAAGTAATATTCACCATTTAGTATTTAATTATTAGAGAGCACAGTAATATCTCTGATAGAGGGTTGTGAGTCACACTCCTCCCATTTTTTCCAATAATTTGAAAGGGGTATTAGTTGTGAAATTTAGGATCTAAGACAGAAGTTTATAATTTCATAAAGAAAGCTTGAGCAAAGTTGCTAGAACATTTCACATATAAATTCCTGACACTTTCCTTAACTATTTTTCAAAAGTTCCAAAAGTAAACCGGTTAAATTATACTGTCTTTCCTAAAGATGATGGTTGTGATGAAAGTTGGATTAAATTTACAACCAAATAAAATAGAATTAGCTGCAAACAACTAAAAAATTTAACAAATATATTAATAATCTGCGTCATGGTGCTTTTTTATTAAAAATATGCTGTACAGCAAGTTTAATTATGTTAAAATTAATTTTTATATTTAAATATTTAACTTAAGTTTGGTGACCACCTCCTCTGCTGATAAACATACAATAGTCCTTTAAAATGTCCTAACCTGATTGTGAAGACAGGTAGGTAAAGTTTTTATAGTTATCGAAACTTACTGATTTAAGTGTTTTATTTACCAACCCATTTTGAGTTACCATTTTAAAAAAAATTAAGCAAAGCAGGTTTGGGCATCTCTTAGGCTTTCAAAAAATGTTTTAACTTTCTTAATAGAAGGAATACAATACAAAAGAAAAAGAAAATACCCCGCCACAGCAGACCTGCGTACTCAGCAAGTATCCAAATCAATAATATAATAATAATAATAAACTTGATCTATGTAGTTCATTGTTAAGGACTACTGTCATTTTAAGTATAGTTAAAAAAAATCCTTTTGAAACATTTTTTTTTTAATTATAATAATAATAATAATACGCCCGTCACAGCAGACCTGCGTAGGTACTCAGCGAATTTCCAAATCAATAATAATATATGTCAAGATTTATCAATTACTGTCGATAAATATATGAGTTAGTTATTTGCCTATTTTGACAATTTATACCAAGTTTCAACAACCTCTGTCCATAAATAAAAGAGTTCGCCTATTCCCTGTATGACTAACATGGGAAAATAGTATACAGGTTAGTGCCATGATAAATACATAAACTATGTTTTTCAAGCATAATTGGTTTGATCTCAACCAATGAAGCTAAATATCAAGTTTTATCCAAAAATATTAATTGATAAGTGAAATATTAATTTTTTATTATCCTCCATAAGATTAACATTGGAGCCCCAAAATACAACGTACTGTATTTCGATTTTTTAATATCTCGGTAACCGTTGGAAATAGAGAAAAACTTTAAGGAGCTAAATCGTGTAGTTTTTTAAACTGATTTGAATGGTTCAAGATAAAATTTAAAAACTTTTAAAATTACATATGAAAAACACAATTTACACATTTTTACAAGAGTTATTGTGTTCACAGACACACACATACATACATACATACATATATATATATATATATATATATTTATATTTATATATTATATTATTATTATATTATATTATATATTATATATATATATATTTACCAGACCTCCTCGTGTTAGTTTTCAAAAGAAAAAAAAAAAAACATGTTGGTGAGACCCAAAATTCAAAAATTCCCGCCTAAAGAATTAGGCTTGTCATGGTTAAAACAAGCCCGTTGTGGCATTTGCAAATTATGTGTAATTTGAATTCAAAAGCAGTGTGACTGACAAAGTTTATCCAATAGTTGGAAAGTCACGTGTGAAACCCACAATGTGATTTACCAACTATCATGTAAACATTGTCCAAAAGACTATATGGTCAAACATCGAATTCATTCGAGTTCGTATGAACTGGCCATCGTTTATGTGGTACATGAAGATCAAAGAAAACCTTTTTAATCATGCTTCTCACCACAACAAAATTTTGAAGGCTGCTATGAGCTTAAAGCCCTTCACAAATTAAACCATCAAAAATGCAAAAAGTAACCAACTAATTTTAAGAAATTCAATTGGCACACCAGTTGGTTCTAAAATCCAAAATTTCCATCCGGTTTAAATTTAAGATAATTTTTAAAGCGATTCAACTCAATTGAAAATAACAAAAAAAATTACATTTACACCTTAATATTTATTTTAAAATGCAACAAAATCATGTGTTCTATATTTAAATTTACTGTTAAGACAATCAATCACCTGTTTAATTATTTAGTCTCTGTTTATTATTGTTATTGTTCTCATTTCTATTTTTCAAATGCTTGAAATAATTTTTATTTTATTAAACGAATTCGCAAACTTTTCATTTTCATTTTTCATTTATTCTATCAAACAAGTTAAATAATTATATATATATATATATACATATATATAAATTTTAACAACTATTGTTTTTGGTCTCTGGACACCTAAAGAAGAAAAAATAACATGGTCCCAGGCTTATGTTTTGTCATGAGACCTACGGTAATAGCTTCTTCCCCATGGGAAATTCGCTAAAAGAAAAAGAAAAAAAAATTTTGAAATAATTATTTTGTTACGTTTGATTAAAACAAGTACCGGTATTTAAGAAAACAGTTTTATGGCATTTAATTTGTTCTTTGGCTTGCTACTTTTAGAAAGATAAAGTATATCTCAGTTCACTGGTATCATTTATTCATAATAAAAAATGATTGTCATTTTAGTGGGACAGAAGTGGAATGAAGTACTGGACATCGTTGCTCAGAATGATCCTGACCAGATGTCTGCTGCCTTGGCTTCTCCCAGCCTACAACTAAAGGTATTTTTAAAATATAATGGATTCAAAATTACCAGTAACTGGAATGAAGCTACCAGTAACCGGATACAAGTACTGGAGTGCCAGTACTCTATAAAATACCAAAGTTTTTCCATCCTCACTGAACTTGCATATTTCATCAATAACATTTTCACCTTTTGCCTCATTGACCCTAGAAAGCTAACCTTAAAAAAATTAGAGCTAATCTTTTGTCTCTGAGACTACTTATATAAAAACAATTATAAAAAAAAATATTTGAATCAACAAATTTTAATGATTACAAATGAATATTCAAGGCTTCGAAAAGACATATATTATATAACTTACAATTATTGTGTACAGTCTTTATTTACACTATCAAATTGACAAAAACAACATATTAAACACTTCACAAATTGAAACAAAGAATCCTATATATGAAAAATAATACAAGATAGAAATAATACATGCTAACACACTCCACCAAGTTATATACAGTAAAATCTAAAACTATCATATGATATTTATTTACATTTACAGATTAATATTACCAAATAAGGTTAACATTTACACTTGTAAGATTAGATAAGATTAGGTAAGATAAGATGTAGATTATTACCCGAAACACATGTTTTGGGTAATAATATACATTATTTTCTAAATTATTTACATTTCTTTAACATAGAAGAAATAAAAATGTTTTCTAAGTGTACTTGGTTGGATTATTTCAATATAATGTATATACGAGGGTCATTCAATAATTAAAGAGACAAACAGGTCTGGGGAGAAATCTGTTAGTAGTGTATTTTTGGTGCTTTTACAGCTTTAAGTTGGCAGCACTGGGATAGGTCCTGATCAGCTGATTAATCAACATTGTTGTGTTTATAACCTTCAAAATACATTTAATGATGGCAAGTCTACTTGAAAACTCCACATTAGTTGAACAACGTTCTGTTATTCGTTTTTTACTCGCTGAAGGTGAAAAACCTCTGAATATATACTCTAGAATATCTAAAGTGTATGGTGAACATTGTTTGAATCGTGAAAATTTTTACAAGTGGGTAGAACAGTTCAAAGCTCAGTTCACACCAGCTCATCTGTGAGGAAAAAATTCAAAACACAAGCATTAGCAGGAAAAGTCATGTTGACAGTGTTTTGGGACGCTGAAGGTCCAGTTTTTTGTGATTATCTTGAAGAGCAGCGCACAATTAACAGCCAGTATTACTCGGATATGCTTTTCAACAAAGTGAAGCCAGAGAAATGTCATGGATCTCAGAGACGAGGTGTGATTCTCCAACAAGACAATGCACGCCCTCACACTGCTCAACTAACTCGAGAAACCATTGAAAAAATGGGGTGGGAGGTACTGCCTCACCCCCCTTACAGTCCCGATTTAGCCCCCAGTGATTTCCACTTGTTTGGCCCACTAAAAGAGGCACTACGTGGAAAGAAGTTGCAGGACAACGCGGATGTCAAGAAGTTTGTGGGAAATTGGCTCAAACACCAAGATAAAGAGTTCTTTGCAGCTGGCATAAAAAAGCTCGTGGTCCATTGGAACAAATGCATAAATGTTCAAGGGGATTATGTTGAAAAGTAGTAAAAGTGTTGTTTCGTTAAAATAAAATTTTTCCCTTCCACACCTGTTTGTCTCTTTAATTATTGAATGACCCTCGTATATATATATATATATATATATATATATATATATATATATATATATGTCTGTGAACACGATAACTCTCGTAAAAATGGTCCGATCGAGACCAAATTTGGTAGAGACGTGTATTCCTACAAATGCTCAGATGATTTCGTAAACCAGACATATGGGTCAATGGGAACGCTTAGTTTGGGGGGGTTTTGTACCCCAAAATGAGGTTTTTTGCGTTTTTCACATGTAATTTTTAAAAATTTCAAATTTTATATTTCACCATTGGAATCAGCTTTAAAAACTACACTTAACTAGATGTTAATCATTGCTAATCAATGCTAATCATTAAAATTTTTCTCTATCTCCAACGGTTACCGAGATATTGAGAAGTCTAAACACAGTACGTTGTATTGTGGGGCTCCAATGTTAATCTTATGGAGGATAGGGAAAAATTAATATTTCCCATATTAATCAATATTTTTGGATAAAACTTGATATTTAGCTTCATGTGGTTGAGAGATGTATCCATTTTTCATTTATACTTAAAAATCATTGTTTATGTGTTTATCATGGCAGCAAACCTGCATACTCTTTTCCCATATTAATCATTTAGGGAATAGGCAAACTCCTTTATTTATGGACAGATGTTGATGAAAGTTGGTATAATTGTTAAGATAAAATTATGGGAGAAACGACTACTTTCAGTTTTCCTCACAGCAGCTAACCTGCACACTCTTTCCTATGTTAATCTCTTGGAGAATAGGCAAATAAGTCTCATGTGTATGGACAGATTTTTATAAAACTTGTCATATATTATTATTATTATATTATTGATTTAGAAATTCGCTGAGTACGCAGGTCTGCTGCGACGGGGGTATTTTTGTAATTATATAGTTTATTTATGTTGTCATAATTTATGTGCCAAATATATTCAAGAGTACTACACCTGGAATGTGAAGGAACTGTGATCTAATGTAAAAACTGACCGTATGTCCAAGAATGAAATTGACCTAAGAACATTGTTCTGTATTTTTGACTTTGTCAATACTTGTAATTTGTTCACGACAATAAAAGAGATTTGATTTGATTTGTTGCAAAATAAAAGAAATTAGGCCTATTTTGTCAGTCTGGTGTTTGCATAACCAACAAATTTACCGAAAATAATTTGTTTCTCATTTTTTCTTTGAGTACCAATACATATTCGAATTCGTGTTCATATACGTTTTTCAGTAAGTATGTTGTTTAACTCTATGTAAAAACATATTTTGTATCTTATTTGCTATAAATATTACATCTTCCAGATAATCTGACCTTTTTTCCGTTCCGACCGTGGTCCCAGTCCCAAAAGGTGACGGATTAGAGGGGTTCTACTACTGTAATAGTGATATTGGTGTATAGTATTTTACACCTTCTGAATTACCTTTGTTAAAAGTTGAAATCACTTTGGTTATTCAAAATTTTTCGGGGAATATACCTGTTATAAGCAAGTGATTAATTACATGGGTTAAGGATGTACAATGTACATATAAATGGCAGTGCTGCCTTAATGGATGTTATCGGAATTGTGTCATACCCAGATGATGGCTCATTTTCAATCTTATCTATATCTATCTCCAAGACAGTTGAAGATTGGGATTAATTGTGTATTTGGACTCAGGTGACTGTTTGTTGGATGGACTTTTGTAACATACATTTTCACATTTTTTACTGGCGTTTTACAGATTTGAAAATGGAAAGTAGCCTCCTAACTAAAAATGCACTTAAAAACCATTTAATTCTAATAATTTATATAGATTTCGTTTTTCTAAATTTATACGTAGAAAGTTTTTAAAATAAGGTTCCCCATACCGCAGAGACCATTCAATATGCTGAGAGAAATCTGGAAACTTTGTGTCGGCATGGCAGCCATCCGCGACAGAGCCTGTAGCTGACATCACCGCCAGATATGAAGTTTGTGCAATAATCGGGGTGATTTTTATCAACCCGATTTAGGTCATCACAATATATTTATAATTCAATTTAAATATACTTAGTTTGCAAATCTGCTACTAGAGGGTTATTTGATATCACTTTAATTTTACAGTCAATTAACTGGGGTCATGACTGGTTGGATGGCCGAATATAACCCAAAACTTCAATGAAAACAAAGACAAAGGCTTTTAATAAATAGAAAAATGAAGCAATAAACATTTGTGTTTATGTATTTAATTAAAGTGGTTTAACAATATATTTAAACATTTTTGAATATAAAATCAAGGAGTAAGATTGATTTTAGATTTGTTTAGAAGTCATAAAATACAATTCACCTGAGTTAGTTTAACAAATACATGTACAGTATAATGATAAATTATAACATTGTATTGCCTTTTCTATTATAAAGGGATCGTGCTAGATTGAGTATAATAAAATGTTTCAGAATGTAGACAGAGCCAATGGGCAGTTTTATGCAGAGGCTTTACGCCGTCTTGTGGAAAGCGGAAACTGGGTGGAGTATGGAGAGAGTTCCGAGTGGCGGGAAGTTATGCAAGACATTGTCAACAACGGAAATAGCAATGCTTTCACACATCATAGATGTCAGTTTTTAGAAGACCTATTTAATAATTTAGTTGTTAGGAAAAAGTTATATTTATGGAATCTGGTGAAAAACTATCTCATAAATAAGTTTTATAACTAAAATTATTTTCATTCATATCACTAAGATACTAATAATCACTTGGTGTATAAAATGTTTTTCTTTAGCTAGCTCTAAGCATATCATGTCTTATTTTTCCTAAGATGTTGTTTCCATCGAGAAGTACCTTATAATAGAATTATAATTGTTATATTTGTTAATTAACATTATTGTCATTTTAACCTCTGGTGGCTATATGTGCCCGTAAGGATGAGAAAATCAACAGATTCTATATAGCTGAAAATCATTCAAGAGAGAGTAATCTGAGAAAGTTAAGTGGGGAAACCAAAGGTAATATACGGAGTTCTTTAATGTGCAAAACCAGTAGCCTACACTTGACTTAAAAAATTAAGAAATTATTGTAAAACAAAGACAATTGTATCAGACATGAATTCTTGACTAAATAGGTTAACTTTTACTGTGTTTATGTCTTGATCAACTCCAAAAAGAATTTAGTTAAATAATTTGAAATTCAATGCATGGTGATTAGTGTCTACAACATGAATGCTGAACTGAAACTTAGCTTATTCTGCTTGGGATAGTTCCAAAGTCTTCTGTGCTGTTTTGTATTTATAATCTTGATGAGTTTTAAAGGTATGAGATTTAATGTCTATGAGACTTGAAGAGTAAATTTGAACTCTTTAAAAATAAAAACCATCATGTGAATTTGAGGAATATGTTTTAGTTTGATTGTTTTGATTCAATTTGTAAAATGTACTATTTTTATATTGGACCTATTAATTCTTTGTTGATTGTAATTTTCCCTTAGTGGCTGTTGCTGTGGCTAGGGTTAATGAAGAACTAGCACATGGCTCTGTGGATAGCCTGCTGGCTGCTTTACGCAGTCCTGCCTTGGACATGGATCCTGATCTGCTCACTACGTTTGCTGCCCCACTCTATTGGGAAGAAATGGTGGCTGATAAAAATGACTGTGGGCATGACCTTAACCTACAAGTAGGTATTTTTTCCTTTAGTTCACATATCACTAAAAAGGAATTTCAATTTTGTTGGCCATAGGTAGCCTCCTCTCTACATTTCCTTCAAGGTCTTTAGAGAGAGTTTGTTATCAGATCCAAATACATTACAGAAAAAACTAGAGGTGTGCTAGTATGCGAAAAGTCAGATCGGTTTCAGATCGGATATCTGGCTCTGATCCGAATGCAAAACAAGTATCCGATTAAGTCCAATAGATATCCAAACTTTCGGTTTGACTATAAAATGAGCATTGAAACCAAAAGATAAAAGCAGAACTTTCCGTTTGAGATTAAGTGTGCAATACGGAACATCTTTGGACTATTTTTCACTATCAAATTCTCATGTTCTCAGGTTTTGAGTAAAACGAATAAGTGTTGACAAATTTACTTAAGGCCTATTTCGTCATTCTGTGTTTACATAAACAACAAATTTTCCACTTTTTTTCATTTGTCATTTTCTCTTTCTTGGATGATTTTACACGTCATTAGATTTAAATGGTGCATTAATAAATTATTTTAAGATTAAATAGCTAGATTACAACAAGGTACCATAATTTCACAGGTTTTAATTCTGCAACACGGCGGCCCGATTCGCAGATAGCCGATGATGACGAGCCAAATTTGTCCGTCAAATCTTGGTTCTTTGTTTATGGCAATTCATTTTTATCATTGTAATAAATAAAATAGTTAAATCATTAAATAAAATTGCGAATTATTATTTATAATTGTATCAATGGTCAATGGTTTATATAATACTGGTTTTTATGGTTTATATACTTTTAAGATCTGTTGATGTAATTTATTGGCGAATTATAAGGTTTTTGTTGATTTCATTAGTGAATTACGCCATCTTAAAATTTGTTACTTGTAAATGCAGTGAAGTATAAATTTTAGTTTTGATGTTCAGCCTACGAAGAAGTTATGATTTTACTTTCTCCCCATAAACTTAGTATATGGAGAAAGTATTGTTTTCGTCAATTTTTTCGAATTCGAGTTGAGGGTGGATATATTCGTTTTGGGTCCCCTGAATCCAAAAGAGTGGGTTTGGACGTGATGTCTGTCCTTCCGTGTGTCTGGATGTGTACAGTGCCACAGCCTACCCCGTTGGTCCGATTTAGATGAAATTTGGCATGTATGTATATATATTCACGGTATCTCCACGTGTTTTTTTCCATTTTTTTGAATTTTTTGTGTTTTAAGGGTAGTTCACCCCTAAAAACTCTTAAAAACGTGAAAAATCAATATTTCTCAAAAATGGCTCTAACGATTTTGATTAGAATTTTATAGTCTACAGTGCACAGAGTACTAAATAATTTTACACCACCTGCTTGTCTGTAAAAATGACAGTTCAAAAGTTATGGGCTTTTAAATGTAAAAAAAATCAAATTTTTAAATTTTCAGCGAAAACATAAAATGTTAAGTATAACTTGACTTTAACCATTGAAACCAGCTTAAAAACTAAACAAATTAGTATTTTGAATTATTTGTCTACGACTAACGGTTCCAGAGAAAAGTTAAATTTACAGTCCATGATAAGGGAAGTACGTTGTCTGAAAGCGCCCAATGTTATTCTTAAGGAGAATATTAAAAAATCAATTTCTTCCTTATTTTCTAACCGTTTTCCATGAAACTTGGTGTGAAGCGTAAGGTAAAATTACCCAACAAAACGAACTCAAAAAAGCTTGGAATTACCAGGTGGGGGAGGGGGAGTCCACTCCATACAATTCTAACAATTAATTTAACTTTGTCTCTCTTGTTTTTATTTTCAAAAATGGTATGATTATTTTTGCCAGTAAATTATTGAAGTATATTTAGATAAACTTTGAAGAACATGATAATTTTATTACAGATTTTCTTTTTTAAATTTACTTAAAGGAGAAAGTATGTGTCAGTCCACTGATAACCATTTATTTTATGTCCAATTTAATAACTTTGATTATATTTTTATTGGATTTCTAATTTAATTTTTTTAATTTATCGTTTTAAAGACTGGGAATCTGTTGAAAAGTCTATAAAAAGTCATAAATTTACTTTTGTATATTTGCCAGACAACCTGAATTGCTGGTCAAACTGTTAATTAAGAGTTGTAAATATTTTCAAATTTACAATATTTGTTTTGTTAGTGTTAATTTTTTTGAAACAAAACACCTTCAATTCTTTGCAGAATATTAAATAAGCCAGATTAAAGGGTGTGTCGTCCATCCAGTGTTGAATTTTGAAAATAATACTAATTTAAATATTTGAACATGCTTTAAAATTGCAATTTTCTTATTTTTGGTGGCAGCAACTTTCTGATTTCCCATGAAATTCTCATAGAGAATAAGGCAGTTTATGAAATAGAGTATATTTATTAAATCAAAAAATTTCCAAGCATAGGTAAAAACTTTGTATCATTTAGAATTTTTTCTTTCTCTATATTTCTGTCAATATTTTGAAATAAATTCAATAAAAAGATTGTATAGGAAATAAACTTTAGTTCTATTCTATTCCTTTGTTTTTAAATAAATTGTTTATTAAAAATGTATATTAGTCCCCACTTCAGAACTGTAGATTGGGGACTCTCATATTGTCAGGACTTAAATATTAATTATATAAAATTATAATTAATTATAATTATAATAAATAAAATAAAATAAAATTGATTTTAGGACATAAGAACCAGTGTGAATGTTCTGTCTCAAATAGCAGCACTGTCCAGTGCAATAGACTCAGCGAATCACAATCATATCTGGGCAACCCTCATGGACCTCACATCTACGCTCAGGTTTGAGGCAAGTACAGTATCTCAGAAAGGGTTTTAACAAAACATGGATTCTACAGTCTGGAAACTAATTTTGGTAAACCTTCTAGTCCTGTTAAATCAAATCAGAATTATTTTTTAGGCTTTATTTCATTACTGAATTAACATTAATATTAGTTAAGCCATGTTAATCCTTTGATCACATGATGAAAAATGTTCATGTACGATAATGTTTTATGGTTTTATGTGGTTCAGATTCCACGTTAAACTGAAGTTCCATTAGTTGCCATCGGCTGTTGGGCTATTAATTAACAATCCTCTCTAAGGAACATGTCAGCCTTAGTCAGTAACAAGTAGGGGTCTGCGGTGCACCGAAAAAATCGGTACGGTACGGTTCCAGCCTTGTACCGAACCTCGGTACGGTACAAGAATTTTTTCGGTACAAGTTCGGTACGGTACAAATAAAGAAAAATTAAGTCACCATCCAGTCTAGGTGGCCATCAAATATAACTATGGAACATCTCCGAAAACATTAAATAAAACCCGACCGTTAAAGGCTTTATACTCTACGAGTAAAATAGAATTACAACACTGCCCAGATGTACGGCAAATACTGGACGTAAGACTGACTCGTAGCGTGTTGGTGAATGATTATCTCTATATATAAAATTGAATGTATGTCTGTCTGTCTGTCTGTCCTTTATGCGTTGCCAAACTACTCATCCGATCGCCATGAAATTTTAGGAAGTTGCTCTATATGTGTCCGGGAAGGTTTTAGTGAAAAAATATTCTCGAAAACCCCATAAATTTCCATTTTATGGCGTTTTAAATTTATAATGTTAACCTTATGGAGAGTAAGTTTGTTTACAAATTGTCTACAATGAAAACATTTGATTTCTTAGCTACAGCTGATTGGTTTACTTTCCATTAGCAATACCGTATGCTTTACTATCCAATGCCATCTGAATCATTCATTAATGTTAAACTATGAAGTAAATGTGTACTGTAAAAAATGAACAGCTTTATTCACCACGTATAAAGTAATAGTTAACGGTTTTGGAGGATTATGTATTTATATTTTTATTTTCTGTCTGATTAAAGTCACATGTTTATATGATAATTACAATGTTTATATTATTACGCTTATTTAACATAATCAGCTGTTGTATATCTTCCCTATAAAAGCCGTATTACAGTTAGGTTTCGTTTGGGTTTGGATTGGATTTGAAAATTGTGAATTAATCCACTCAGATTTATTTGTTTTATGGGAATGATATTACTATGTTTTATCGTTTCAGTATTGTTATTCACTATGCAGCGACCCAGAATATAACCTTTCACAATGAAGCCGTATTGCTATTCGACTTCAGAACATGGCCAATCTTAAAGTTAACATGTGTTACACACAACACAATTTCCTGTAAAACAGAAATCATATAACAGAAGATAATAAAAAACCATGGAATTAAAGCCAAAAAATATATATTATTAGACTATTCACTAAATTTTACAGTTCATAATTAGTTTGATAATTTTTAGTTTGATAACTTTCAAGTTCAAAAGATTTGTGTTAAGGTATTGTATCTATGTATATTATATCAATAAAGCAAAGTTCGCTAAAAGATTTCCAAGATTCGCTAAAATTTTTAATAACTTGGAATATGTATAGCTAGCCTTGATGAGACTAAACAAGAATTATTTAAAAAAATTAATGTAGGTCTACAATTAGTAAAAATATATTATATATCTATTATAAACTACTAAATTAAATAAAAAACTATTGTATGACTATTGTCTCTAGTTTTAAAATGTTGATACAATTTCAAAATTCTTTTGTATAGGTTTTAAATAATAACATATCTAACAATTTTGGAAATGAAAAAAATAAAAGATATTACTAGAGGAAATGAGTAGTATTGTAGTGAAATCTATAAATAAAAATTCAAAAAGTAATAATATAGAAAATATAAAAACAGAAGTAAACTGTTATTTAAAAAAAATAGTTTTAGTATCATCCATTTCAAATGGTTAGTTTCTAATCAAATTCATATTTTAAATTTAAAAATATATAAAACTTTTAATAATGAAGTTAGTTGTGGTTAAATATTTATTTAAAACTATTTAATCATTACTATTATTTAAAAGTAAATTTCTTAATTAATTAAACACACACAACTTAATTTGATTGCTTATTTACTAAATCACCTCAGATTAATGATTATTTAAAGAAAAAACACAAAACTCAATTTTTAACTAGATCATACTATGTAGAGAAATGTAAGTATTTGACCGAAAAACAAAATAATGAAGTCGCTCAGTCAGTTCCAAATATCAACAAACCCCCTTGTCCCGGAGCAAGGCTCAAGGTCATTTTTTATTACCTACTACGCTATTGTCTGACCACCTGTCCACCTCGCTTACCTGTATCTCTTAACAAAAATAGCTTACACCCGATTTAACTGAGAATCACCAATTTAATGTTTTTATTCATGATTCACTGATAAAACATTTAATATGTACATTATAATAGACAATTTAGAATAATGTCAAATACTCAAGGTTTAGTTTTTGGAATTAATATTATTAAAAAACTATGGATCTACTTTTTTGCTTCGTAAGAAATGCAATGGAAGCTGTCAATTGATACTGCGATGAAAAGGAGCCATTATTAAAAATAAATTAAACAAACTATAATTTAAATAAATACAATTCAATTATGGTAGTTAATATTTTTTGTTTTTTTTGTTACTATTGATGTCTGTTGTGTCCAGCGGAGGAATACCTAACCATAAACAACTCCCATTAAAATTGTAATCGTCATGGTCATGTCACGTAAGCTGTTGTCCTGTTAAAAACTTCTCTGACTTGTTTGTCAATTTTGAGAAAGGATTTAAAATCAGTTTGAATAACAAAATAAAAAGGAAAATTGGATTGCACAAACATAGACAATAAATAAATTTGTTTCAAAACCTGAAAATCGGTATAAGCTATGCCGTTAGGATTTACAGGCGCTGCCGCGAGTCCCGCGCATCGGGACTCGCTCGATGCATCGGGATTTCGATTACCTCTGTATCGAATCGCGATTCGATGCATCGAATCGAATCGTATCAAAATTTCGATACATTTTCGATGCATCGCACACCCCTACATTCTAGTATGGTTGCCATT
The DNA here is from genome assembly GCA_023375725.1 of Nephotettix cincticeps. Lineage (NCBI taxonomy): Eukaryota > Metazoa > Arthropoda > Insecta > Hemiptera > Cicadellidae > Nephotettix > Nephotettix cincticeps. The sequence goes on along the minus strand of CM041786.1, from coordinate 92,744,178 downwards.
TCAATGATCAAATCTAATCTAATCTAACAATATATATCTAGAGTAGGGGTGTGTGAGCCTGAAATTTTACGTTCCAGCTGAGCTTTTTGAAAATTTTCAAGCTCGAGCTGAGCCTTTTTCAACCATTACAAATTCCCCTCCTAAAAAACATCCACTTTAAACATTTAAGGGACTTATTCTCATATATTCTAATATTTGCTTCCCCATCTAATGCTAAGGAATTATTTGAAAAATACCTGTTTCATCTTTGGGAAGACATTCCACACAGCCACACAGCCAAAAATAGGCCATACAGATAACTGTGAACATTATAAAATTTGAGTCTAATTGAAATTAACAACACTTTAGAAGCAGACTTATGAGACTATTCTGTGTACAGTGAGTGTGTGGTGAAAAAACATTGCATTACCTATTGCGTCTACTGGAATTTCTGCAAACTTATTGGAAGGAGGTAAAACATATTTAACCAATTCAAGTTAGTACCTCCTTTGAATGAAACATCTGTATCAAATATAAAATTGAATTCTCTCGAATTTATCATCAGATCAGCAAAAATCATAATTTGGGATGAAGCAACTATGGCACCAGGAATTGATTTGACTGCTATTTACAGAGTACTAAAGGAAATAATAAGCAACCAAAAATTGTGTTCATTCCAAGAATTTATTTAGCACAGACGGACACAGATTTGCCATTTGTTTTGAAAAGACGACAATTTCCTATAAAATTAGCATTAGCTATAACCATAAATAAAGCACAAGGCCAGACTTTGGAGAAAATTGGTGTCTACCTACCAGTACCAGTCAGTGTTAGCCAAGGGCAATTCGGACAGTGTTGCACTGTCTAGGGTAAAAAGGTTTGATGATATTAAAATTAAAATTATCCCTAGCAAAGATCAAGTGAGATTGATGAATAACTCTGCTAAAGTATTTACAAAGAATGTTGTACCGGTATATAAAGAAATATTGTAAATAAACATGTAGCGGGTACGATTGTATGTTTTTTCATTTAAAATTGTATTTTTAAAAATTTTTAAGTTTTTAAATGATTTTCTTTTTTAAATACAATTTGGATATTGAAAATAAATATTATTATTTTTTATTTATTTCACCAGAAATAGCATACATGCACCCTTTTTCTAGAGACCGTTGTATTTAACCACAACGGGCTCTGTTTCTAGTTCTAGTATATTAATACCAGTAATTCATTAACATTCCAAGTGGCGATCGACACGCCAGTGTCCATGTTTTGACCCCCTCCGCATTATCATGGAAAATGAATATGCCTTGCTGTCGAATTGCTCTTCTATGCTTTAAGGTTTTCATTGCCGAAAACTTATTTTTCGTGATGTAGTAAATAATGTTATATATTCAAAATTCGTTTATTTGCAGATTGACAATTTTTTACAATTGTATTGCAACGTCATAATAAAAGAGTCTTCCATAAAAATTAAAATTGACAAAATACAGATGGAAAATATAATAAAAACTTATAAATACAACAATTATTTTACTCCAGGAACTCATTGACAGAGTAAAAAACCCCCTCCACCAAGAAATGCCTTAAATGCTTTTAAAATACTGAGCGGGTTTCAATTTGTTTTAAATGTATGGGGAGTTTATTGAAAAATTTTGGACCTAAATTTTGAGGAAGGGAGGCTGTTATTTCTATTCTATGTGCGGTTTGCCTGTGTTGGAATTTATTGTGTGTATTATAATTATGAATGTCTGCACTGGTTTGAATAGAATTTAATTTTAATTTATAAAACCGTATAGTATGGAAAATATAGTGCGATGCTAGAGTTAATATATTTAAAGAAGGAAAAATACTCCGACAGGACGTTCGCCTATTTACTCCCGTCATTTTTTGGACAACCCTTTTTTGAATTTTGAATACGCGGGAAAACAGCCTGCCGGAAGCGGAGCGGCAGAGTACAAAGCCATACATCAGTCGCGAAAACAATGATTAAATTAATCTCATCAAAAATAAATTTTGGAATTTTGCAAATCTACTTAACAAAAATAGCTGTGACGATAATTTGGAGCATAACATATTGGTGTGCTGCTCCCATGTTAAATTTTTATCAAAAATCAACCCGAGGTATATAGTATCTGATGAGTTTGGAAGCTCAAAATCATTCATTGCAATTAACGGTTCATCTAGGTAATTGGTTCGGGTTGAAAAAAAACAAACAAGATGATTTATTAGGGTTGACGTGTAAGTTATTACTATTAAGAAACTGATAAAGACACGTTAATTTTAAGAATGCATCAACTTCCAGAGTTGGCATTAGGTTATTTTTGAATGTTAAAGCTATGTCATCCGCGTACATCGTTAGTTTTAGGTTAGGTAATGTTTCATTGATATTATTTGTATACAATATATACAAAATTGGGCCAAGAATTGAACCTTGGGTATACCTAAATTTAACTTAGAAGCTTCTGACTGTAAACTATTAATTTCTACTCTCTGACTTCGAGTTTTTAAGTATTTTTTTATCCAATCCAACGCGGGCCCACGCACACCAAGACCATAGAGTCTATCGATTAGCACTCAATGATCAATGCAGTCAAAAGCTTTTTGTAAATCCAAAAAGACCCCCACTGTTTTAAATTTTTTGTCCAATGAAAGAATACTGTATGTGGCAAAGTTAACCATGGCGTCAATTGTACTTTTTTCCTTAACAAATCCATATTGATCTTTGCAAATAAGTTTGTTGTGGAATAAAAAATCCAATAATCTCTGCGCAAAAATATGTTCATATATTTTAGAAAAAGTTGAGAAATTAGCAATGGGGGGCCAGCTTTCCGGCAGGCTAGAATTTCCGTCCCTAAAAATTGGGTGAATTATTGTTTGCTTGAGGACCTGTGGAAAAATGACGCAAGAAAGTGAAGAATTTATAATTTCAGAAATTGGAAACGATATTTCTTTAGCACAATGACGGACTACTTTATGTGATATTTTATCATATCCGGCCGAATTCGAATTTTGTGTTTTGTGTGAATTTTGAAATGTTTTGGAAAAGATTTTATTATTATGCAGTTGCAATAATGGCTCTGTTACTAATGATTGTTTTTGTTTACCCACATTCGAAAAGTATTCATTAAAAACTGCCGGGCTGGGCTTATCTGTGGGCACTGTAGACGGTTTCTTTTTCCTTTCACCGTCTATTATCCTTCAGGGGTCCTTTGAAATGTTGTCACTGATGGACAGTCGCTCGTAAAAGTACTTTGCTTTGGCAGCTTTTATTACTTTTCGGTAAGTTATTTTATAAGTTTTGTAGTAATTTAAAAATCAAGTAGTTATATTTAAATTTCTTTTGGATGTCAAGTTCCTTTAGCTTAAGTGACGATTTTTGTATACCCGCTGTTAACCAAGGTTTTTTATTCAATATTTTAATTTTATTAACATTTTTTAGTGGATATGCCTGAGTAAAGTAAAATTGAAATATGTCAAAAAATTGTTTGAATTTCTCTCCGGGACAAGATGTTTCAAGTAATGAGTTCCAACTTTCCTTAGACAGTAAAAATTTCAAAATATTTAAATTATGAAGACGGGTGTCATGAATGGGTTTATAATTGTTATTTGATGTTCGAACTGGTGAGCGGAGGGAGGAATCGCACCATGTATATTCGGAAGTTTGAGCAAAATGGTCAGACAAGCCGGTACCAATCACTTCGACCCGCAACAAACCAGGGCAGACGTTAGATAACGCGTGGTCTATCAAGGTGGAGGAGGAGCTAGTTACTCTCGTCGGTGAGAGTACAAACTGTTTTAAATTAAATTCTCCCATTAAGTCTTTTAGTTTGCATGTATTACAATCAGTTTCTAACCAGTTTATATTGAGATCACCCACAATAAGGCATTGTTTCTCATTCATTTTTTTTTTGCCTGTACTTAAAAAGATTTCAATTCCTGCTATTTCAAAAACACTTTCCTTTGAAAACTTGTCTACATTTATTACATTTACAGTAAGATGGTGCTTTGCCAATATAAGTAAGCCTCCACTGCTTTTATGTACGACTCTAGAAAAATCACAAATAACATTATAATTATTAAATTGTATGCTATTCAATCTTCCTTTTTTAACCCATGCTCACTTAATACAACTACATCGGGATTTTCTGATAGTAAAAAGATATCCGTTAAGTCTATTTTTTCTCTGAGATATTGAATGTTTAGTTGAAAAATTTTTAAGCTATATTTTTTTTACTCTTTTGTTTGTTCATGTCCGATAAATTATGCAATACGTTAAATTAACTTTTGGCTTGAGCAAGACAACTTCTTTTGTCATTTCGTTCTAGTTTAAACGCTCAATCAATTTATTAGCTAGTATTTCAGACAGTACTTCCTTTCCACGTGTATTGAAATGTAGTCCATGAGGTGTATAGTTTGACCTTGCTACACATTTAAAAGAGAAACTATTTTAAAATTATCATATTTTAAAGCCTCTATAATCAAGTCAATATTTATTTTCCTGATTTTATAATTTAGATCTTGTCTGTCATATCTAAGAGAAATTGTACACATTATAACGTTAGTATGTTTGGACTTACTAGCTATGTCACTAACATTTTCTCACATCAAATTCTGACTCAGATTCAACACTATTTGTGCCACCTAATATTTGCTGTGTGTAATAGCGATCATCAAGAACAGGGAGGTTAGATCTTATAAGGGAACATATTATGTCAGCGAAGTGCAGCAGGTAGGCCCCTCACTCAACACCATGTCTCTGCCGTGCGCACAGGAGTTGCGTGACGTTCACACGTTGGTCGCCGCTCAGTCGGGCCGCCAGTTGCTCTGCATGCCTCTGGTTGTGGGGCGCCAGTTGAATTATTGTTGAATTCTTCGTCCGGGAGCTTGTACCAGTTCTTCGGGGGAGTTCGTTTCTTAAGCTCTCTCAGATCTTCACACCTGCTAGCTGGATTACGGTTCTTGCTATGTCTGGAAGTTGCTTTTTTTTATCTCTTCCTTTAGCCGATCCATGAAGTTCTCATGAGATATCCCATTCCTAAGAACTCCTCTGGCCTTTTGGTCGCATGTAATGATTAGCACTGTCGCACCCATGTCCCGATGGAACCGCTCGATGTTTCTGGCGAAATGACTCAGTTCGATAAGGTCCCTCACTGTGCCCATGGGGGAACAAATAAGTGTACTGCACCCACTTCTTGTGAAGCTGCATGTCAAGTTCTCAAACACACTATTATAGTCTTCGATCTTCGGTTTACCGTTTAGTTCGCTTTGGTGACCAAGCTATAAACTACTGCTCCGTCAGAAGATTCTTGACAGGTTAGATACTTTGTTAAACAGTCTTCGATGCGGGGCTTGCCAAAATGCTCTTTGAATACAACAGCAACCCCTGCTGTCATTTGCCGAGAGTGATGGAAGTCGGCAGATTTAGTGTGGGTTAATGCTACTGGTTTATTGTCTTGCATTTCATCAATTACGTCATTCATATCGGCTTCTAATACATGTATGCCATTCGATGTCATATACTTTGCTACGCCAGTATAATCAAAACTTGGCCCGTTTTTTTCTTGGCCTTTACAGCCACTCTCTGATTTTTTAGTTAGTTGTTTTGTTTTATTTGTACGCTCTAATTCTTCAGCTGGTAAATTAATTATTTGTTGTTGAGTATTTGTCAAACTGCTCAAAGCCTGAAAACCGTTTTTTGTACAAGTGTCATGATTTTCTTGGTCTAATAGTTTGGCGTTTACTGTCTTTTTAGGGTAATAAAATCTATTATTTTAGCTGTTAGACTGTCAATGTGTTCCTTCAGAAGTTCAATCTTATTGTTTCTGTCGTCTAGATCAGTTTTTATTTTGTTGATGGAACTAACCAAGTCTTGCAGGTCAGATTTAAGTTTTTCAATTTCGACATCAGCGCTCTCCTCAGCAGACCAAGATACTTCTAGCCTCAACAATTTCTTTGATGTTTTCTTGTAAATCATTATTAACTTTAATGACTGCATCAAGATGGTTGAATAATATTACTAAGTCAGGGATCAAGTCAACAACAGCGTCTTTTGAATATTGTTGAGAAACAACATTTAATACACAATAGAGATGGTCCATCTCTGGCTACTCTGGCCACACGGAGCCTGGCGGTCCGCCAAATCTGAAACGTGTTCATTTATTAATAATTCATCTTTCATTTGTAAAAAATTGTCATCTGCATTGGCGCTAAGATTATTCCGTGTGTTACGCGTCATCATTTTCCCATTCAATTGCGACATATTCAGATTCAGTGTTACTTCAAAGATTGCATTCCGGAATGCATCTTCATGCGGAATGCATTCCGCAAGCAGAGATGTAAGTATGTTACGTCAGGGGGATTGAAGGTGCAGTGGCAGCATCCCCAGGGTGTCCCGGTCATAGTACTGAAAGTAGTCCACAGATAGCGTAGGCGTTCACTCTGTCAGCACAACTGAGACTGATCGTAATATCTAATATTCCAACGTTGGCAGTTGCGCTACTGGGTATGCGCAATGAGTGACAGGAGATGATCAATAGGTGTGTTACGTAGAAATCAGAAATCAGAAATTCTTATAGGTTGATTAGCACTGCCGTATCTTAAGCTTCATAAAATTAATATTGTTATTACAAATAAGACGATCACTTACGGCCTTGTAAAATTGTCCCAATCACATGGAAAGTAATACAGTCGAACCTCGATTATCCGGGGGCAGATCAACTGGGCGGTGGGTTAACCGGGGTCTAAAACTGGCAAAAAATTATTATTTTAAAAGAAATTTTTCACTGTCAACTTTCTCATGAAAACTATTTTTAATCTCAAATACGTGATAATAATACTCTATACTAACGTATTATTATTTTTGAAACAAACTGAACATTATTATAATATTTTACTGAAAATATTCTGGTTATCAACTGGTTAACAACTGGTATCAACCACAAACTTGAAGAAAAAATAAAATATCGATCTACATCCTGACGAAATAAGGGGAGCGTTTCACAAACCCGAGTTTTCACTACGCCGAGTAAGGCTAAAAATCTAATAAATATCGAAATTTCACTTCGCCGAGGTTTCACAAAACCGAGTACGTTATAAAATTCAACTGTTTCACTAACCCGAGTTTCACAAAACCGAGTAAGGGGCTGGGTACCGTCCGCTCTAGAAGTGATTTCGCACCAAGAGCACGTCGGCCGGCAGGCAAACAACGTGCAGTATCATGCGCTTTGAAGGCATTCACTGCCTGAAATCTGTGTAAATGACATTATTGATCTAATAACTTAAGCTACTTTATACTGTTTTAATATATTATACAGAAATAAAATTGTCCATGGATGAATGTTAAAAAGAAAATTATAGAAAATAGTAAACAAAAATAATTGTATGCTCTAAAGCAGAGAGAATTTAATTGTTTATAAGAAAGATTTTTTTATTTAGAACAATTCAGTTTTTTCTTGCCTGTAAAAAATAGAACTTATCACAATAACAAGCTATAAGTTATTGATAAAAGAAAATTTTCTGGTGATTATTATTCTCTGGAGATGATTGTATGCTCCAAAGCAGAGAGAATTTCATCGTTAATTTGAACGACTTTTTTATTCAGAACAGTTCAATTTTTCCTTTCGTGTATAAAATATATTCAGAGCAGTTCAATTTTTCCTTTCGTGTATTAAATATATTCAGAACAGTTCAATTTTTCCTTTCGTGTATAAAATATAGCTTATCACAAAAAAGCTATAGGATGAAGTAAAACTCACGTCTTCCAACACTACGTATTACAAGCATAATTGTATGCTTGTAATATTTTTAAATTATCTTAACTAATGCCACTTAAGTCCTAAACAAATAGGCATTGAGAAATGCTGGTTTGAGAAATTTTAATAGGTTAAGATGAGGAGTTCATTGTAAAATTATTTTGAAAACTTTGTCTGGAATATATACAATTCTTTACATAAAAATGTATTTGATTAGGCTATTTATGTTCACTATAGGAAAATAGCACAAAGTTGCGATGGGTATGACTAGTCCTGTTGTGTATTGGAAATAACAACTTTAACTAGGTTGATGAATGACACTGGACGCTCATAAAGGACAATACAAGGATTACTAGATATGTCAAATTGTCTTTTCAGAAGAGACAGTTCAAAACTGTGAGACTGAAAGCTGTAAACCGCCGACACCGGATGCCCATAGAACAAAAAATGGGATTATTGGAAAGGTATGGCCTTTCGAGAAGGGTCAGTTCTGAATGCTAATGTTTGGTCGTCGTCGTCTTCTTACAAGGATTAGGCAAGAATACCTATTCCGACTTCAAACAGCACTATGTTTCAATCATTTGTTCATTATTGAAAATCAATATTATTTATTTACATGTTATTTACATGCTAATGTTTGGTAAAACTCAGAAACCGGGCGCACTTATAACACCAAATGGGATTATAGGAAATGTCTAACTAAATTTTTAAATAGATTACATAAACAATACATATTACAAGTTGAAAGCATTTATTATTGATGAATATTTGTAATTCGTACCAAATATCGGAGATTGGTTCAAGATTTGACAGTTGAACTGTAAATTTGATAATTTTCTAGCAATATCTGTTAAATAAGGTCTAGGAGTAAGAAACTTCAGTTTAAATAAAAAATTATTTAAAAAACACAACCAATGTAAGCCTAAATGTTTCTTTTTCTAATTTTTTTTTAATTTAGCTATAAAAATTGATATATACATATATATATATATATATATATATAAAATATAAATTTGATCTATATAGTTCACCTTTAAGGATACTGTTATATAAAGTAAAGTTAAAATAATTAACTGAGTATCCTTGACAAACATTATTTTATTTTAACAACATGTTTCAACCTTTAAAGGCCATTTTCAAGTTAATTCAAGATGATAATCTAATATAAACAATATTTAAATCACATATGTTTAAATTCAATAATTTCAATTTAATAGATGTACAAGTGTTCTTGAAGAAGTTAGTTGAAAACTGTTGTATCTATATAAGTGTAAAATGTGATTATATGTTTTGTTTGAGTTTTCTGATTTTTTCAAAAATTGGATTGTTTTTTGTTATGTGGCTGTTCAAAATGTTTTGAGGGTCAGTTTTTTGTCCTGAATAAATGTAATAGTCTTTTTTTGAATCCATGATGTGTCCTTTAGTTGTGAATTCGAGTATTTCCAGATTTTCTTCCATGTTCTTGTAATTGTGATTTTGTGTTAGTAAGTGTTCTGCAAAATTTGATTTCATGGTGGTTGTGTTGTTGCTTCTGAGTGCTTGAATGTGTTCTATGAATCTTTCTTTGAATGTTCTTCCTGTTTGGCCTATGTAAAATTTGTCACAGTCTGAACATTTTAATTTATAAATGCCTGATTGGTTGTATTTATTTTGTTGATGTATTTTATTGTTTGTTTTATTATGTATCATGTTAAATGCATTGTTTTGGGTTTTGTAACTGATTTCATAGTTAGATGTTCTAAATGTTTTTCTTGTTGCCTTGTTTAGTATTGAATTATATGGTAAACTTATGTATTTATTTTTAGGTTTTTGTTCTTTATTAGCGAATTTCCCATAGGGAAGAAGCTATTACCGTAGGTCTCATGGTGAGTCTTAAGCCCGGGACCATGTTATTTTTTTCTTTTTTAGGGGCCCAGAGTCCAAAAACAATAGTCGTTAAAATATTTATATATATATATATATGTATATATGTATATATATATATATATATATATATATATATATATATGTATATATATATATATATATATATATATATATATATGAATGCCTATGAATGCTCGGACGAGTTCGTAAACCAGACATATCAGTCAATGGGAACGGGTAGTTTGGGGAGGTTTTGTACTCAAAAATTGGGTAAAAAAATATATATATATATAATATAAAATATATATATATATATATATATATATATATATATATATATTTGTCTGTGAACACGATAACTCTCGTAAAAATGGTCCAATCAAGACCGAATTTGGTAGAGACGTGTATTCCTACAAGTGCTCGGACGAGTTCGTAAACCAGACATGTCGGTCAATGGGAACGGGTAGTTTGGGGGGGTTTGGTACCCCAAAATGGGGTTTTTTGCGTTTTTCACGTGTAATTTTTTAAAATTTCTAATTTTATATTTCACCATTAGAATCAGCTTAAAAAACTACACAATTAAGTTCCTTAAAGTTTTTCTCTATCTCCAACGGTTACCGAGATATTAAAAAATCTAAACACAGTACGTTGTATTGTGGGGCTCCAATGTTAATCTTATGGAGGATAGGGAAAAATTAATATTTCCCATATTAATGAATATTTTTGGATAAAACTTGATATTTACCTTCATGTGGTTGAGATCTATCCATTTATGCTTAAAAATCATAGTTTATGTGTTTATCATGGCAGCAAACCTGCATACTCTTTTCCCATATTAATCATATAGGGAATAGGCAAACTCCTTTATTTATGGACAGATGTTGATGAAAGTTGGTATAAATGTTAAGATAAAAATTATTTATGGTAGAAATGTCTAATTTCAGTGTTCCTCACAGCAGCAAACCTGCACACTTTTTGCCATGTTAATCTTATGGAGAATAGGGAAATAATTTTCATGTTTATGGACAGATTTTTTTTTAAACTTGTCATATATTATTTTTATATTATTGATCTGGAAATTCGCTGAGTACGCAGGTCTGCTGCGACAGGGGTATTTTGTTTGTTTTTGGTTTTCTTTATGTTTCTAATCATTTTGTCAATTATTTTAGAGTTGTATCCATTCTTGACAGCTAGAAATTTAATGGTGTCTTTTTCTTTTTTATAATCTTCTTTGTCCATTGGGATGTGTATGAGTCTATTTACCATGGTTCTGAATCCTGCCATTTCGTATTTCCAGGGATGATAAGATTTAGATGGTATTACAAGGTCTGATTGGGTTGGTTTTCTGTAAATTTTGTATTTGTGTCTATTATTTTCTTTTCTGATGGTTAAGTCTAGATAATTAATTTCTTTGATTTGGCTTTCTTTTGTAAATTGAATTGTATCTGATAGTGAGTTTAAATATTCTAGTAGATTGTTGCTTTCGTTTAAATTTCCTTGAAAAAGACATAATATGTCATCGACATATCTTATCCAATATATTATTTTTTATTTAAATGGGTTTATGTCATTGTTAATTTTACTGACCTCTAAGTAGTGCATGTATATATCTGAAAGTAGACCCAATAAAGGTGAGCCCATGGCTAGACCGTGTATTTGTTTGTAGAATTCAGAGTTGTATTGAAAATAATTTTGCTATAAACAGTTTTTAGTTAATTTGAATATGTCTCTAATTTCTGAGTTTGATAAAGTTCCACCTTTTTCTAAGTCATTTTTGAGAATGTTCAAAGTTTCGATTGGTGGGATATTTGAATACATATCCTTCACATCAACACGTCTGCCACAACACTTTTCATGTTCGAGCAAAGATGTTCTTCATCACCGATATTTTCTAAAATCAAAAGTTTGCAGATATCAGATTGCATACAGCTTTGAAATAAATATTGTTTTATTAAAGAATTAATAATAAAATAAGACTTTATTTTCGTATCTAGAACAGTCAGCTGATAGTGCACAATAATTTTGAGTTATGGATTATATGTATGGAAAATAAAACATTTGTAGTTTATTTGTATTAAAAAGACATTTAAACTGACCACAAATATACTACATGATATTTATGACAATACTTTATCACTGTCTTAGTCACCAGGGTCGTTGCGGGGCGCATGAGGATCGTCACAAAGTGCCACAGCAAAAGTAACAGTAAAAATCATTTTAAGTAATTTGCATTATTACTTTTGTTTGTCAATAACTACTTTTTTGTATGTATAAATGTTTTAAACCAATCACTTTATATATTTTCAAAGTTATTGCCAAATTATTTATTTTCACAAAATTCAATTGCTTCTATACCCACGAGTCACTGCCATTTGTTAACTCTACTATGCCCGACCAGCTGACAGGCAACCCACCATGATTTTGTGACATGTCATTGTTGCTACGTGAGCGTGTGCTAAAAATAAATCACTCTCCCCCTACCCCCACTCCTACCGGGATAGGTATTGCGTCTGTCTACTGTCTAGTGAGTGTTTACCTGCTGATTAGTGTGTTTCACTAACAGCTGAAAGACATGATGTTCTGCAACGCTAGCTTGGAATTGTGTCCGCGTGAAGATTTTCTTTACTTCGACAGTTAAAAGTAACAGACTTTAAGTGAAAAACTTATGTTTATTTTAAATCTTGTATTTTTGTGTTAACCCTTGAAAAATAAATAACTTCCATAAGACATATTAAACTATTTTAGTTTTTGTTATTGAAAAAAAATTTATAAATAACTTTACATGGGCTCAGTTACATTTGTTGAAAATATAGATGAGTTCAATAAATTTTTCGATGAAGAGAATGGCATTATGTTTTTGATCAAAATATTAGAAGTGCAAACAAAAACTTTGATAAATTTAGTGTTTATTTAAATTATTGTATTGTAAACAAACCTCAAGTAATAATTTTATCTGAAGCTTGATTAGTGAATAATGAAGAAAGTTTACTTTATTATATTGAAAATTATCAAATGTACAGTTCATGCAATTCAGCCTTTAGCAGTGGAGTCGTATATGTACAACAAGACAGATAATGATAAAACTTATCATATAATATTATTATTATGTTATAGATTTGGAAATTCACTGAGTACGCAAGTCTGCTGCGACGGTGATATTTTTAATTTTCATTTATTTATTCAATCATTGGAAAAAATTTCACAAAAACTATCAAATACAACGTTGATATTTAAATTTTCAAAAATGTTTTCCCAATCAGCTGCATTTATTTTACTTCTAAGTTTCTCGTAATCAACAACCATCTTTTTTCCTGTATTGTTTATCAATTTTGAACTGAAATAATAATGAGGTTTCAGTAGGTGTAAAAAAGAATATGCATTCCTACTGTAAAAAAATCATAATTATAGTACAAGAAACAATAGAAAACTACATTTGCATAGAAATAGACCTAGTAAAACGAATAACTATCACACATCCATTGGCATTAAAATGTTAAATAAGTTACCAAATAAAGTCATCAACTTAACAGATAATGTGTTTAATAGTAAAATTTATGCTTGGCTTCGATTAAGACCTTTTTACAATTTGAATGAATTTTTAAATCTTAAAATAATTGACTCAGAATTTTAACTATGCCTCTATATGTTTATAATAGACATTTTATAGATTTTTATTGTTGTTATTTATTTAAGTGTTTAAGTATTTTATATGTTGACCTGAGCCTATTGTTGTTTTTATGGTAGAGTTTAAATTTTAAATGTTATTCTTTTTATGTAAGCTAAAAACCGTCTTGTTGATGTTATTAGGCCTAGTGATGTTTATCCCAATTAATTGAGAGATTTTATTTTTCTTTTTCAAGCTGATTGTGATTAGCCATTTTTGAATTGTTATCTACTTAGATTAAGGACGAGGTCTATTGTAATTACAGTGTAATTATTTAACAACTAATAAATTTTGTCTATTGTCTATTGTCTAATCAACAACACAAGCAATAGAACAGTGATCAGTTATATTAGATTTAGATTCAATTACAGAGACTTTACTTACTGAATGAGCTTTAGACCTAAATATCATATGGTCAATACATGTAGAAGTGCCTTGAACATGAGTGTCAACATCAATGAGCTGCTCAAAACCTAGGTTTGATAGCATATTTAAATAGTCATCAGTATCTGCATTATCAATATTGACATTAATATTAAAATCGTCTAGGCATACTACATCATGACATTTAATCTCACTAAAAATCAGTGGTGTCCGGAGCGCCGCTCCGGCACAGCTTTTAGAGCCGGAGCGGCGCTCCGGCACAGTTCGTACAGCCGAAACTCAGATTTTTATACTTGTACTTTGCCTTTTTATAGAGAGTGGTAGGTAAGCGAGTCGCTCGCATCATTTCATTATCAACACGCAATATCGAGGCAATTTTAGGCGTTTACATTAACCCTAACCTAACAACATCGTAACACCAGAATCAGACACTAGGGCTTACTTTAAGACCATACATCTTTTTATAGTATCTAGTTTTTAATTCGAAAATACAGTATATTTATTTTTACAACAAACTTGAGGCTGATTAAGAACTGTTGAGATTATTTGTATTTTCAGACTTCAACCATGAAATCCTATTCTAAGAATCTATTATAAAATTATATTATTATTATATTATAATAATATATAAATATTATATTATTATTATAATCTCCGTCTAAGATGTTTATTTCAACACACCCTCTTCCTACAGAACAGCCTTTAATTTCGATGGTTATAAAATAAAATTTGAGGATTTTCCTTTGTATTATGTAGTGGGTAAACTCATCTACAAATATGTTCTTCTTCTTTGACCTGCACTCGCCAGTTTGGGTTGAAAAAGAAAGCGAACCCTTACTAAAAAGGAACCGTTTGCCTTCGACCACAATACTTTGCATGAATACAACAGATACCCCAGGAGCATCACTCGTCGTTTTAGCAAAATTAAACTTCGGTTTATGTAATTCTTTTTTAAACAGATAAATTAATTGTAAACAATTCTACGTGTTTTACCACGCAATGGCCTTCCTGAGGAACTTGCAGACTTGTTAATACCAATTACCCCCCCCCCCAAAGAGTAATATGGCTTTCCTGTGAAGGACCGCTCCGGCACAGCTTTTTTTTAGCACTACACCACTGCTAAAAATTGTTGACAATCTTTGTATAACATTAGTAACCACTGATGAGTGCCAACGGTGCAGACCCAACACATAAAATGAAACATTCTTTAAAGTACAAGATAGTAAAACTACATCACAACCTCAACATTCAACCTACATTGAACAATCAACATTAACTGATGATATTGATTATTGTACATATACGACTCCACTGCTAAAGGCTGAATTGCATGAACTGTACATTTGATAATTTTCAATATAATAAAGTAAACTTTCTTCATTATTCACTAACCAAGCTTCAGATAAAATTATTACTTGAGGTTTGTTTACAATACAATAATTTAAATAAACACTAAATTTATCAAAGTTTTTGTTTGCACTTCTAATATTTTGATCAAAAACATAATGCCATTCTCTTCATCGAAAAATTTATTGAACTCATCTATATTTTCAACAAATGTAACTGAGCCCATTTAAAGTTATTTATTAATTTTTTTCAATAACAAAAACTAAAATTGTTTAGTATGTTTTATAGAAGTTATTATTAAAAAAAATTAATACTAAAAAACATTGATGGATGACCCATCTCCTCTCTTTCTCTGAAGTGGGGATCAGAGTTGGTGTTAATGGGCCATCTTCTAAAGTAACATCTTTGGATACCGTGGGATTCAGTCTTTTCTTGTCACCATGTAATGTAGAAGAGGTTTTAAGTGCAGTAAGGTCTCTAAAGTCAAGCAATTCTTCTGGCGATTATGGGATTTCATCTAAAATCTTGAAATCATCTGCCCACAGCTTATCAATGCTTCTTGTTCTCATAATTAATTTCTCTTTTTAATTTGGCCAATTTCCGTCCTTGTTAAAAACTGCAACTATCAAGCTATTGCCCAAAATAAAAAATGCCCGCATCTCAGAACATTTCAGGCCCATTTCAATCTTGTCAACTTTTTCTAAGGTGATAGAGAAGATATTTCTGAATCGGTTTTCCTCATTTTTTCTATTAAAGAATGAGTTTGGATTCCGTAAGAAGACCAAGTTGTTTCTATTCCATACATTGACAGACAGGGTTGTATTATGTTGAAAGATTCTGTAGGATTGACTGTCCGATCTGGAGTCCCACAGGGCTCTGTTTTAGGTCCTATCTTGTTTCTTATCTTTATAAACGACAGTGCTAGAAGTGTTTCTAATGCAAATCTTTGCTTGTTTGCAGATAACACATCAACACATCTATTGCTCTCTCTAACAAATGGTGGGTGAGACTACAGGTGAAAATGTTCATTGAGGCAAACTCAAGTCTTGCAGAGGTTTGATGAATATGGCCTAATGGTTGGATGAATAGTATTAATGCTGCAAAGACAAAGTTTGTAAATTTCTTACTAAGAAAAAGGGAAGATTTGGAGATCGGTCATCTAAAAAGTCAGACTCTCTTCCTTCTCCGTAGGCATGCTATGGAGTTGTGATTTGGGGACATGACAGTTCAAAAACACAAGCCATTTTCAAAGCCCAAAAGAAGGCAATTTGAGTCATCTTTGGACCCCACCCAGCAGTATCTTTAAGAGGCATTTTCTGAAACAACAACATCTTGACATTCCCGTCAATTAACATTTTCAACTGCTTGGTATTTTTGAAGATAACCCAGATCTCTTTCCAAAAACCGCTTCCTTGAAGATTCAACATACAAAATCGTAATATCCTATCCGTTCCTCAGCACTAAACCAGGTTTTCCAGCATCAAACATAGTTTTCTTTGATCAAGCTCTTTCACCACCTCCCAGTCACCCTAAAAAATTGAACAGAAGTTATTGTATCTAAGAGAAAACTGAAATCCCTTCGCACGTGGTCCCCGTAATGTTACATTAATCCTGCATTGTCTCGAAGTTTGGTTTCTGTATCTTAAATAGTTCTTGATATATAACGTTTTTCACAAAAAAAAAACAAAATGGCGGCTAGCGGCTAAACGAAGGATTTTTTGAAGAATGGTTATAGGTGATTTTTTGTTTACTTTGATAAGTACTATCACCCCTCGAAGTTCGTCCCCAACTTTAATGAACATCCTGTATATATATTGTTTTCTCTCTCAATAAACATTAGGAGTGTTTAATTTTTGTTTACAATATGCAAGCTGTTTTAAATTCAATTTACTGTATAAAATTGAACTGAGCAACTGTCCCCCCAACCACAGGCATTAGCTCATTTGGGAAGTTTTTTGTTTCAATTTTGTTTATATAATATTTATAACACTGTAGTTTAAGAATTAAAGTTTTCATTTATTCACTCATTCATTCATTTCAATCATTCATTCAATTCGGATAACCAAATTCGGGAGTTTGGAGAACTGTCCGAAGATCAGTTAGATTTTATATTCATACACGCTCTGAAATATTTTAGGGTCTGGATCCATCCTTGCAAATCCAGTATTGTAATGGCCTGATGGCCTGCCGAAGTTACAAATTGTTGGAGAACACAGACTGTACCATTCTGAACTCAGCAGATGTGCAGGATTGTATCAACATAGTTAACTCTACATGTGAGGAGAACAAAAGAAGTAAGTATATACGTTTAGAAGTTATAGTGATAAACCACACAAAATCGTACAAATGTATACAAGTTTATAAGTGATAGCATCTATCAGGTGATCATTTTATGTATGAGATACTATCATAGGGATGAGGATATTGGCATCACTAGATAAGATCATTAGATCGTCGTTTTTTACATATTGTTAATGTTTATTTTTAGTAGAGGTCTGTGGTTTTCTGCATTTTTTTGGTTTGAACAATAATATATAAGTTAACCGTAGAGAGCCAAGAAACAATTTTAAAATACCTAAATGACGTTTTAATTTTTTGACGTATATATACGTCAAATGCTATTGAACTCCAGATTGAGTTGCAAATAATTAGCATCGTTGGTATATATTAATTCTTTTTATCTAACTGTCAAAATGTAGTGTAAACAGATTGAAACCTCGGACGTTCATGGCCGCTCTTTCTTCTTCCTGAGCTGTCAAATTTTAGTGTTCACCGTTGTTGACATTCAAGTAATTTTATGTTGAGATCCTTTGAAAATGTAAACATTGAAACCTAGGATGTTCTTGGGGCGTAGCCCAAGGGGGTTTTAAGAAAATGAATATGCCTATGAGTTGCATGAGTTAAAGCTCTACCTTTGTGTAAAATTTCAAACCGATTGGTTCAGTATTTTTCACTTTAAGTTTCCACAAGAGACATGCAAACAAACATACAGAAACCATATCATCTTTATAATATCATTGATAACAATATAACATCACGAACCATATGATGTCACTTCCATTTCATATTTTGTTTTGACGGATTGACAATAGTCCCCCCATCCTCCATCTCTAGGTGTTGTTCAGTGAATTAAGAATTTTGTTCAATTACCTTCTTTGAAGAAAAATTACAATGATAATCGGAAATGTAAACTAGTTAACTCAATAACTCTTATACAATTTTAAATAAAGCATGACAGTTACAAAATGGTATTGTGATGTGTGATGGGAGTTATGTTTTTCCAGTGATCAACTGTCTGCAGCGTCTGAATGCATCCGTGAGAGATAGATCACAGACTGCATTGTGGGAGTGTTTGCAAGACCCGGCACTGCATCTGGCAGACCGTATAACCTCCTCAGATCTACCTCTTGTTCTCACTCTATTACTGGTAATTAAACAATGATAATAATATAGGCTTAACCTAACAAAAATTAAGATTAGAAATATAATTTACCGCTTTAATTAAAATTATTAAATATTAATGAGAAATCAGGAAATATAAGAACTTATTATATTCCAAATAGCTGTAAATATATTCTGAGTTACAGTAGAACCTGGTTAATCGAAATAAAATTAGAGAGCTGTTTTGGATTGTCATTTTTCGGTTAAACTGTCATATGCTAAAAATAGCCTATTAATATGGTGTGTAGGAAAAATTAATTTATAAACAAAGTCTACCATATATATTAGGTTGTTTTCCTTCAGCTACAAAAACTGTTTTAATGGGTTAAAAATGGTATAAACTGGACTACTGGAACTGAAGTTACTTAAACTTTGTATACATTTCATATAACAGAAATCAGTGATTTTTGTTTCCTTTTTATGAGACCAGTCCACAAAGTCCTTTAATTTTGATAATGCATTTTTCTTTGATTTACGGACAAACGAAGGTTAAAAAAAACCAGCCCTCGTATATTCACCGTATCTCCAGTTGTTTTTTTAATTTTTTTTAATTTTTCATTTTTAAAAGCTGTTCACCCCTAACCCCTTAACACTCATAACAAAACGTAATTTTTAAAACGTTAAGAGTATAAGTAGGGTTATAATAAGGTAGGGGTGTGCAAGCCTGGAATTTTAAGTTCGAGCCGAGCCGAGCCGAGCTTTTTAAAAAATTCCTGAGCTTGAGCTTAAAAATACATAAAAATTAAAAACATTAGGAAATAAGAAACATACATACTACTATTTCTAGATAGCATTGTTTATTATTGTGGTCAAAACCATAAATAAAAATTTCAAAGAGTAATAAAATAGAAAATGCAACAGAAGAAAATAGTTGTTATGTAAGGTCACTTTAATAATGTGACACATATTTGTTGGAAGCCATTGCCATTAAATGAGTGCCCTAGAGCCAGTCAATTTCGTTAGACAAGATGCTTAGTTCCATAGAGTTTTAACATAACGTAGTACACAGAGTTGTACATACATACATATATAACAACAGTTAAGCCCTATTTAAATAATCTAATTGTTGTATCATTTCAAATGGTTAGTTTCTAATCAAACTCATTTTTATAAATTGGAAATAACATACAAATTTTAAAAATTAAATTAGTTACATTTTTATTAATTATTAAAGAGAAAACATAAAATTCAATTTTTAACTGGATAGTAATACGTAGCGAAATGAAAGTATTTGACTGTAAAATAAAATAGTGGGGCTCTAGTCAGTTCAAAACGTCAACAAACCCCTCTTCCCCTCCCCCTGAGCAGGACTCTTAAGTCGTATTTTTGTTACCATCACGCTATTTTCAGTCCATGTCCCCTAATCTCTTATCACTAACAGCTTACACCCGGTTTAACAGAGAATCTCGAATGTAATGTTTTCATTTATGATTCGTCATACTGATAAAACATTTAATATAATAGACGTCCATTGTAACGAACAAGTTAAAATAATTCGTCATATACTCAAGGTTTATTTTATGGAATAAATATTATTAAAAAAAACTATGGATCTAATTTTTTGCTGCGTAAGGTAGGCAATGGGAGTTGTCAGTTGATGACGAAAACTAAGCTATTAACTAACTATGATTTAATTCAATACTATTCAATTTTCATTATTAGTATTTTTCTTTGAATAGTTTCAATGAGGAAAAATACTCAATTGTAGAAGATATTAAATAAAACATGGGTCTACTTTTTCTAAATGCAATAAGTGCCTGATCGTACTACTCCACTTAGGCGTAATTACCTAAGTGGAGTAGTACGATCTCTGTATTATTTTCTTTTAAATTAATATTACAAATCTAACAGATTGATTCAATAAAGGATACTCAATGATTAGTTTTCTTCATTATGATTTGTCTGAGCCGAAGATAATTTTACTTTGTAATTTGCTTAAGTTTTTTTGCTAATTTTGACTAAAATATTTTAAGATTTAGAAAAACCTTTGAGTTTTATTTTAAGTACAACACTCGGCTTGAGTTTGATACCCAAAAAACTATAATTTATAATATAAACTCCTTATTATTAATGTTATATTTAAACACATCAGCACCGCCTTGATGAGCAAGCAGAGGGCGTGGAACTCTGGTTGGAAGATGTCAAGTCAGTCATCAGAGAAGCCCATCTCATAGTGGATCAAGCACAAACCGGTAAAAGCTCTTTTGGATTTTCAAATTTACTTTAAATTTATTTTTTAGCTTCATATTTGATATGTTGTTTATTTAATCAAGGGAAAAATGAGACTAAATTCTTGCCTTGACAGACATAAGGTTATTAACCATCAACCTTCTAACAGTTTTCTTTTTTGCTCAATGCTGCTACTGCTACAGATCCTCAGTTCACTTCAATTCATCTTGATCACAGGTGTGAATAATAATGGACTGAAATATTTTGTATCAAAGTTGACTACAAATTACACTTTACATACATAAGTTATCTCAGAAAGCAATACTCTGTTGGTTAACCACATTAATATTATCATCTTATTATGATAAAACTTAATTAAATTAAATTGACCTTGTTGTAACTGAAAAAAACTTGAAAAATATAATCAAATTAAACTTTTCAACTTTTCTCTTAACCCTCAGAGTGGCCGAGCTTTTGAACTTAATTTGTACTTTTTATTTTTTACTTTGACTTAGCAACTCTTCTTAACCCTAGAGCTGACAAGCGCCGGAAAGACGGCGCGAAGGGGCGCGACCAAACTGGCAATATACGGCACCAACGCAGGAGCCGCGATAAATACATTTTTGGTTTAAAATTGGTTCCAACAACATTTATATCATGTATCAAAAGAAAGAGATATTACTTCAATATTTTTTTTATTTGTCTTTGACCGAACGTATTCTCTGTTAAAGATTGTCATCGCTTGTCAAGCAGTGTTTTGATTAGTGACGATCACCAAATCTGGTTTTTATTTCAATGAAATAATTGGTTTTCTTTTATTTTTATTGTAAGTAAGTATTTCAGTGTGTTAGTCCATAAACTATAATATAAATAATTGGTTTGGAAATGGAAGAGGACTAGTGATTATTCAAGCGATCTGAGAGAACTGGTTTTGTTTTTTCAACCTTTTTTCTATGAATGGGTATTCAAAAAAAAAAGAATATATAACTTATGTAAACTTTTATTTTCAGAATCTGGATAAAATTTAATATAACTTTGCAATTTATCATTTGACGATAGAACTTACCTACTAATCACTTACTTATTAATCTACAAGACAGAATATGATTGAATTTTATCAAAAATTAATTTTCCGAAAATAATATACCTAGAACTTTTTTAAATTTATGGTATCTATATAAACTGCATGTACAATTATTCTTCACTTTATTCAGAATAAAATGATATGTTATATATCATTGTTATATATCAAGACAACATAACTATGGTTATGGCTTGTTAGCCATAGTTATGTAGCTATGGCTTGTTAGCCATAGTTATGTAGTTATGGCTTGTTAGCCATAGTTATGTAGTTATGTCTTGTTAGCCATAGTTATGTTGTCTTGCTATTTATGATTTTTGTAAGGGTTTGAACATTTTATCACAAAACCAATAATTTCTCTCTACCTGTACAGCGCTACACTATTGCCAGCTCTAAGCTTGCAAGCCAAATTGGGATTGCTCATGGTTGGGAGTCAAACCCTCTTCCTTCCGATTGGCTTCAATAGTTTCTCATAAGAACAAAGGTTTAGACCACTATACCAATGGACCACAGTCTGAGAAAGCGCTTATTTGGCTATAAAACTCATACTCTAGGGGCATGGCAGCGAACTTCACGAGGCATTAGTTCATGCATTAGCTCTCAGGTGGCAGCATCAAGACGGTGATCGTTGACTAAGCATCGCCGAATATCATCCCGATAAATAGAGGCTAACAATCACTTTTCACTGTCATTGACACGGGCTTGTAGATTGCCACTCAGAGGGTTACTAATAATAAAAAAAGGTCAGGTAACTCCCACTGAGAAAGAATGATCTCAGACTTAACCCTAGAAGTGGTGAGCTTTTTACTTTTGTCTGTAACATAAAAATAATTACTTATATCTTCTTAAAATATTAAATTAAAACTAAAAAAGCATAAAACTTGCCCCCTCCCTTATAATCACTAACCACAAAAGCAAAACAGGTGTCCACTGCAATCCCAATTAAGCCTACAAACGCCGTCAATTTCCACCTAAGCCGCCCCCATTTATTTAAGGTGGGCCCCCTCTCCGCTAAACTACACATTTGCAAGCCAAATTGGGACTGCTCATGATTGTGATTCGAACCCTAGCACTTCTGAATGACTAGAACGTTACACTCGTCAGCGCAGCGCTCTAACCAGCCACCAGTACATAAGAGTAGAAAGCACTTACTTGGCTATAAGACATACCTTAGTGGCAGTTTGATGAGCAGGTTCGGTTGCTTTCCCCCAGATAGTGTGATGCTTATCACACGGTCACGAAGGTGATAAGTTCACTAAGTTGACAACAGATGCCTCGACTTGCCACTTTTTATTGAATTTGTAAATGTGTTGTGAATTACAACTTTACCACTTCTAGGGTTAAAATGTATGCTACATTGTAATTCTCTGCATTAATGCTTAAACTACGTACAACATTTATTGTTTCTCCTTCTAAGGAGCCTAAAAGGTATTGAAAACGTGTGACGTTAGATAGAGATTCAATTATGTGCAGGAATAAAATTAATTAACTAATAAAATGTTGAAAAACCGCGGAAATATGTTAAAATAAGAACACACATTGTGAAGTTACATCCAATATGAATTTATTTGCCAAAAGTAAATCAAGTTGACAACAATGATTGACAGAAGTTGTTTAAAATCATGTGGATCTTAGCGACAGTGAAAGAGGAAAAATATGTAATCATTAATAACAAAGTAAACAAAAACAATTTTGAAGGTTATTATTTACAAACAAAAGAAAAGGAATAATAAGAAAAAGATGAGTATAAATGAAAATTACCTAACAAGGATAGAGAAAATCCTTATTGAAGTCATTCATAGAATTCAAGGTTGTGAGCTTAGAACTTCCGAAAAATTCAATAGTTCACTGTTACCGGTAAGGCGACAGGATTCCAAAAGATGCTGCAGGCACAGTGTGTCACGGATGACAGAAAGAATTAATTGGTGGCAAGGCCACCACCAACGATCCACAGGACACATGGACATAAAGACCCTGCACAACATATATACATTAATAGTCTAGGTATAAACAATATAGGTATACAGTTAATCGTCTAAGTCTTATTAAATAAGTAATATCTTCCTAATTGTCTGATTTGAGATGATCAATTTCATTTTATAAACATATCTTTCTATTTGAAGTATTCAGAAAATGTTTACATTTTCTCAGTTTTAATTTAAAGTATTTATCTGTTAAATATATTAATATTATCAGTTATCGGATTGAAATAGACATCCTACAACGATTCACAGTAACATATCTGAGCCTATCCTCTTGTAAAAATAACATATGTGTAGAGGTACTAAAATTAAATTATTCTGTACTCGAAGCTGCATTTGTCATCCCAGTACTTCCTGGTTATTTGTTTTTATATTTGACAACAATAAAATAATTTATACTGTAACCATGTTCCAATCTGTTTCTGAATTATTTTTTTAAATTTCTCATAACATTATTTATTTTTATCCAGATTAAGATTTTATATTTCTGTAATCATGAAAAAATATTCTTTGCTTTTAAAATAATTAACTACTGCGATTTTGTAAATAAATCAAAATCCTTTTTTTTACACGACTTCATAACTCAAGAACGAGTTCACCAAATTGGGCGATTCTTTATTTGTTGTGTTCTTCAATGCCAGGGGGTTTGTATGAAAGCCTATATAGTAGGGGTCTGCGGTACAGGAAATTATGAGGTCGGTACGGTACGGTACGGTACAAATTGTTGTACCTCGGTTCTCGGTACAAATTCACGGTACGGTACAAGAGAATAATGCCCCTAGTAACATTGTCTGATCTCATCCTTTTATTCATAAGTATTTTCCAGAACTTATTTAGTGAAAACATAGGAAAAGGAGTTTAAAAAGATATACAATGTCAGAAGAAATATTTTATTGTACTAATTTTCAAACTGTAATATGATTTTTTAATCCATTCTGTAAAAAATATATCACATTAAGCATATTAAATATTATTTAAACATTATAATATATGTTGTAACAAATTAATAAGTGGTAATAATCTTCTCAAGTCTCAAAACTAAGGATGAACAAACAAAATAAAAAAATATAATGTATTTTATTGCATAACAAAAAATGCAGAAAATATCAATACCATTAGCCAAGGGTTCATTAGACCTATGTTTTATATTATGATTTTTTGTTTTATTTGAGTAAAAATCCTGAAATAGCGAGATCATTACGGCAAATCACAGTTCTGTATTGGTCATATAACATCGTCAACAGGCTGTCAGAGCAAAAAGAAAGAATGACTTGAAAAAATCACAAATCTCAGTATAAAAGGTTTTCACAGTGATTGTAAAATCACAGGTAATCCCATCTCTATTTGAAACACGACAAATACGAGCTTCATATTGGTACGTCTATTTTGTTGCATCAAAAGAAGGAACGGTTCCCTGATCGCATAAGCTGCTATGCGTGGATACGATAATAAACTGCAAATGCACAATAATTTAGAGCCGGCAGGGAGATGGCTGGTTGCCTGTTTTCCTGGTGAGGCTGTTTTAAATGATCATTCACCAACACGCTATGAGACAGTCTTACGTTCAGTATTTGCCGTACATCTGGGCAGTGTTGTAATTCTATATTACAGTACTTGTAGAATATAAAGCCTTTAATAGTTGGGTTTTGTTCAATGTTTTCAGCGGGAGTTGTTCCACAGTTATATTTGATGGCAACCTTGACTGGATAGTGACTTAATTTTTACTTATTTGTACCGTACCGAACTTGTACCGAAAAAATTCTTGTATTGTACCGAGGTTCGGTGCAAGGCTGGAACCGTACCGTACCGATTTTTTCGGTGCACCGCAGACCCCTACTATTTAGCCTTGGTTGAATGTCTTAAAGGTCTTCTTTCTACAGGGATTGCATCCAGCACTGTTATCAAGGTCGATCCTGCTACTCAAAGGTAGTACAAATTCACTATCTGCAATATCAGCTACATGCTTGTTGAAATACACTCCTTCCTTAGTGGTCTTGATTATTCCCTAGAATAGAGAAAAATCAGATAATTCCAATGCAGATTTTTTATAAAAAATTTCCTTTTAAATGAAGAGGATACTTAAAATTTCAGACAAACCAAATTACAACACTTTACTTTTACTAAGGAAACAATTCTAGAATACACGAAGAAGGACACATTACTCTCCAGACTTCTAACAGTTTCCAAACATTGGGATGATCTGGAATTTTGATTGTGATTCAACAATAGCGAGTTTACTTCACAAGTTAAACCTCCATCTCTTCAAACTAAAATACTGAAAGAACTACATGTGGGATACCTTGGAATGACCTTGAAAATTAAAGCTATGGCGGGAAGATATTTGTACTGGAAGAACATAGACAATGTCAATTTCACATCCAAATAGAAGAGTTGGTTAAAAATTGTAAAATATATGGGCAGAAAGAAGAGAAATTAACCATCAAAAGATAAGCCTCGCCCTTTGGAATAGCCGTCTGAACCATGGGAGAAATTACTTATAGATTTTGTAGGGTCCATGAACAGAAATTACTTCCTGGTCATCATTGATGCTTACACTAAGTGGTGGTGCTTGTACAAAAACTACTACAGCAGAATGGTGTATCAAAACCCTTCAGCTTATATTTTCAACATTTGAGCTGTCATTAACAATTTTTTCAGAGTTCAGACAATGGTACCCAATTTTCAAGCACAGTTTTCTGAACATCCTGAAGAGAATGCAGTATATGCCACAGAACTTGTGCACCATTTCATCCTTCTAGCAATGGACAAGCCAGGAGATTCGTCAAACTATCAAGAAGGGCTTGATGTTATGGTTAGGGAGAGAGGTGATGTTCAAACAAAAATAGACTCATTGGTTACACAACTGAGAAAGGAAAAGGAACCAAGCTTCACCACTGATAATTACTAAGGGGGCAATGTCGTTTACAGCATAAAAATGGAATAATACGGGCCAGACACACCGACCTGATACTCTCTAAACATTAAGAGAGGAAAGTTAAGATATAGTTCTATTTAATTGCATATCTGGGGATGAACTAAATATTTATTTAATTGATTGTTAACTCACATATTTAAGTGTTTAAGATTGTTTCTTTACAATACACAATGTTACATTATACTTTGATTTTAATTTCATTAATAAATATTAATATTTTAGAAATAAGAATAAACCGTTAAAAAAAGGTTTTATTCAGGTAAAAACACAACTAAGGTTTTATTTTAAAACCACTACTAACAAAACAACAACAAAATAAATAAACAAATCAAATCTGCATGTTAACCAGATTAGCTGTAAGATAATATAAAACTAGAGTAGTATTAGGCCCAATTCACTTCAGAACAGACATATGGCGGAGTCGTGGCACATGCTGTCCGCACAAAAGTATCGTGCCAGTAACTTTCTTTGAATGTTTTGGTTAAAATTAACAACATTTCATCTTTGAAAGGTTTACCGTTGATAATCGATGGCAGGTAAGCTTTTACAAAAAGAAATGGTGCGAATATATTTTCGGTTAAAACTACATTGAATACAGTACCGTTGTACTCTACAGGTTATACGCTTTCCACCGAGGTTTGTCTCGTGTTTCTTACTCTATGTGTCAGAGTTCTATGTGAGTTAAATTATCCGTCTTCTGTTGCACAGTTATATTGCTTTGTTTACAATGGTTGTGTTGTTACGTTCTTGTTGTGTTTGTTTGTTGTTCTGATGTTAATTTCACAATTTTAAAATCGATAGGAATTAAGAAATTAAGTGTGTAAAACTATATATTTTGATTTGCCTTATACAATTTTGAAAAACATTGTTGCTATATTCAATTTATGACTAGTTTTTATTTGCAGTGTTTTGTGGGGGAGCAAACTTTGAGAAATTGTTTGAGTTTTTTTATCAATATCAAGTGGATACACCCATCAAAACCAAAATAAAGATAAAACATATTATTATTTTCGTACATATAATTTAATGTAAATTAAAATGGTATATACTGTAATATGTAATGTAGTTATTGTATTGTTATTATTTTATGTGAATTTTTTAATATAAAGTCCCCTAAAGTACCAAAAAGGGTGACCGCAAGGGTTCAATCAAATAGTGAACCTTCAAGGGTTAAAAAAATTTCGTGCAAAATGGTTCATTGTAAGCTCAAGATAACGTCATAAACAACTGTATGTTTTCAACGTTTATCCCATGTTAATCGCCATAAAGTATTCAAGGTAATTCACAAATTTATTAATAAATTGCTAAATGAATACTTCCATAATTGTAATTCTCGTAATTTCTAGCGTTCAAGGACGTACATTTCAAATTTCTAATCGATCCTGTCAGCTGCAAAAATTTTTTCATTCCCTTTTTTTTAAGACCTGTGCAGATCAATCAATATTTCTGTTCTATTTTATGCCAGACCAGTTCTAGCACATTTCTATTGCAGTAATCTGCACGAGTGTTATCTTACAAACTTGAAATTGTTTAACTTCCTCACAAAATCTAATATTAAATTCATTGTCGTCTCGCATGATCACTACAAACATACAACAAAAGATTCACAAACCCAATGGTCTCTCCAAATGTCAAGGGACGCACAAGACACATACGTCGCTTCCGATGTGCCTTGAGGAACACGGAAGTCACTTCTGTGTGCATTGGGTGAAGACTTTGCTTAGAAAGGACGCGGAAACAACATGTCTGCACCACATCTTCGCCATACGTCCGTTATGTATGGATTGGGCCTTAAATCATCACAAGTAAAGACTCATTAATTTGTACTTTAATTAAAAGAATTGATCAGTTTAATCTGCAATCAATCAAATTGTTGCAGCATGCAGGTGGCTAAGTGAGCTTAATTCAGGACTCAGCAATAGGAATAGACACAAGGTAAGTAAAAAAACAAAAAGCTAGAACTGCAGTATTTACCAATCTGGCTTTAATATCATGATGAAATTTGAGTATACCTGATATGTAATACCCTAAATTGTATGACAATAAATTCAGTCTTGGAAAATATTATTTATGAGATATTAAAACAGTTGACTCTTTTAGTCCAGACTCGGATGGTCCGGACGCCGGATCTTGGGAATGAATCATCAGCGCACGGTCGAGTTTTTCATGCATAAATCGGTAGGATTGGACGTGTTTCCATTTCCGGTCTAAATATAAATAAATACATCACAAACATCAATTCAACTGATTTAAACTGAAAAAATTATTTTTGTCTACAAACTTTACAACTCTAGACTTATTTATCTTTTCAATCAGTTTGGAAAAAATTGAGAACAATGCAATTGGTATATAATTACTGGAATTTTGTTTGTCACCTTTCTTAAAAAGGGGCTTGATCACTGCACTTTTTAATACATCAGGAAATTCACCAGAATTCATGCTATAGTTAACTAAATACTCCAACTTTTCTAATATGCTATTGGCAATACTTTTTTATAATAAATGGTGTCAAGTTATCATGTTTAATGGCTTTAAATTCATCCACAGTTTTAGTTTCTGGTTCCTTTCCTCCCATTTATTTTTTTCCTTCGTTGGGTTATACACTTCTCTAGAATGGATATAAAATTTGAAAAGGCTAAAGATACTGATTCTACTGAATAAACGGACTGCCAATTAATAATTGGGTGTGCGATGCATCGAAAATGTATCGAAATTTCGATACGATTCGATTCGATGCATCGAATCGCGATTCGATACAGAGGTAATCGAAATCCCGATGCATCGAGCGAGTCCCGATGCGGGGCAGCGCGTGTAGATCCTAATGGCAGGTTTTAAAACAAATTTATTTATTGTCTATATTTGTGAAATCCAATTTTCCTTTTTATTTTGTTACTCAAACTGATTTTAAATCCTTTCTCAAAATTGACAAACAAGTCAGAGAAGTTTTTTAACACGACAACAGCTTAACAGCTTACGTGACATGACGATTACAATTTTAATGGGAGTTGTTTATGGTTAGGTATTCCTCCGCTGGACACAACAGACATCAATAGTAACAAAAAATACATCAAAAAATATTAACAACCAAAATTAAATTGTATTTATTTAAATCATAGTTTGTTTAGTTTAGTTTTAATAATGGCTCATTTTTCATCGCAGTATCAATTTACAGCTTCCATTGCATTTCTTACGAAGCAATAAAGTAGATCCATAGTTTTTTAATAATATTAATTCCAAAAACTAAACCTTGAGTATTTGACATTATTCTAAATTGTCTATTATAATTTACATATTAGATGTTTTATTAGTGAATCATGAATAAAAACATTAAATTGGTGATTCTCAGTTAAATCGGGTGTAAGCTATTTTCGTTAAGAGATAAGCGAGGTGGACAGGTGGTCAGACAATAGCGGCAGTTGGTAATAAAAAATGACCTTGAGCCTTGCTCCGGGACAAGGGGTTTGTTGATATTTGGAACTGACTGAGCGACTTCATTATTTTGTTTTTCAGTCAAATACTTACATTTCTCTACATAGTTGATCTAGTTAAAAATTGAGTTTTATGTTTTCTCTTTAAATAATCATTAATCTGAGGTGATTTAGTAAATAAGCAATCAAATTAAGTTGTGTGTGTTTAATTAATTAAGAAATTTACTTTTAAATAAAATTAATGATTAAATAGTTTTAAATAAATATGTAACCACAACTAACTTCATTATTAAAAGTTTTATATATTTTTAAATTTAAAATATGAATTTGATTAGAAACTAACCATTTGAAATGGATGATACTAAAACTGTTTTTTTTAAATAACAGTTTACTCCTGTTATTATATATTTTATATATTATTACTTTTTGAATTTTTATTTATAGTTTTCACTACAATACTACTCATTTCCTTTAGTAATAACTTTTATTTTTCTCATTTCCAAATTTGTTAGATATGTTATTATTTAAAACCTATACAAAAGAATTTTGAAATAGTATCAAAATTTTAAAACTAGAGATATATTTGTTTTTGTCATACAATAGTTTTTTATTTAATTCAGTAGTTTATAATAGATATATAATATATTTTTACTAATTGTAGACCTACAATAATTTTTTTAAATAATTCCTGTTTAGTCTCATCAAGGCTAGCTATACATATTCCAAGTTATTAAAAATTTAGCGAATCTTGGAAATCTTTTAGCGAACATTGCTTTATTGATATAATATACATAGATAAAATACCGTAACACAAATCTTTTTAACTTGAAAGATATCAAACTAAAAATTATCAAACTAATTATGACCTGTAAAATTTAGTGAATAGTCTAATAATATATTTTTTTGGCTTTAATTCCATGGTTTTTTTATTATCTTCTGTTATATGATTTCTGTTTTACAGGAAATTGTGTTGTGTGTTTGTCGTGTTGTATCGAATCGAATCGCATCGATTCGTATCGGAATTCTTTGTATCGCATCGTTGTATCGAATCGAAATTTTTTTGCTGCATCGCACACCCCTGCACTCAAGTGACAATTTATTAAGTACGTTAAAATCTATCTTATAGTAATATGTCAGAATCTTAAATTCCTCTAACTTTCCTTTTTATTTATCACAGACAATTTTAGCACAATGGTCAGTCACCTGCATATCAGATACTAATACACTTAAATATCAGTTGAGAATTTTTACAACTTCTACAATAAATATGGTCTATTAAAGAAACAGAATTGTCAGTTATTCTGGTGGGTTCTGTTATCAAACAATCCAAACCGTGACTTGCCATTGTTATCTTATAATTATCAGTAGTTCTAGAATGTTTAAGAATATTAATATTAAAATCTCCACTCAGGATTAAATTTTTATTTTCTATTCTCTGCAATAAATAATCAAATTCTTCAATAAAACTATCTTCATTATAAGTGTGTAACCTGTATACCCCAATGATACCTATACTGAGATTGTTTGGTAATTTTATATTAAGGTGAACATAGTCACCAGTTGAGAAGTTGACATTAGTTGTTATCCAATTACATTCAAGCACACCAAGATACAAAGATAAGATACAAAGATAAGAACACCTCTTGCTCTCTGGTCTTGATTACATTTTGCATAATTATGGTACCCTGGCAAATAATAGATTATCACTTCTTCACTATTAATTCAGATTTCAGAGAGTATTATCAAATGGGGCTTTTGTATTAGACACTGAAGTTTAATTGTGAATAGATCAAAATCTTCCCTAACACTTCTCACATGTTCTCATGCAATATTAATTGGTCAGAAAATGAATTAAACACACTATTACTAAAATCTAACAACATACTATAAAATTAAGTCTAATAATTAAAAACTTGACAGTGCTCCATAGTTCACAGTCCAGGTTGTTCAGAGGCGTTGGAAGAGGCTGTTTTGCCTGCTGCAATTCTACAAGTTGTCCAATACTCATCACCGCAATCACCCGCGTCACCCTGTCACCCTGATTCTTGCGCAGAAAGATCTTCCCATAATTGACCCATACAAAAGTGTAGCCAAAGTCTCTTCTGAATGCTCTCAGCATTCAACAATTTCCGTCTGGCAGGACTGAGGCTCTCATTTACATAAATTACATTTGACAGACTTTTAATCAAGCCGATGTCAGTTGTATTGAAATTCCTCTTGATTTTCCTTTTTTTTAGTGATTTTCCCATAGGGAAGAGGCTATTACCGTAGGTCTCTTAGCAAGACTTAAGCCCGGGGGGCCGGGACCATGTTATTTTTTTGTCTTTAAGTGCCCAGAGACCAAAAACAATAGTCGTTAAAATTTGTATATATAAATATATTAAATAATTATTCATAACTTTAGTACCCTTTTTTGTGTGAGAAATTATCTTATTTAAAAAATTCACAACATGTTTCAGAACTCAGTCCATTATCAAGTGGTGTAGTATTAAGAACATAACCTTGATGTAAATAAAATTTATAAATGTCATATGGTTAATTTTGAAAAGTAAAGAAGAGAGGAGATGGATGTTGTATGTATAAGGTTGCATAAGGTTAACATTGGAGCCCCAAAATACAACTTACTGTACTTAGATTTTTAAATTTCTCGGTCATCGTTGAAGATAGAGAGAAACTTAAAGGAACTAAATTGTGTAGTTTTTTTAAGCTCATTCTAATGGTGAAAGATAAAATTTCAAAAAATGTTAAATTACATATTAAAAATGCAAAAAATTATTTTTGCGTACAAAACCCCCCCAAAACTACCCGTTCCAATTAACCGATATGTCTGCTTTACAAACTCGTCCAAGCAAATATAGGAATAGACGTCTCCACCAAATTTGGGCTCGATCGGACCATTTTTACAAGAGTTATCGTGTTTAAAGACACACACATATATATACATTATATATAAATATAAATAAATAAATATATATATATATGTTTATATATATTTAAGTTGGTAAATGAGGGCTACTATTAATATTAAATAATTATTCATAACTTAGTACCCTTTTTTGTGTAAGAAATTATTTTATTTAAAAAATTCACAACATGTTTCAGAACTCAGTCCATTATCAAGTGGTGTATTAATAAGAACATAACCTTGTATCTCTATATATAAAATTGAATGTATGTCTGTCTGTGTATGTTCTTCTTATGGCTTTGTCCATGTAATTGTTGTATGGTACACACATATCTTTACTTCATCTTCTTACTATTCTTTACTATCTTTTACTTCATTTGATTTTTGTTTTGTGGGTTGAATCTTCTTTTAGCGAATTTTCCATAGGGAAGAAGCTATTACCGTAGGTCTCATGGCAAGAGTTAAGCCCGAGACCATGTTATTTTTTCTTCTTTAGGTGCCCAGAGACCAAAAACAATAGTCGTTAAAATTTATATATATATATATATATATATATATATATATATATATATATATATATGTATATATATATATATATATATGTGTCTGTGAACACGATAACTCTCGTAAAAATGGTCCGATCGAGACCAAATTTGGTAGAGACGTGTATTCCTACAAATGCTCGGACGAGTTCGTAAACCAGACATATCGGTCAATGGAAACGGGTAGTTTGGGGGGGTTTTGTACCCCAAACTGGGGTTTTTTGCGTTTTTCACGTGTAATTTTTAAAAATTTCTAATTTTATATTTCACCATTGGAATCAGCTTAAAAAACTACACAATTAAGTTCTTTAAAGTTTTTCTCTATCTTCAACGGTTACCGAGATATAAAAAAATCTAAACACAGTACGTTGTATTGTGAGGCTCCAATGTTAATCTTATGGAGGATTAAAAAAAATTAATTTTTCACTTATTATCTAATATTTTTGGATGAAACTTGATATATAGCTTCATGTGGTTGCGATCCATACATTTGTGCTAAAAAATTATAGTTTATGTGTTTATCATGGCAGCAAACCTGCATACTCTTTTCCCATGTTAATCATATAGGGAATAGGCAAAGTCCTTTATCTATGGACAGATGTTGATGAAAGTTGGTATAAATGTTAAAAATAAAATTTTTGATGGTATAAATGGCTACTTTCATTGTTCCTCACAGCAGCAAACCTACTCACTCTTTCCCATTTTAATCTTATGGAGAATAGGCAAAAATTCTCATGTTTATCGACAGATTTTGACCAAACTTGTCATATATTATTATTATTATATTATTGATTTGGAAATTCGCTGAGTACGCAGGTCTGCTGCGACGGGGGTATTTATTTTTTTCTTTATCATTTTTGTTCTGTATCCATTTTGTTCAGCTATATATTTTATGGTGTTTGATTCTTTAATGAAATTTTCTGTTATGAGTGGAATATTTACGAGTCTGTGAATTAGTGAAATGTTGCTATTTTGTAATTCCATGGGTGGTTAAAATTATAGGTTATGATGGTGTTTGTTGTGGTAGGTTTTCTGTATATGTCAAATGAGTGTTTTGTTCCAACTTTTGTAATTGTAATGTCAAGGAAGTTTATATCTTTTTCCTGGATTTCTCCTGTAAACTTTATCGTTGGTGATAATGTATTAATGAGTTTCAATAATTTGTCAGCTTCAATTTTAGTTCCTTCAAATAGGCAGATGATGTCATCTACATATCGGTACCAATAATTTCTCTTTTTTTTGAACTGGTTAACATCATTTATTATTTTGGCTTTCTCTAATTCTGTTATATATATGTTTGCAATTAGTCCTGATAGGGGTGATCCCATGGGTAAACCGTCTTCTTGGAGATAGAAAGTTTTATTATAACAGAAATAGTTTTGTTTGAGAGTTATCTGAGTCAGATTGATGATATTATCTATTTCCTTTTTATTCATCATCTTATTTTCTGTGAGGTTTAGGTTTCTTCTTAAAATTTGAATAGTTTCTTTAATAGGGATATTCGAATACATGTTTGTTATATCGAAGGATATTAGTAATGTTGTTGATTGTGGACTATGATACAAGCGCAAGCATGCCAAAATATAATGCATTAAAAGTGTGACAATTACAACATTTATAAAATATTTATTTACATTTTACAGGCAATGAATATATAAGAAGGCATAAATCTGTATATGTAATATGGTAAATGTAATATATAAAATTCAAAGCCCTCACTCACTCACTCATCACTAATTCTCCCACTTTCTGATTACCTAAGAGGCTGAAATTTGGTATACTGGTTCTTTAGGACTAAAATAAGAAAGTCTAATAGTTTTTGTGATGATTTTCCCATAAATCTCTACCCTATACGCCTTCAAAGTTCCCATGTTAATCTTATGGAGAAAACATTTTGTTTTGGATTCCAACATATGTATCTTACCTTTTAAGATATAAATAGCAGCTGTTTTTATTTGAACCAATGAGCAAGCCAAAGAAGCAAACATAAAATAGTAAGTACTCAATGGTATCTAATTACTGTATAAATATAATATTTCTCAGAGGGAAGTTTGGTGACTATGTTTTATGATTTAAAATCAAATGTTTATTATAATCGGTACGAAGTTCGCCGGGTCAGCTAGTCATATTATATATTTCCGAACTTTCAGATTTTAGTATCCACAGCTGTTGACATTCAAGTAATTTTATGTTTTGATTCTTTGAAAATGTAAACAAAGAATACTAGGACATTCACGGAGCGTAACCGAGGACATTTTAAGGTAATGAATATGCCTATGTGTTGCATGAGTTTAAGATCTACCTTTTTGTGAAATTTCAAACCGGCCCGTTCAGAATTTTTCCCGTTTACTTTCCACAACAAACCCACAAACATACAGAAACCACCTCCTCTTTATACAGGGTTATCATAAAATAATGGTGCGTTTTCGAACATGGTTTTAAGAAAAACCAAATTACTTAAAGTTAATGTTTTTTATTCATCTATTTTGTTGTCTCAAACAGTTTTTTTACATGATCAATAAATTTCAATATGTGCCCCTTTAGTCGCTAGACAAATTTCTAAACGTTAATCAATTTCTCTCAAAACATTCGCTAACATCTCTTCGGTTATGGTTGTCATTGCTTCATTAATCCTGTTTTTTTAAGTAGTTCAGGTCGCAAATTTTCATCAATAAACAATGTTTTTTATGAATCCCCACAAGAAAAAATCACAAGGTGTCAGGTCTGGACTCCTCTGAGGCCACAGCATAGGTCCTTGCCGGCCTATCCATCGATCTCCAAATTTTTCGTTCAAAGCGTCCGTGACCAATGCACTGAAATTTGGGGAAGCACAATCTTGTTTGAAATGAAGTTGATGAATGTTTTTTAGTATATTAATAAAAGGCAGAACAAAATGGATACAGAACAAAAATGATAGACAACATGATAAAGAAAAAACTAAAAAAGAAGATTTAACACACAACACAAAAATCAAACTAAGTAATCAAAAGATCAAGATGAAGATGAAGAAATCAAAAGATAAATAGTAAGAAGATGAAGTAAAAATATGTGTACCATGCAACAATTACATGGACAAAGCCATAAGAAGAACACTCAAAAATACAAATCTTAAATTAATCTACAAAACAAAAAATAACATTTTTCATTTGATAAACAAAAAAACGAGCCCTGAAAAAATAGACAATGATAATTTCAACAAACCTGATATTTACAAGATCAAATGCAGTGATTGTGACAGATATTACATTGGACAAAGTCATCGAACATTCAAAACAAGATTTAAAGAACACATTCAAGCACTTAAATCCAACAACAAAACTACATGTAAATCCAACTTCGCAGAACATTTAATAACATCAGGACACAGCTACAAAAACATGACAGAAAATTTATCAGTACTGGAGTTCGAAAAACAACGTGAAAAATTTAAGTTTAAAGAAGAATTGAACATCTACATTCATCAGAAAAAAGATCCAACAAATATTTTATATTCAATGTTACTACCACAAATTCACCCAATCTACGATCAAATAGAAAAAATTAGAAACAAAAAACATAAACACATATATACATACAAAATCCATCTCCTCTCTTCTTTACTTTTCAAAATTAACCATATGACATTTATAAATTTTATTTACATATACAAGGTTATGTTTATTATTTTTTTTTTAGTTTATGATTTATTATTGATATCAACCACATGATGATTGATACTCATACTCTTTCAAATGCTAATCTTATGGAGAATAGGCAAATAACTCTCATATTTATCAACAGATATTGATAAAACTTTTCATATATATTATTATATTATTGATTTGGAAATTTGCTGAGTACGAAGGTCTGCTGTGACGGGGATATTTCAATATATCTTCCTTCGTAGATCTCCTAACAAATTTCACTATGATTCCTCGATTTCTATCTTCTCATTTAGCACCTAAGTAATGGCATGCGTGTAT
This sequence comes from Nephotettix cincticeps, assembly GCA_023375725.1. Lineage (NCBI taxonomy): Eukaryota > Metazoa > Arthropoda > Insecta > Hemiptera > Cicadellidae > Nephotettix > Nephotettix cincticeps. The sequence goes on along the minus strand of CM041786.1, from coordinate 92,706,742 downwards.
CATTTTATCTCTGATTTCAACCCGCAAAGCAGTTCCAACTTTTTTGACAAAATCAACTGGACTGGTAGTTTTATCTTCAGGTATTCCATTTATTTCTATACAATTTACCCTTGAATACTGTTCAAGATCCTCCACTTGTTCCTCCAGTCGTTTCAATTTGTTCCGTAGATAACTGTTTTCACTTGCGATTGATTCAAATTTCTTTTCAAACTCGTTCAAGGCTTTAGTATGAGACTCTATGATTTTGACCAAATCAACAATCCTGTTGTGGCATGCCTCGAGTGATTTTTGCAGCTCACGCTCAAGTTGTTTAATTTGCTCTGAAGTATTCATTTTCATATCATTCAGAGCCTTCATTATGTCTTTATTTGTTACTTCAAGCAACTCTTTGGTCGTGAATTCATCACGAAGACTACCTCTATGTTTTCCGACAAGGTTCAAATCACCAAATCTCATTTATTGAAGCAATGTAATCTATATCTTCAATTGTCATATTAACACAGTTTCCATGAACATAACTCTTACATGTCGAACACTGTATTTTGGCTTTTCTTGTAGCAACACTTAGATCACACACTTTACACTTATCACCCATAATTTTTGTAAGACAGAAATATTAATATATTTATTCAAGTACCTGGTGACCGAGCTTTGCTCGGATAGAATAAGACATGTATTTTACAGGTTAACTAGCAAAATTAAAACACATTTACTACGCAATAAAAACATTTATGAGGTTTAAATAAAACCGTTTTAATACACCTTAATTATATAGCATAAACACTGAACAAAAAGTATAGTCCCTGCACGGGGATCGAACACGTAACCTTCAATTTACGAAGCCAACACACATATAGATCACACTGGAGCTTTGGTGTCTGTAAAACCATAGACGCCGTTTAAGGACATTTACTCAACCTCAATTGTTTTAGCCCTATCATTTACTGTTTAATTATCCATACAGTTGTTATGTGATCAACTGATTTTGTTAAAACAGAATGAGGATTGAAAAGCAAAATAGAAATTTAATTTACACCAAATAATTGTTTTGTTACAGTGACTTGAAGCAATATAATGAATACGTTTTCTGTCAAAACATGAAAGATTTTGGAAATATTTTTCTCTGATTTTATTTCACACATTTATTTTACCCTTTAGTTTTACAAATTGTTTAGTAATGTGATAATTTTTCAATTATAAATAAAATAAATATTTATGCAAAACCTCTATTCACATATTGCTCACCACCATCTTCAATCACAACTGTCATATGGTTGTAAGCAGATGTTTTGATTTGTATTGTTTACATTTGATTCTCCATAAGCGTAATGTTAATTTTTTAGATTTTAAACTTAATATAACAAGAAACTGGAATTTTCCTAAACATTAGACCAATCTAGAACTTATTTTCTACTCAAGTCACTCTACTTTTAAATTCAGTAGATTCACACATAATATGCAAATACCACATCAAGGTTTGTGGCATGGTTTACAGCTATTCTTGACATTACAAAGTTCATATCCGATAGTTGGTGGATCAACTTGTGAAACCCATAATGTGGTTTACCAACTATCGTGCAAACATTGTCAAAAAGAATATATAGGCCAAAAATCTAACTCCTTACGAGTTAGAATGACAGGCCACCGTTTTGATGTGGTTCATAAAGATCTACGAAAGCCAATATTCAATCACGCAGCTCACCACAACCAAAATTTTGAGGGCTGTTATGAACTTAAAGCCCTCCACAAAATTCCTCATCAAAACCTTAAAAGAAACCAACTTATTTTATGAAATTCAAAATTGACACACCAGTTTGTTTCAAAATCAAAATTTCCTACAGGATTAAATCTCAGATAGTTAATTACTTATTTAATAAATTATTCAACTCAACTGCCTAAAACCATATGATTTAAAAATTTGTATTGTAAACTTTTCTTTGAATTTATTTGTGTTTTGTTTTGTTTTCATGTACATAGTCACTATTTCTTCTATTTCTATTTGCTTGCAAAAGTTTTTTATTAAAACGAAAATTTGCAAACCAACACTCTCATTCATTCAGTATACAACTCTACATTTTTTTAGGTATTATATATATATATATATACACATGTATTATAGTATTGGATATTATAAATAAAACAATAATCAGATTAAGGGAAAGTACTAAAACATTACAATAGAACAGGAATAAACTGTATCGCATTTGTCAGATTACAAATATGACATGCATATTACAAATGCTTAGGAATAATGGGATATTTTGGAGGCTTAGTGTTCTAGGGTTGTGATACAGCTACAATAAAGTTCTATCGCTTACTGTATAGTGTATAGCTGTTTTTCCACCTTGGAAATGTGTTTTAATGCTCCATGTGATATCCAACTTTTTGGTCATTCCGATGTTGGCAGTCCCGTTAAGGTCAGATAAAGGAAATACTGATGTAGTAGGGACTCCCCTTCAAATAACCCGAGAGCCTTTGTAGAAACAAAACCAAACAGTTTGACGGGATAATTCTGGGAGCTGTCCCAAGGTAGGTTATGCACAGTAGAGTGTGTTTTGGCCTAGTTCAACTGAAAGTCATTGGTTTAAAACCATATGCATCCATATTTCGATTACTGCCAGTCTCACATTTAAATTTCGATACATCCCTTTGTAAATATAACGTCAGGCTAACATTTTCTTTATTTCCTATTATGCTGGTATAGTAAGTACTCAGATCGATAAATTATTTGTATAAAATCATTCTATTGTGTTATTTTTGGTGTGTGTTAGTTAGAAAATTGATATATAATTTATTCCATATATTAATTACAGGTGGTGGATGCACTTTGCAACATGCCAGGATATTCAGTCGAAGAGCCTTCGCAGTGTTTCCAACGTCTTCTCACTGTCAAGTCTCAAAAGGTAAAAAATGCACAGTGGCATGTCTCCAATATAAAATTCAATCTGATTAATGAACATTGAAACTACTTACCATTATAATTATAGAAAAGTTGAAAAGTTTTGAAATTGACTATTACAATTCCAAAGTATTTGTTCCATAACAAGTTAAATGTTAATGAAAAATAAATGCATATATAAACAATGGTATCTATACATTCATACATTTGTAATCATTTACATTATATACATTATTGATATAGGATATGTCCTAGCTCTTGGGGGAGTGTTGGTAATTTACGCGACCAAAAATCGAAACAGTGGCGTCATATGGTTTGTGACGTCATAGACTGGTTATAAGAACAGTTGTTTATCTATGATCTAACCTATTTATACATTATCTATATATATTTATACACTATAAACAATTACTATAACCTCAATGCACTGTGAGTAGTGACGACCTTAAGCTTGCGTAAACAATTGCGCAAAAAGCTGTTTCATCATCGGCATGGAGCAGCTGACAGCTGCACACGTTTTATAACGCCATATAAAATATATTAATTGCAAAATAAACATTTTATGGATAAGAATATCATTGTATAGTTCTTAAACATGAATATAAAAATAGTTATAGATTGAAAAACACTTATATTGTTAAAATAACAAGTAGTAAAGTTTGCCGTCCAGAAATCGACCGCCTGGTCTTTTAGGATAGTGAAAGCGAGCGTCCATAAATCGGCCGTCTGGTCTTTTTCGCACATGATCTCCGGTCCATATGTTATTGTCATTGCTGGGACGGATTTTCATGGTCAAAATCTAAAATAAAAACTAAGAATTAAGTATATATTATATCTTAGTACAAATAAATGTTTTCATCGTCTTGGTCATCATCTGACAGCTCAGGTGAAATTGTACGAAGTGTATGTTTATTTATATGATCACTCATTGTCACATATACTACTCCAATACTACAAATAAATAAATTCTTCTAAAAAATAAATAAATACATTATTAGTGAACGAATTGTATAGAAAATTCAATAACAGAATGTAAATAATGACACCGCCAAACACAATACAGATGACTAACCTCAACTCATGTTGGCTGATATTGTGAAACTGTGTAGTACGTAATAACAGTATAATTATTACTGAACAGCTGATCAAAAATATCCAATTGAACCATTTAATATTGAAGAGCATTTTAATAAATTAAAATTATAAAATTATAGCAAAATAAAAATAATGGAATTAAAAGGCTAATCCCATCTACACTCCGGTTCGTATACAACGGTAAATGGAGTACCCCGAACTGTACTAGGGTATAGGGTACAATGTGTAAACCTCATTTCTGCAATAGCTACTAACCAAGTAAAATAGAAAGGAAAATGAGTATGTCTAGATATTCATAGGATATTCTAGGTATTCATGGTACATTTTAGTATATTCCTTTTTTATTAAACTGATAACATAAATTAATTGTTTTGATAACTCATCCACCAAAATATGGTATCACACACAGGGTGTGTGTGTGTGTATTGTGTACTTATCATGATTTCTTTTGGGATAACTATGCTGATGCTGAATGTGTGCAGCGTGCCCAGTCAAAGTGTACATGGATCACTCACCAGCTTCACTCAGGCCAGAGTGTCTTTCTGAACCTTGACACCCTGGAGTATTCCTGGACTCGACCATACGGCTATAGTAACCATTCTTGCCATCTCACTTTCAGTGAGATTAAGGTACTTTCATATGCCATGTAAAAAAATATTACTTTTTTCATACTTTTTTAACTGAAATGACAACCTACGCAAGTAGATATTTTAAGCCAAGTATGAAAGATAAATTAATGTACGATGATTGTGATGCGATCTTGTAGTCTTTTTACTGATTAAGGCATTTTACATTACATTAACATTTTCCTTAGACAAAACTGTTAATTAACAGCCCAACAGTCAATGACATATATTTTAAACACAGTACCCTTTTTTGAATATTTTATATATAACTGTAGTTTATCTGTATTTATAAAATATTCCGTGGCTAACGGCAAATTCCTGTAAAGCAGTATGAATGCAACAGTATTTATTATTGTTACTAAAATTTATGTATCCTAGTTAGTTGTGGGATATCTCCTTGAATAATAAAAAATTGTATTCACTCTTTGGCTTCTTAAGTTGTTTCTTAAACATTCCTCAGAATGTTATTGACGAGTACGAAGAGTCGGTGGTACAGGCTCGGAGACAGCAAGGTGTAGAGCGCAATGTTGTCCGTCTGCAAGCTAGGTGTCGTGGCTTCCTAGTGCGCAAACATCTAAACGACCGACAACAACATTTCAGAGACCATGAAGAGCTTATACGATTAATACAGGTATCAGTGTTATGCATGCCAGTAAAAAGATGGTAGGGGAGAGTGAGGGTATTCTGCACTGTCAAGATATTTGTTTATATTGCCAGCTTATTAAAGTATTACGAGACGTGAAATAAATATTCAAAATACTTTAAGAATGTTTTGAATGAAATAAACTTCTTTGAAGTATATTTTATATGGAAGTTAAAAAAAATTTCCAAAATATTACTATTGCATGGAGTTCCCTACACATTGGGGTAATTTTGTGCATTATATGAGGTAATTTTGTGTGAGTATTACTGTGTCAAATAAACAAGAATTTTCATTTTAGATATGTACTATAACACAAATTTTAAGTGTTTCTATTTACAGTACTGCTTCCAATTGAATCTGTCACATTCATAATCTCCCGGACTATCCCAGCCATTGCAGTGTGCATGCACCCAGAATTTTCAAACAATACAACAGTACCAGTCACTTTTTCTTTTCGATTCATAAAAATGGTCTGTGTTCTAATTTGGGAACTAAAATGCTCTGATCTTTTACTTTTAATATCTCTCACAGCGTCAATTTTGGAATTCTAAATTTTTTCTCTGCTCCCCTGATTAAACTGCTATGATTTATTAGTAAAGTTTTTTACCTTTATTTGCCAGAAGATCAAACAAGTCTTTATTCTCCCAATCCCAATGTACATTTCACTACATTGTGTAGCATCATCACAGGGTAAAATCTTGAGTGTCAATAATTAATATTTATATAAATTCTTGTTCAAATTTCATATGTTTTTAATATCTTCATGAATGTGGTGTAGTTGTATTTTCATGAAAATTTATTTCACGAAAGTATAAAATATATGAAACTATGTATTCTAGTCTTAGCTACCGCTAAGACTAGAATATATGGTTAAACAATACTCTAGTACAAAAATAATGAGGAATAACAGTGCTATTTACCACTATGAAAAGTGTGTCAATCAGGAGTAACAAGCTACTGCCACAGTTCAAAATTTGGTGAAAATTTATAAGAAACACACAAATTTATAACACATAAAAACTTATAAATTTTGGCTACCTCCATGAACACTGCTTCATGCCAGCGATTCTGCACATTAGTTTCTGGTGCTTTAGCTAGCTTTAAGCACAAATTGACCCCTCAAAGAACAGCACAGTTATTGCCCACCATAGGCGGAGTTAGAGGGTACACGTTGGGGGGCACTGAGTTAATTTCCTAGTTTTGGTCACAATATAGCTTAAAAATAGGGAAAACATTTACACATTTACATTAAACATTTACTTAAAACTAATAAAAAACCACAGTAAAAAATATGTGTAAATAAAAATTATACCAGAACTGTTAAAATTGGTAATAAAAATTCAAAAATTACATATGTAGCCCACTTCATGTGTGGAATTACCAAACTCTTCCCCACATACATAAATACATTGTACTAAATGTACATTGAATTATAATTTTTAAATTGAAACAAATCTAATTATTTTATACTAATAATTATAAAGCCTAGTATTAAGATTGAGATAAGATGACAGACTATCGACCTACTACTAAATCAAAGCCTTTCTAAATACACCATTGTACCTGTTATGTCTATTTATTTATTAAAACATCAATTTTAAATTTACAATTTCAAACATGTTTAACTTTCAATATCATTGACTATTATTTATTTGTAAGCAGTGTTATTATAATAATAGATTAAAAAAATGGGTCACAAAAAACTATGTAGATTTTTCATAATCTGGATTGGGTTAGGTTTCTTAACCTAGGGGGTCCACTGTATTATTTTTAAGGTTGAAAACAGTATTTATTTCTTACTAGAAACTATCTCACATAAAATTGCAAAACACTGTTTATAAAATAAATAAAAAATGTTAATCAGTAGTTTACCTTTATAGGTAATTACTCACTATAATAAGTGTCAACCTTCAAAGTTGTAAAACTTTCTATTAGTAATTTTGAACCTAAAAGAGACACAAGGAGTCTAATAAAGCTGTAATATGCATTGTAATAAGTTTTGATATTAAGTTACTGTAAGTATTTGTAATTATAGTTGAAATATAAAACTATAATGTTCTAGCTTTGGTGGAGGTACAAGTTGGAAAAGCGTCGTAGGAGAGAAATTGCAACCAAAACTAAGGTTACCAGTATAAAATGTATGAGTAGGATTGAAAGTAAACAAAATCTACAAGAAATTCTAGAACTTTACAAGCCACATGAGAAAAAAATTGTCATAATCCAAGCCGCATGGAAGGGCCGTCAGGTATGTTGGGCCAGAATGACTCAATAATATTAATGAAGTGAAATTAATAAATTATTAATTAAATATTAATAGTTAATATTTTTTAACTTATCATTTCAAGTTTATTTTTATTTCTTTTTCTGTTAATTGGTTGCCTAGTCAGAAAAGGAGCCGTACTACTATCATGTAAATTCCTACCCATTTAAACCCTGAATGAATTAGAAATTTCTTGTATTTAAATTGAGAAGCCCAATATTATTCAGGGTTTCATTTTTTTTTTTGACTAGATACATTTTTGTTTGTCCGAATTTTATTTTAAATGTAAACAAGTTTAATCATATTTTTAAAATGTCCTTTGAAGTATAAAATAAAAATTAAAGAAATATAATCAAACACAATACCAACTACAATGGTAATAAAATCATGTTGAATACCTACAAAATATTTCATGATATTTTCAATGAGCTGTAGAGAATTAAGTGCAATACACAAAACTAGCTTGTTAACACGTTTGCTGCTGAAAATCAATAACAAGGAACTCATAAAATGTAGGAAATTTGTTTTTTTAAATCTTAAAATAAATTAATGACAATCCATGAATAACATCGTAATAGTTTTTTGAGGCAGTATTTCCTCACACAAACTGTCATAAAAACCAATTTTCTTTATAAAAACACCAAAAGACTATGAAACTATTTTTATAAAAGAGATCATACAGTGTAAACAAAAAAATATAAATTTTTAACACTAAGTTTACTATTTACATTCCCTCGCCTGAATCGTCACTTCCGGAGAACTGCTGTTGTTCTATAACTTTATCTGAATCATGAGGGTCTCGTTCAATGGTTAAATATAATTAAAACAAACTAAAATTAAAACAAAATAGGTAAAAGGCAATAATCACAGAAAGTACGATTAAAAAAAAAGAGGCGCAAGAAACTACGATTACCGAGTTCCAAGTGGGCCACCCCTCGCGCCGGCGCCATGCCCCTCGCATCCAAGTGGTCCACAGCAAACGTGTTAAAATGATATCCTTAATCTCAATCAAAGCAATTTTCTCTGCAGGCTCGACGGGCGTTTGTTGATCTCTTGCAAACTGCCAATCCATCATTCAAAGTTGTGCGTCTCTTTCTCCATTTGCTAGACTTCAGCATTGAAGACTACCATCGTGAGCTACAGCTTCAGGTAAATACAAGGCAGTTAGGAAAATTAATTATGTATATTGTTTGACATTAATTAAAAACTCAGCTTAAATTTAAAAAAATCAGTTTATTGTGATCGTGAACAAAATTGTGAACAGGTGTGCGGACATCTGACTGTTTAATAAGTATCTGATATGATTTTATTATTATCTGAATTTTCAGATATTTTGGTGGCATGGAACCCTAATTTTTAATCATAATTTTCAAAGTACAGTAAAGTCCGGTTTATCCGGATTAATGTGGCGGGGTCCTGATTCGGATAAATCCGGATGGTCTGAAACTATGCTGAAAATATACCACTATAAATAGACCCACCTCACATAGACAATTATCGTAAATAGCGCCTGCAATATAAATGCTGTGAATGGCCAAACAGTGGCCATTTGGCAGCGTCGATGGGATGAGGGGACAACCGGAAGGTGATCATCGAGAACCTGGAACCATGGCATGGATTTGCCGCACCCATGGGGAGGTAAACTTCTATCTCACTCAGTTACAGGGCATGGTTATTTCCGTCTGTATCCGCACCGAATAGGTAAAGTAGACTCTTCTCGGTGCAGATACTGTGAAGACAGCGAAGATGATGTGTACCACATCTTTTTTGTGTGCCATCATTTTCAAGAAGATCGTACTGCTCTCGCAGACACAGTTGGTGGTGATATGACTCCAGAACATTGTGGGAAAGATGATGCAGGGTGACGAAAAATGGAAGGCTATGAGCGACTTCTTGTTGTCCATACTGCGAAGGAAAAAAAGTGACGGTTGCCTTGACTTAGGCGACAAGTATTATATTCTGATATAGAACAGAGGCCACTCACTGTGATGGCGCAATGAGCTTATTGCTCAGGACGATTGCAGTGATGTGGTGCTACAACCGGGTTTTAGTATTTTGCCACAGCAGGGGCCTCTGGAAACAGAGCTCCTGGGGTGTTTTCACACTTGTTCCTCTTTCCTGGAATGGAAAGAGGTTCGTGCGTCGAGCATTTCACCGGTATTGAGCCAAAGCAAGGGAGACAAAAAAATAGGTAGGGTAATGTAACTGGTTGAATTACGACTTACATTTTGGTATGCAACTTTGTAACATAAGATTCTAAGCCCATAGATTTTTTTTATTGATGATTTCCATAATCAAAATAACAATCATTTACCAAAAAACGAGGTAAGCAGTTTTTACATTCTCCCCCTATACGAGTGTAAGGAAAAAGTATTGTTTTCACCAGCATTTTCAAATTTTAGTTTCTGGTGGATATATCCATTACAGTGCCCCCTGAATCAAAAAAGGGAGTTTTTTAGTGATGTCTGTGTGTGTGTGTGTATGTAATGAAGCCTAGAGACGAGACTATTAGTCCGATTTTCATGAAATTTGGCATGTAGGTAATAATCTGCTAATAATCGGGGCATTTTTTTAATTTTTGATTTTCAAGGGTATTTTACCCCTCAAAATGTGGAAAATAAAAACGTTTTCAAAAACAGCTGTAACGATTTTGATGAAAATTATATGATTTATAGTTCTTTATGAGGTAAACAAAATGATACCACCCGCATTTTTAAAAACATTGGGGTTTTAGAGTAACCGGTATGGACTTTTAAATTTCCGCAGCAACAATAAGGTAAAGTATAATTTTACTACTACCATGGAATCCAGCTTAAAATACTACACAAATTAGTATTTTTGACCTTTAGTCCACGATTAACGGTTTCAAAGAAAAGTTTAATTTAATGTCCTTGGTAAACTTAGTACATTGTCTGAGAGCGCCCAATGTTATTCTTATGGAGAATATTTAAAAATCAATTTCTTCCTTATTTCCCAACCCTTTTCCAAGAAACTTGGAATGCAGCAGAAGGTCACATCACCCAACAAAATCACTCAAAAAAGCTGTGTATTAGTGGGTGGGGGGAGGGCTCCCCTCCATGAAGTTCTAACAATCAATATAATTTTGTTTCTCTTATTATTTTCAGGAATTTTATAATTAGGTTTGAAACAGAATAAATTATTAAAATGATCAAATGATATTTAGATAAACATTAAAGAAGACGATGGTTTTATTAAAGTTTGTTGTTTAAATTGACTTAATAGAGATAGTATGTGTCAGTCTTTTGATACTGTTTATTTACTGTACACTTGAAACCACCCGGGTGTCCTTTTCAAATACACCCAGGTGGTTGTGATTAGTTTTATTTAAGATTTAAAATATGATATTGTGTTTGGTAGACGCTGAAGGAGCAAGTGGTGCAAGCTATTCGTCACAACAAGCAACTAGCACAGCAGATTGACAAAATGGATGTTACAATTGGATTATTGGTGCAGAATAGGGTCTCACTGCAGGTAGATGGATACATTTTACAATATAGTTTTAAAAAAAAGTTTAATCCTTCATACAAATTGTACTGGCTAGTTTGTGACAACACGGTCAACGCTCAGTCAAACAGTCAAAGCCTTTATCTGGAAAAAATACTTCAGTGAATATTGAATTTTGGTTTGTTGTTGTTTGGTTGTTGTAACGTTGGGTTTCAGTGCAAGATACTGAGATAGTACTATATTTATCTTACAGTCAAATTTCTTGTCTTGACTACCTATTACCTTTGTTATATAAAGACCAAATCATTTTATTAGTCAATATGACTTCTCATAATTTATAGATATTGATTTATTATAAGTTGATACCATTGCGACTATGGCATGTGTACTGTTACTACAGTAGAACCTCGATTATCAGGGGGTGGATCAACCGGGCGTCTTGTTAACCGGGGTCCAAAACAGGAAAAAATTTATTATTTTAAATGAAATTTTTCACTGTCAACTTTCCCATGAAAACTGTTTTTAATCTCAAATACGTAACAATAATACTCTATACTAATGTAAAATTAGTTTTGAAACATACTGAACATTATTATAATATTTTACTGAAAATATTCTGGGTATCAACTAAAGAGTAGATATCCTTAAACTTGAACGAAAAATAAAATATTGATCTACATTCTGACGAAATAAGCAAGCGCCAGACTATCAATATTTCTTCATTACACAGCTGTTTACTATGCAACTCAGTATAGATTGGCCTGTGGCCATGACAACACATGCGTTTGATTGCGCACAAGATACTGCGCATGTGTGTGGGTGGGGAGAGAGAAGACAGAAAAAGGAAGAGAGATAAGGAATAAGACTGTCGGAAGTCAATGAGTCATCACCGCTCCCCCTCACCCATGTTTTGTTTGAACAAGGGCTGACTTGATTTTTTAGTTGTCAGTTTTTTTTATTCTGTCGATGAGTTACAGTTTTGAATTAGTGTTTCAATTCATTTCATTAACACTTATAACGAAACATAATTTTTAAAATGCTAAGAGAAACATAAGGTCAATTTGACCGTCACCGTATTTTATTGCAGTTTAGTGTGTTTATTGTTGTTTTTATGTATCACTTGGCAATCACGTGAGTAACAAATGATGTTTTACAACACTTCATGACAAATCATATTTATTATGCAAAGATTATGTGACAGAAAAAAATGAAACTTCAAACTCTACACTCCAAGACGACCAGCTCTGGCCTCGGGAAAAAATCTATATAGGATTGTTGCCCAAGGCCAGAGCTGGTGGTCTCATAGCGGGTAATATAGATGTTATTTTATTTCTAGCAGGTGTTCTTTTGTTTGTTGCGTTTTACCATAGCCTTTTACCGATTATACAAGGTATATATACAGGTATAATACAAGGTATATTTGACCGACGATTGCCAGCCGGTAAGCGAAACACACGGTAAATCTGACCGACCGTTTCCACAAAATACGTCTAATACATACGACAACGTCGCGCCAACTAGTTGGAAATTACCAAATATTAAGGGGTAATGGGGGGAAGGTACTGGGGATGACAGCCGTCAAGGTCAAGCAGTTTAGCCACTAGTAAAATTACCGATCGGTCAATTTGACCGATGTTTTCTTTTAAGTGTTAAATCTATTGTTTAAATTTAACTGTTTGTTTGTCTACATGTTGTAATATTTTTAATTGAATTTGTCTTAAGTTGTGTATAGTCTTTGTAACAATGTCAAATAATGGTTTGCATGCAATGATAACAAACTGCCCGCATTCGAAGTTATCAGTGACGAAGATCTGTTTAAAGCGTGCAGACAATGTATTTATAAACCAGCGTGGTTTTTACGTGAATACTTCGAATTATTTTCCTCATTCCGATCCGTGCCCCCTCTCCCGGATAATTGATAACTGTACTGTTATTTTATGTTTTTTTCATTCCTTTTGGCATTTTGTGTTTGTCCATTATCTGTTTTAATAATAAGAATAAAAATAATATTTTTTTCTCATATAAATTTGTAACAATACATCGTATAAGAAGCATTGTATCATTTAAAAACTCAGAAATTATAATTAATAAATTAAGTGTTTTATAATCATAGTAATTTTGCTTCATTCATTAATTTGTACCATTGATATTATAAACGTTTTCTTTTGTATTACATCACATATTCACATTTAGTATGATACGCTTTTTATCAGGATGCAGTGAAACAGGGCAGGTCTCTCAGTGCAGCTACTCAGAAGCAGTGTCTAGGCCTGAAGGCACTTTCCGCTGCCTCACATCACAGACTACAGGCATACCAACAACTTTTCTATTTCTTGCAGACTCGTCCATAGTAAGTATCAACTTTATGTTTTACAGTTTATCGTACTATCGTTGCATGTCAGTTCTCATTTTTGATCAATTTGGTGTTTTTCAAAACTTAAAATAAAAAATTATAACCATACTAAATCTCAAGATGGTTACACCAGTAAAAGAGTACATTATACTAGGATTAACCTAGGGTTCCCGTCTAATGACGTAACCTGTACGTCCGCGTACTTCGCTAGACAAATGTCTAATGACGTGCGTCTCGCGGCGTGGGCCGCGGGGTGGTTATGAGAAAACAATGTGCGTTGCCTGCTTATATTTCGACATAGTTCTTTTTTCCGCCGTTAGGTGTTCTAGTTCATTTCTCATCCGATAGATGGTGATGGTGATGGTGTGATCTTACTTTTATCATCTTATTTAGTGTCAAATGTTCCGTATTTACAGTAAATTATGTTCTCGTTGGCACAATTCGTTCAGCAATTGTATTTATTGATGATAATACATTTATAATGATTATTATTTAGAGATTTATCATTAACTATTTATTACTGCAGGTAACTGGAAGTAGATCTGCCAAGTGAGATAAAGAAATCTTTTGAAAATAAAATAAGATTTGACGAAACAAAAGTACCTACTTGTTTCTAAGTCTACAGATTGGAACTGGTGAAAAAGTATAGTAATAATTTTTTTCTTGCTAAAAGTGATTGTATACGCAGTTAAAGGGTATAAGGAACAGGGTAAAGAAATCAAAAAAAAAATTTATGAAGTTACTGTTAATTCTTTCACGCTAATAGTGACGCGCAGTCGTAGTGAACAAGGCTCGATTTTTGTTTAGCCTGGGTGGCCTCAGGCGTCGACCGTTCTGTCTGACGAGAATGGGCTAAAAAAACGAGAAGCTTCTAGGTCATTTATTAATGCAGTTGAACTTTATAACATATGGTTGTTTCTGCTGTCTATTTTGGTTTTTTCGGTATACCTAACCTCTACATGCTGATAGAGGAACAGAACAGGGGTTTAGAAGTAAATAAATATGACATGATATGTGCAGTCACATCCTTGTTTTAGATTCATATCAATTTATCCTTTAAACTTTACTATAAGTGTTTATTATAAGTTTATATTATAAGTGTTTATGGAACAGAAAATTTAGCTTTGAGCAAGAAATCAGAAAATAAATTTATAATTTTTGAAAATCAAGTATTACGAAAAATATATGGACCAATAAATGATAATGGCGAATGGAGAATCAGAAATAATCAAGAATTAAGAAACCTCTACCAACATCCGGACATAGTAGCTATTATCAAAAGTAGAAGATTAAGATGGGCAGGTCACGTAGTGAGGAGACCCGAAAACACCCTGATCAAGGAAGTATTTGTGGGGAGACCTGCAGGCACTAGACCACTAGGAAGACCTAAACTAAGGTGGAAAGACCAAGTGGCAAAAGACCTCAGGAGGCTAGGAGTGACTTGGGAGCAAGCCGAAGACCGAGAAGAATGGAGACGAATTGTTGCGGAGGCCAAAAACCTACTTCGGTTTGAATGGCCACAGCGGTAAGGTAAGGTATAAGTGTTTATTATTTCTGTATTTCATGCCCCAAACACCACAGCTTCATTTTAGCAAATTTCCCATAGGGAAGAAGCTATTACCGTAGGTCTCATGGCGATACTTAAGCCCGGGACCATGTTATTTTTTCTTCTTTAGGTGCCCAGAGACCAAAAACAATAGTCGTTAAAATTTATATATATATATATATACAGGGTGATTCACGAGGATATGCGGTAACTTTGAGAGCTCATTCTATATGTAAAAATAATGAAAAAAAACTTATATAAACATAGGTCCGGAAATGTTTCGTTAGCGAGTTATACAGGGTTAAAGATTTCACCTGGATTTCAGTTCCGCTGAGTAAATGAAGACTCTCTGAAATTCTGGGAAGTTAAATTTAGGGGCAAATGCCATTGTTTCTTATGGTTTTTTACCTGAAAAATTGATTAGAACAGGTCCCAGAACTGTAAGATGAGTAGTTTTTGAGTAATCCAGTGTAAAATGCAAAAACATTGAGTAAAAAAACACAATTTTTTACATTTGGCCAGCAATCGCTTTGTTATTTTACCAATAAACTGATCAAATTTCAGAACAAAACTTGTAGAAAATTTAATTCTAAACAAAACGGTATGATTAAAGTATACAGAAAGTGAACAGATAATCGATTAAAGGAAGTTTTATTGAAAACAGAATAACACACGTTTTTCATTTGGCCGACAATAACTCTGTTGATTTCTTATTAAAGATCTGTAAAAAGTTAATGATTTTTACTTAAATTTAACACCTTAATTTTTTTACTAAAATTTCAAAATAAAATAATATTAAAACACAGTTTTAAAATAAATAAATAAACATAAACAACAAACATAAATAATAAAAAAAAAAATACACATGTTGAGCGGATAATTTGTTTTTCATAAGTTGGCACTACAATAACAGCTGATCAACAATGATGTGATTTGAATTGTAGAATTTTAATTCTTTGAGAGGTAACAACTGAGTTTTAGTCCACGTGTGTATTGTTCTGTTCGTCGTATTGAATTTTAGTCCGTGTTAGCATTGTTTTGTCCATAGTAATTATTAAATTGTTGGAGTAGTAATGCCATACTTATTTTCAACTGAAGAATACGCCGATATGGTGTTTATTTACGGTGTATGTGAAGGCAATGCTACAATCGCTGTGGAAGAATACAGACAACGTTACCCTTATCGTAGAATTCCAAATGCTAGAACCATTATTTCTACATTTCGTACGTTACGGGAAACAGGATCACTTCCAAGCGTAAAGATACAGTCTGACCGCCCTCGCCAACATGATGTTAATGTAGAAGAAAACATTATTGCTGCTGTTGAACGTAGTCCAGGTATTAGTACAAGACGTATTTCAAAGCGGTTTAGGGTTTCGCAAAGTAAAGTTTGGAGAACACTTAATAAGAACAACCTTTATCCCTACCATAAACAAAAAGTACAGCATTTACAACCAGGAGACAATGAACATCGCTTGGAGTACTGCAATTGGTTAGTCAATCATCGTCAACTCTTCAAGTACATTTTATTTACCGATGAGTCACAGTTCACTCGTGATGGTATCAACAATTTACGAAACCAACATTCATGGGCAGAAGAGAACCCTCATGCAACAATTGAACGTAACTTTCAATACCGTTTTAACATTAATGTATGGTGTGGTGTTATTGATGATAAGCTAATTGGACCGTTTATTTTTCAAGAGCGCTTAACAGGTCAGGCGTACTTACAGTTTCTTCAAGAAGAATTACCGACATTGCTGGAAGATGTTCCTCTTGCAACGCGACGCAAGATGTACTTCCAGCATGATGGCGCACCGCCACATTTTTCAAATGATGTTTCCACCTATCTAAATCATCAGTTCCCAAATAAATGGATCGGTCGTGGTGGTCCTATACACTGGCCACCAAGGTCACCAGATCATACGCCATTGGACTTCTGCATATGGGGATGGATGAAAGATCATGTTTACGAGGTCAAAGTAAATTCCCGTGAGGCGTTACTTGATCGAATTAATGAAGCCTTTGTGCAGTTAAAGGAGAGCCCCGTAGAACTACGAAAAGCAACAAGAGCAATTCTTAAACGAGCAGAAAGATGCATTGAAGTTAATGGCAACATTTTTGAGCATTTACTGTAATTTTATTGCATAACTTTACATTACAGTTTTCAATAAAACTTCCTTTAATCGATTATCTGTTCACTTTCTGTATACTTTAATCATACCGTTTTGTTTAGAATTAAATTTTCTACAAGTTTTGTTCTGAAATTTGATCAGTTTATTGGTAAAATAACAAAGCGATTGCTGGCCAAATGTAAAAATTGTGTTTTTTTACTCAATGTTTTTGCATTTTACACTGGATTACTCAAAAACTACTCATCTTACAGTTCTGGGACCTGTTCTAATCAATTTTTCAGGTAAAAAACCATAAGAAACAATGGCATTTGCCCCTAAATTTAACTTCCCAGAATTTCAGAGAGTCTTCATTTACTCAGCGGAACTGAAATCCAGGCGAAATCTTTAACCCTGTATAACTCGCTAACGAAACAATTCCAGACCTATGTTTATATAAGTTTTTTTCATTATTTTTACATATAGAATGAGCTCTCAAAGTTACCGCATATCCTCGTGAATCACCCCGTATATATATATATGTGTGTCTGTGAACACGATAACTCTCGTAAATATGGTCCGATCGAGACCAAATTTGGTAGAGACGTGTATTCCTACAAATGCTCGGACGAGTTCGTAAACCAGACATATCGGTCAATGGGAACGGGTATTTTGGGGGGGTTTTGTACCCCAAAATGGGGTTTTTTGCGTTTTTCACATGTAATTATTTAAAATTTCAAATTTTATCTTTCACCATTAGAATCAGCTTAAAAAACTGCACAATTAAGTTCCTTAAAGTTTTTCTCTATCTCCAACGGTTACCGAGATATTAAAAAATCTAAACACAGTACGTTTTATTTTGGGGCTCCAACGTTAATCTTATGGAGGATAAGGAAAAATTAATATTTCACTTATTAACCAATACTTTTGGATAACACTTTATATTTAGCTTCATGTGGTTGAGGTTCATCCATTTATGCTTAAAAATCATAGTTTGTGTGTTTATCATGGCAGCAAACCTGCATACTCTTTTCCCATGTTAATCATATGGAGAATAGGCAAATCCCTTTATTTATGAACAGATGTTGATGAAAGTTTGTATAAATGTTAAAAATAAAAATTTTTGATGGTATAAATGCCTACTCTCAGTGTTCCTCACAGCAGCTAACCTGCACACTCTTTCCCATGTTAATCTTATGGAGAATAGGCAAATAATTCTCATGTTTATGGACAGATTTTTATAAAACTTGTCAAATATTATTATTATTATATTGTTGATTTGGAAATTCGCTGAGTACGCAGGTCTGCTGCGAAGGGGGTATTTTATTTACACAATCTTAGCCCATAAAATAATTTAGAAACAAAATTTAGACAAACAGAAGTTAAAACAGGTATTATTAGAATAATTATTATTTATTGCATGGAGTTTTGTAAAGTTCTCTTTTTTAATATAGCATTAAGTTGTTTCTCCTAATGATGCAAACACTTAGGCCTAATTCATAAATAAATGATCAATAAACATATTTTAATATAGACTACAAACTGAATTATGAATTTATAGGTAATTATATTCATGTGTATTTATTCCAAAACTATTTACAAATCTATATCATCGTTGGTGTTGTCATCACTGTCTGAACTGCCGATGTAACAAAAATAAAACCATAAAAAAGGAGATAAATGAGTAGGAATTGTTTGTATAAATTAATTATCTATAGTAAAAATGAATCGCAAAATGTGTTGGTAAGCGCATAACTCAACAACGCCTGGACCAATTTGGCCAATTTTTTTTCAAGATGTTCGTTGAGGTCCAAGGATGGTTCTTACGGCGAGAAAAAATCAAATAATTGCCGGGTAAACACTAAAAACAGCACTTTTAAAAAGGATCCCATATACTATGGAACCAGAACTTTGTTTACATCTCTATATATAAAATTGAATGTATGTCTGTCTGTATGTCCTTTATGCGTTGCCAAACTACTCATCCGATCACCATGAAATTTTAGGAAGTTGCTCTACATGTGTCCGGGAAGGTTTTAGTGAAAAAATATTTTCGAAAACCCCATAAGTTTTTTTATTTTATGGCGTTTTAAATTTCTAATGTTAACATTATGGAGAGTAAGTGTGTTTACAAATTGTCACAATGAAAACATTTGATTTTTTAGCTACAGCTAATTGGTTTACTTTCAATTAGCAATATTCTTTACTCTCCAATGCCATCTGAATCATTCCTTAATGTTAAACTATGAAGTAAATGTGTACTGTAAAAAATAAACAGCCTTATTCACCACGTTAATAGTTTACGGTTTTGGGGGACTATGAATTTAAATTTTTATTTTCTGTCTGATTAAAGTCACGTTTTTATATGATAATGACAATGTTTATATTATTACGTTTATTATAATAATCAGCTGTTGTATAAACATTTTTCCTATAAAAGCCGTATTACAGTTAAGTTTGGTTTGGGTTTGGATTGGATTTGAAAATTGTGAATTATTCCACTCAGATTTAATTGTTTAATGGGAATGTTATTAATATGTCTTAACGTTTTAATATTGTTATTCACTATGCCGCGACCCAGTATATATAACCTTTTACAATAAAGCCGTAATGTTATTCGACTTCAGAACATGGCCAATCTTAATGTTAACATGTATTTACTGGTCAGGCATAAATATTTTCTTTTCAACAGCTGATTGCTTTACTATACTATATTGCACGCACTTTCCTACACTGCCATTAACTTTATTCTAAATACTAAGGACTGCCGACAACAACCACGGGGGCCTGGGGGAGCCCCAGCTAGCAAAGCTATGATTGCAGAGACAAATTAATGAGAAGTAAAATAATTTGTTTTTATTTACATTTTTGTGTTAAGGTTATGCGAGTGACTAACCGGTATGGACTTTAAATTTCCGCAGCAACAATAAGGTAGGTAGTATAATTTTAACTACTACCATGGAATCCAGCTTAAAATACTACACAAATTAGTATTTTTGACCTTTAGTCCACGATTAACGGTTTCAAAGAAAAGTTGAATTTAATGTCCGCGGTAAACTCAGTACATTGTCTTAGAGCGCCCAATGTTATTCTTAAAGAGAATATTTAAAAATCAATTTCTTCCTTATTTCCCAACCCTTTTCCATGAAACTTGGTATGCAGTGTGAGGTCACATCACTCAACAAAATCACTCAAAAAGCTGTGTATTAGTGGGTGGGGGGAGGGCTCCCCTCCATGAAGTTCTAACAATCAATATAATTTTGTTTCTCTTATTATTTTCAGGAATTTTATAATTAGGTTTGAAACAGAATAAATTATTAAAATGATCAAATGATATTTAGATAAACATTAAAGAAGACGATGGTTTTATTAAAGTTTGTTGTTTAAATTGACTTAATAGAGATAGTATGTGTCAGTCTTTTGATACTGTTTATTTACTGTACACTTGAAACCACCCGGGTGTCCTTTTCAAATACACCCAGGTGGTTGTGATTAGTTTTATTTAAGATTTAAAATATGATATTGTGTTTGGTAGACGCTGAAGGAGCAAGTGGTGCAAGCTATTCGTCACAACAAGCAACTAGCACAGCAGATTGACAAAATGGATGTTACAATTGGATTATTGGTGCAGAATAGGGTCTCACTGCAGGTAGATGGATACATTTTACAATATAGTTTTAAAAAAAAGTTTAATCCTTCATACAAATTGTACTGGCTAGTTTGTGACAACACGGTCAACGCTCAGTCAAACAGTCAAAGCCTTTATCTGGAAAAAATACTTCAGTGAATATTGAATTTTGGTTTGTTGTTGTTTGGTTGTTGTAACGTTGGGTTTCAGTGCAAGATACTGAGATAGTACTATATTTATCTTACAGTCAAATTTCTTGTCTTGACTACCTATTACCTTTGTTATATAAAGACCAAATCATTTTATTAGTCAATATGACTTCTCATAATTTATAGATATTGATTTATTATAAGTTGATACCATTGCGACTATGGCATGTGTACTGTTACTACAGTAGAACCTCGATTATCAGGGGGTGGATCAACCGGGCGTCTTGTTAACCGGGGTCCAAAACAGGAAAAAATTTATTATTTTAAATGAAATTTTTCACTGTCAACTTTCCCATGAAAACTGTTTTTAATCTCAAATACGTAACAATAATACTCTATACTAATGTAAAATTAGTTTTGAAACAAACTGAACATTATTATAATATTTTACTGAAAATATTCTGGGTATCAACTAAAGAGTAGATATCCTTAAACTTGAACGAAAAATAAAATATTGATCTACATTCTGACGAAATAAGCAAGCGCCAGACTATCAATATTTCTTCATTACACAGCTGTTTACTATGCAACTCAGTATAGATTGGCCTGTGGCCATGACAACACATGCGTTTGATTGCGCACAAGATACTGCGCATGTGTGTGGGTGGGGAGAGAGAAGACAGAAAAAGGAAGAGAGGTAAGGAATAAGACTGTCGGAAGTCAATGAGTCATCACCGCTCCCCCTCACCCATGTTTTGTTTGAACAAGGGCTGACTTGATTTTTTAGTTGTCAGTTTTTTTTATTCTGTCGATGAGTTACAGTTTTGAATTAGTGTTTCAATTCATTTCATTAACACTTATAACGAAACATAATTTTTAAAATGCTAAGAGAAACATAAGGTCAATTTGACCGTCACCGTATTTTATTGCAGTTTAGTGTGTTTATTGTTGTTTTTATGTATCACTTGGCAATCACGTGAGTAACAAATGATGTTTTACAACACTTCATGACAAATCATATTTATTATGCAAAGATTATGTGACAGAAAAAAATGAAACTTCAAACTCTACACTCCAAGACGACCAGCTCTGGCCTCGGGAAAAAATCTATATAGGATTGTTGCCCAAGGCCAGAGCTGGTGGTCTCATAGCGGGTAATATAGATGTTATTTTATTTCTAGCAGGTGTTCTTTTGTTTGTTGCGTTTTACCATAGCCTTTTACCGATTATACAAGGTATATATACAGGTATAATACAAGGTATATTTGACCGACGATTGCCAGCCGGTAAGCGAAACACACGGTAAATCTGACCGACCGTTTCCACAAAATACGTCTAATACATACGACAACGTCGCGCCAACTAGTTGGAAATTACCAAATATTAAGGGGTAATGGGGGGAAGGTACTGGGGATGACAGCCGTCAAGGTCAAGCAGTTTAGCCACTAGTAAAATTACCGATCGGTCAATTTGACCGATGTTTTCTTTTAAGTGTTAAATCTATTGTTTAAATTTAACTGTTTGTTTGTCTACATGTTGTAATATTTTTAATTGAATTTGTCTTAAGTTGTGTATAGTCTTTGTAACAATGTCAAATAATGGTTTGCATGCAATGATAACAAACTGCCCGCATTCGAAGTTATCAGTGACGAAGATCTGTTTAAAGCGTGCAGACAATGTATTTATAAACCAGCGTGGTTTTTACGTGAATACTTCGAATTATTTTCCTCATTCCGATCCGTGCCCCCTCTCCCGGATAATTGATAACTGTACTGTTATTTTATGTTTTTTTCATTCCTTTTGGCATTTTGTGTTTGTCCATTATCTGTTTTAATAATAAGAATAAAAATAATATTTTTTCTCATATAAATTTGTAACAATACATCGTATAAGAAGCATTGTATCATTTAAAACTCAGAAATTATAATTAATAAATTAAGTGTTTTATAATCATAGTAATTTTGCTTCATTCATTAATTTGTACCATTGATATTATAAACGTTTTCTTTTGTATTACATCACATATTCACATTTAGTATGATACGCTTTTTATCAGGATGCAGTGAAACAGGGCAGGTCTCTCAGTGCAGCTACTCAGAAGCAGTGTCTAGGCCTGAAGGCACTTTCCGCTGCCTCACATCACAGACTACAGGCATACCAACAACTTTTCTATTTCTTGCAGACTCGTCCATAGTAAGTATCAACTTTATGTTTTACAGTTTATCGTACTATCGTTGCATGTCAGTTCTCATTTTTGATCAATTTGGTGTTTTTCAAAACTTAAAATAAAAAATTATAACCATACTAAATCTCAAGATGGTTACACCAGTAAAAGAGTACATTATACTAGGATTAACCTAGGGTTCCCGTCTAATGACGTAACCTGTACGTCCGCGTACTTCGCTAGACAAATGTCTAATGACGTGCGTCTCGCGGCGTGGGCCGCGGGGTGGTTATGAGAAAACAATGTGCGTTGCCTGCTTATATTTCGACATAGTTCTTTTTTCCGCCGTTAGGTGTTCTAGTTCATTTCTCATCCGATAGATGGTGATGGTGATGGTGTGATCTTACTTTTATCATCTTATTTAGTGTCAAATGTTCCGTATTTACAGTAAATTATGTTCTCGTTGGCACAATTCGTTCAGCAATTGTATTTATTGATGATAATACATTTATAATGATTATTATTTAGAGATTTATCATTAACTATTTATTACTGCAGGTAACTGGAAGTAGATCTGCCAAGTGAGATAAAGAAATCTTTTGAAAATAAAATAAGATTTGACGAAACAAAAGTACCTACTTGTTTCTAAGTCTACAGATTGGAACTGGTGAAAAAGTATAGTAATAATTTTTTTCTTGCTAAAAGTGATTATATACGCAGTTAAAGGGTATAAGGAACAGGGTAAAGAAATCAAAAAAAAAATTTATGAAGTTACTGTTAATTCTTTCACGCTAATAGTGACGCGCAGTCGTAGTGAACAAGGCTCGATTTTTGTTTAGCCTGGGTGGCCTCAGGCGTCAACCGTTCTGTCTGACGAGAATGGGCTAAAAAAACGAGAAGCTTCTAGGTCATTTATTAATGCAGTTGAACTTTATAACATATGGTTGTTTCTGCTGTCTATTTTGGTTTTTTCGGTATACCTAACCTCTACATGCTGATAGAGGAACAGAACAGGGGTTTAGAAGTAAATAAATATGACATGATATGTGCAGTCACATCCTTGTTTTAGATTCATATCAATTTATCCTTTAAACTTTACTATAAGTGTTTATTATAAGTTTATATTATAAGTGTTTATGGAACAGAAAATTTAGCTTTGAGCAAGAAATCAGAAAATAAATTTATAATTTTTGAAAATCAAGTATTACGAAAAATATATGGACCAATAAATGATAATGGCGAATGGAGAATCAGAAATAATCAAGAATTAAGAAACCTCTATACCATTTTGGATAAGCGAGTACCGGACCGGTACTCGCTTATCCAAAATGGTTCCAAGAGAAAAATAAAAATGTTGCTGGAAAGTAAAGCGTGATTTGCGACAACCTAATTGGCACGTACTGTTTTTGGCCAGCTCTGCACGGCGTTTTTGGCCGGCACTACATGGTAAATTTAGCCGGTACTGCACGGCGTTTTTGTGCCAGCGTTGCGTGGCGTTTTCGGCCGGTACTGCGTGGTGTTTTTGGCCGACCATTCACAATACTGTTGTCGAAAAAATTCAACTGTGTATAAACACTATAATCAAATAAACGCAACTGTAATGCACTCCCCTATTACGGGTACGGTATAGAAAACTGAAGGAGTCTATTTGGATTTTTCTTCCAAAAATCAGCAAAACGGTTTATCCGAAAATTTATTTATCCAAAATGTACCTGGTCCCATCAAAACTGGATAAACGAGGTTTTAGTGTACCCAATACTATAATACGAGCAAGGTTTGTATATATATACAGTGCAACTTGGTTATTGCGGCCTCGGCCATAACGTCACCTCGGATATAACGTTATTTATTTTTAGGTCCCGCCATACTAAAGGTATTTACATAGGTAAAACCTCGGATATATCGTCAGTATATTCTAAAACCTCGTATATAACATCAAGAAAATCGGGCCGAGATGAAGGCAACGTATAGCTAAAGAGAGAAATTTCGGTCGTTGGTGCAATGTGAGGGCCGCAGCATTGTTAGCTAGATACCCCATACTATTTTCAGAAACGGCATTTTATTGCTGTCTTACCGCTAACCACCCCAACCCCTTCCCCATACCCTATATCCGCTGTCGTGTCGCTGTCATCAAGGCCAGTGTCAGTGACTCAGGTCGCGTCAAAGCACTGTGATACCGTACGTACTCACAGTTCGTGCAGCTATCGTTAGTTCAGTGTACGTCTTTTACAGTTTGTTTTTCGTTATTTTAATTTAAGAATACAGTAATGAAAAACAATGGCAAGTGTTGAGAGAAAGGTCGCCAATTAAAGAAAAAGTGTGAGTTATAAGAGCGTGTGAGGAGGGACGGAAGATAGCAAACGGGTGTTCGGACTTGTCTTTTTAAAATTGAACCAAAAGTTGAATTCACCAAGCCAAACTTCATTGCGATATTTTTAAACTTGATTATTTATACAATATAGAGTAGTTCAGTCAGTAATAAACATAAACTTTTATGTGTATTTCAAATTACCTTAATTAAAAGTGGTAATTTCATGTAAAAAACTGTGTTTGTCTATTTTTCCTCTGTTTAAATTAAAATTATGAAACCTCTTTTATAGTGTCACTCTTTTATAGCGTCATTAATTGTGTGGTCCCTTCAATGACGTTATAACCAAATTCTGTATATATTTGCTCATGGATCTCGAAAACGGCACTAAGAAATTTCTTTAAATTTTAGAAATAACTAATTTCCGAGTAGAAAATAAGTTCTAGATAGGTCTAATGTCCAGGAAAATTTGTGTTTTCTTGTAATATTAAGTTTAAAATCTAAAAATTTAACATTGCGCTTATGGAGAATCAATGTTTACAATACATTAACCAAAACATCTGTTTATAACCGTGACAGTTCGTTTGTAAGACGGCGGGAGATCAATATGTAGAGAGGTTTTCTTTTATATGTTTATTTGTGTTTGTAAGATAATGGTGATTATCAGTTACGATTTGGTTGGGTATTAGATGGGGCCAGTCAAACGGGGCTTTCCATTTTTTCATGTAAACTAGACCTCAACCGATTGTTGTATTGCTATACCATGCAATCAGTTTTTATATTTGGTTTTTGGTTTCAATCTTAGTGGAAGATGGAGAATAAGTTAGGTGTTGTTCATGTGTGTGGTTTACTGGGTTCGCAGTTTTACTAGAGTTCACGATTTTTTTTATTGGTTATCAGTTTTTAAGTTGTTTTTTTTTTAGGTATTTTTTTCTGTTTTTATGAATATATTAGGAGGTTTTGTATATTGAAGTTATTACTTTAAAGAAATATAATGTTCGGTTTATATATATGATATAACTAATTTTTGGATAATAGATAATTTTGTTTTTTTTTTTAATATATATTTTATAAAAGATAATGCTTATTAATGAGAAAACTATTTTATATTTACTTGTTAAAAACGAAATATTACATATAGATGTTTTTTGTTTTTTTTCTTTTATAATAGAGTTTAGTGCATTATTATAAGAGTAGGGTATTTTATTTCATCTTTTTTTATTTTTTCTATTGATTTTGATTTGTTTTAGTACTTTTTATTATATCTGTTTTATTTTTCTTTTATTTTTTAATTATTTTTTAGTTTTGTGGTTTTGTTTGGATTTTAATTTTTTTTATACTTTATCTATATTTTTATAAACATGTCGATTTTTTTTGTGTATTTAATCAAATTCCAGTAAAGGAAAAAATAGATAAAGGCGGAAAATAAACCGATGCTTTTATAATCATTATAAAAATTTTCTAATACAGAATACAAATAACTATTAAATAAAGAAGGTTCATTTAAAAGATGTTATATTATCTTAATAGTTACGCAGACCTGTTAGATGCATAAAGAAATGCCGGTTAAACAAGACTGGAAAAAACAATAAATAATATAAATCATGTGAAAAAGTTGAAAAAAAAATTTATTCCTACGCACATTTGCAACATAAATTAATGTGATATAAAAGGAATCTTGCCTACAAAAGCTGTTAAATTGTTCTAAAAAAAAGAAATATGGAATAAAATAAGAAGGATAAAATAGAATAGAAAATTTGTCAACTTTACACATAAACAAAATAAATAAGACGTTAAAGCGCCGCTCAATTGACAGACGCCGTAGCCAAGTGGTAGCGTGTCGGCCTTAAGAACTGGAGGTTCCGAGTTCCATCCCCACCAAGCGTGATACTTTTTGTTCAGTGCTATATTAATTATGGTGTATTAAATCGGTTTTATTTAAACCACATAAATGTTTTCATTGAGTAATAAATGTGTTGTAATTTTTTCTATTTAATTTTTATAATACATGTCTTTTTCTATACGAGCAAAGCTCGGTCACCAGGTACTTTGGATTTATTTGTGTTGCGACCATCACGTCTAGGCTCTTGTTTTATGTATAACTGATTAGATTTTGAATGTTTTAGTATTTCTGCTATTGTTTGTTATTACGACTTAAGGACGATAACAAAATGAGCAATATGGTTATAGTACCGATGTGCCGATGTGTTGGATCCTTTAAATCTAAAACCACATAATAGGCTCTTGCTTGTTTGTAGCTGAGGCTTAAATGTTGTAAGTGAAATTTTTTAATATATACTAAGGCGTTAAGTGTGGGAATCGTTTGTAGCTGAGGCTTGTACGTGTTTTTTTGTTGTTGATTAATTCTACGACAACTAGTGATTACGACAAGCGATTATGCAGACAACTATAAGGAGGCCTGTGGGCGAAGCGAGTTATTTACTATACAGTTATATCTTTCAACCAATTACAGATTATACAGATCTTGTTTATACAGAACTTAATTTAAAAGTGAATGGAAAAATATGGTAAACAAACAGTTAATTGTTACTTGGTTCCTTTGCTTCTGCTTATGTTTGCCTTTGCTGGTAACACATATTTATATTTAGCTGTATGTTATCATTGACAGTTACCTGGCCAAGTTGATCTTCTGCTTGCCTGAAAGGTGGACTCACAGGTTTCTCAGCAACGTTATTCTCACCCTGTTCCATTATGGTGCTCATCCCAGGGAGGAATATCTGCTGCTGAGGCTGTTCCAGTTTGCTTTACAGGAAGAAATCAGGTTATTAATTAATTATTAGTATTGACTACTTAAAAAAATTGGTAAATTTTGTCTTGTCACTTTTCACTCACTCTCTTCCCTTAAATTCTCAGAAATAGCAAGCAGTATCAGGATAAAATACTGATAAAGAAGCAGACAAATAAAGGGACGGTAAACTATCAGTGTTACCTTTCATAGTGTATTATTATTATTCTACTAGCAGTTATCAAAGTTTCTCGGTTTCTTGATAGTAAAAACATAAACTTATGTGGTATGAAAGAAAGTTAAGGATTGGCAAAATGCAAGAAAACCCAGTGAATTAAAGTAGGAATCCAAATTGAAGTAGGATATTCGGGATTGGTGTTTAAGAGAATAAATAGGATTTTTTAAAGTAGAAACACAGCTAATCAGCATTATTCTTCTTGATGCTGAATTGACTGAATTTGATCAACTGAAGGAGTCTATTTGGATTTTTCTTCCAAAAATCGGTAAAACGGTTTATCTAAAAATTCGTTTATCCAAAATGTACCTTGACCCATCAAAACTGGATAAACGAGGATTTAGTGTATTTGGATTTATTTGTGTTGCGACCATCACGTCTAGGCTCTTGTTTTATGTATAACTGTTTGGATTTTGAATGTTTTAGCATTTCTGCTATTGTTTGTTATTATGACTTAAGGACGATAACAAAATGAGCAAATTGCCGATATCTATACCTCAATTATATGTAATTATGATGATTAGGAGTTTCCTTTGTGGGTATTTATCAACTTTCTACTAATTAATTAATTCATTCTACTAATCATCAACTAATTCTGAATTTTATTTCACGATTTAATTATTTTATTTATTACAATGATAAAAACAAATCACCATAAACAAAGAATCAAGATTTGACAGATGACGTTGGCTCGGGGCCATTGGTAATCTGCGTATCGAGAGTATCGACAGGGGCAGTGACAGTGCAGCTGCTATCAAACAAAGGCCTATGCGAAGGCGCAGAGTTTGAATATTTGGCAGATAAAATACCCCGATCGGCTGTGTAACAATATTGAAACTCGTTAAGTTATGGTACCTCGTCGTAATCTAGTTAGTTATTCATCTTATAAATATCTAAAAATATAAAAGTAATAACGCTTAAATTCATTTAACAAAGAGAAAATGTAGAGTGAAAACAAGTGGAAAATTTGTTGGTTATGTGAACACCGAACGACGAAATAGGCCAAATGTAAATTTGGCAACACTTTATCGTATTGCTCAAACCCGGAGTACTTGAGAATGCGATAACTAAACATTTGATCATCTACGTAGACGATCAGAATGAAGTAGTATTATTTTTGCTGGAAAACCGTTGCAAAACGAGCTATTATGATGGTTTGTTACCAATAACATTAAATCAACAATTCAAGTTTTTTCGTAGCCGAAATGATATTTTTTTTATACGGAACAATATCAAACCGCAATCTGATACTCGGTGCAACTATCGATGACGCTATGCTTTGTATTTCAAAATGCAATATCGGGTTGAACTTACGGTTACTTAAATGCGTAGTTGAAGAACCGAATAATCATACAGCATCCTCGGACCGCCCAATGACGTTCTTACATTCCGATTGGATATGAATTGCGTAATTTCGTTATCTGCTTCAACATTTTCGTTCGATCAAAGATGTTCCGTATTGCCGACTTCTCAAACGGAAAGTTTTGGTTTCGGTTTTAATGCTTATTTCATACGGTCTTTCCGAAAGTTCGGATATTTATTGAACTTAACCGGATACTTGTTTTGCAATTGGATCGGATTCGGATATCCGATCAGATCCGACTTTTTGGATATCCGCATACCTCTAATAAATATTAGAATCATCTGGGAAAATTACACAAATAAGTTCCTTAAAGTTTTGCTCTATCTCTAACGGTTACCGAGATATTAAAAAATCTAAACACAGTACGCTGTATTTTGGGGCTCCAATCTTAATCTTATGGAGGATAAGGAAAAATTAATATTTTCCTTATTAATCTATAACTTTGTATAAAACTTGATATTTATTTTCATGTGGCTGGGATCCATACGTTTATGGTAAAAAATCATAGTTTATGTGTTCCTCACAGCAGCAAACCTATATAATCTTTCCCATATTAATCTTATGGAGGATAGTCAAATTCCTTTATTTATGTCCAGATAACGATAAAACTTGGTATATGGCCAAAATAAAAATACAGTAGAACTTGGATAATTCGAATCTCAAGGGACCAGAAAAAAATTTTATCCAAAAATTCGAATTAGAAAAGTTTTTGAAAGTGGTTGAAATAAACAGTAAAACATCATGTTTTAACATTGTATATTAAAAAAAAGTTATGTTAATGAAGATATATTATTGATTAAAATTCTAATTTTTGTTAAATGTCGATACTGTGTTTGGAGGGATCCCGAAAATTTAGCTACAGTATTTCAAATTTTTTTAAATCCCTTCTCTACCTCCTTGATTGCCGCTATTTATTCTTGCGACGTCAAAGATTTGTAGGTTCGCTTTGACGAAACGAACTAGTTCATACACTAAACGTGTTAACATGAACGCAGACGAAGTCACAAATGCCAACACGAAACAAATACGACGAATATCGGAAACCACCATCAATGATACGCACGTTACTGAACTGCGCCGGAGTGACATATTAGAGATGTCAATATTGTGATTTATGAGCAATAGCGGACTGGTGAGGGGGAGGGGTATCATGTGACCAGTCAACAGCAGGTGTACGTGCTGTGAGAAGGGTTGGCGGGCGCCTTGATCTAACTAAAAATAGTCTACGGACAGGAAGCCCGAATGGCGTTTCCGGGAAAATCGCACACAATGACTTGTTCTCTTTATAGGTTTACGCTGCAAAAAATTCGAATTATCCAAAAAAATATTCGAATTAACCAGGATATTTTAACATTGTTTTTATATAAAATTCTAGGGACCAAGTCAAAACTTCGAATTAAAGAAGTTTTCGAATTACAGAAGATCGAATTATCCACGTTTCACTGTAGTTTGTGGTAAAAATGCCTACTTTCAGTGCTCCTCAAAGCAGCAAACCTGCATACTCTTTCCCATGTTAATGTTATGGAGAGTAGGCAAATACTCTAATTTATCAACAGGTATTGATCAATCTTATCATATACAGTAAAACCTCATTAATCCGGACCCCATTAATACGGACTTCGCTTAATCCGGACAGCAGTTTTGGAGCATTTTTAATGTGCAAACCGCTGATTAGTAGCATGCGATCGTCACTGTACGACTGCGCCTGGCGATGTGAGTGAGCGTGTGCCGAGTGCGGGCGGTCACAGCGTACATGCCGTTACCATGGTTACTGTCAGCCAATAGTAGCTCAGTCACACGATTGTGTTTCTCCTGCTCGTGTCAGGCCGTCAGTTGCTCCACAGAGGTCATTTGAACTGCACGTTTTAGTTGCGTTGTTTAATTGTGAAATTAACATCAAAGAAAGGCAAATGAAGTTCAATTCCTTCTTCAAACCAGTTCAGTCACTTGAGGACGAACCTCAACCCTAATGTTCAAAGTAATTTTGTCTTTTCGTTGTCTCATTTTTTGTATGGATGTAAATACCAAGTGTATATTTTTGTTCAAATGTAACCTACTGTATGTACTATTTGTACAATATGTATTTTTATATTCAGAATATACATACTATTTAAGTTTATCTGCAAAAGGTGTTTCATGATATACAAGGGGTACCCAAAAATCTCTGTCTTTCATCGTTTAGGATTATTTGTTTTAATACGGACTGTCGTTAATCTGGACGACTTGGAGCCCCAATTAATCCGGATTAACGAGGTTTTACTGTACTTGTTTTAGCGAATTTTGCCATAGGGAAGAAGCTATTACCGTAGGTCTCATGGTAAGGCTTAAGCCCAGGACCATGTTATTTTTCGTCTTTAGGTGCCCAGAGTCCAAAAACAATAGTCGTTAAAATTCATATATATATATATATTATATATATATATATATATGTATATATATATATATATATATATATATATATATATATGTATATATATATATATATGTATATATGTGTCTGTTAACACAATAACTCTCGTAAAAATGGTCCGATCAAGACCAAATTTGGTAGAGACGTGTATTCCTACAAATGCTCAGACGAGTTCGTAAACCAGACATATCGGTAAATGGGAACGGGTAGTTTGGGGGGGTTTTGTACCCCAAAATGGGGTTTTTTGCGTTTTTCACGTGTAATTTTTTTAAAATTTCTAATTTTATATTTCAACATTGGAATCAGCTTAAAAATCTACACAATTAAGTTCCTTAAAGTTTTTCTCTATCTTCAACGGTTACCGAGATATTAAAAAATCTAAACACAGTACATTGTATTGAGGGGCTCCAATGTTAATCTTATGGAGGATAGGGAAAAATTAATATTTCCCATATTAATCAATATTTTTGGATAAAACTTGATATTTAGCTTCATGTGGTTGAGATCTATCCATTTATGTTTAAAAATCATAGTTTATGTCTTTATCATGGCAGCAAACCTGCATACTCTTTTCCCATATTAATCATATAGGGAATAGGCAAACTCCTTTATTTATGGACAGATGTTGATGAAAGTTGGTATGAATGTTAAGATAAAAATTATTTATGGTAGAAATGACTACTTTCGGTGTTCCTCACAGCAGCTAACCTGCACACTCTTTCCCATGTTAATCTTATGGAATAGGCAAATAATTCTCACGTTTATGGAAAGATTTTTATAAAACTTGTCATATTATTTTTATTATTATTATATTATTGATTTGGAAATTCGCTGAGTACGCAGGTCTGCTGCGACGGGTTTATTTATATTGCCATATTATTGATTTGGAAATTCGCTGAGTACGCAGTTCTGCTGTGACGGGGGTATTATTATATACTCACACTATATTCAATGTATTGTGAAATAATTTTATGAAAATAGCACTAAATTGTTCACTAAAAAACTGCAATATAAATGCACTATGTGTGTTGTGCACTAAAAATTGTGTTTTTGTGTACTATAATTAATTATGCAATTTTTTCTATTTCTACTGAAAAGATTGAATGAATATTTTCAATCAATCAATCAAAAAAAGTTAAATTATCAATTTAACTAAGCATCATTATGAGGTTAGGATACATTTCTTTATTTCTACACCTTTATTTTTTTATTTAAAAGCAAATTTTATATATATTTCACTTGTTTATTTTATATTACCATGCTTTCTATTTATACTGAGGACAAATATAAAATTATTTTGTATTGAGGACTTCGCTGTTTAAGCATGACATAGCCAATATGAACATTTTTATTGTATTTAATGTATTTATAACTTTAGTGTTAACTGAAGTTTACAGTCATCCATAGCCATAATATGTCCACTGGTCATAACACATAACTACTAGTTTGTTAATGAGGATTTAAATGTGTAATTAATATTAAACGTACTAGGAATAAAAATGTAAGAGATATATAATTGAAACTTAACCATTTCTACCAAATAGTTTTAAATATTATTTTTATTTTGTGCAGTTTTTTTCTGTTAGGGGTCTGAGGGTCCCCCATTTTTTACTTTCTCCCCTTATACGTAGTATATGGAGAAAGTATTGTTTTCGTCAAAATTTTCGAATTTGAGTTGAGGGTGGATATATCCGTTTTGGGGTCCCCTGAATCCAAAAAAGTGGGTTTTGACGTGATGTCTGTCCGTCCGTGTGTCCGTGTGTGTGTGTGTGTGTCTGGATGTGTACAGTGCCACAGCCTACCCCGTTGGTCCGATTTAGATGAAATTTGGCATGTATGTATATATTCACGGTATCTCCAGGCGTTTTTTTCATTTTTTTGAATTTTTGATTTTTAAGGGTAGTTCACCCCTAAAAACCCTTAAAAAACGTGAAAAATCCAAATTTCTCAAAAACGGCTCTAACGATTTTGATTAAAATTTGATAGTTTATAGTGCACCGAGCACTAAATAATTTGACACCACCCGCATGTCTTTAAAAATGACGGTTCAAAAGTTATGGGCTTTTAAATGTCAAAAAAATCAAATTTTTAAATTTTCAGCGAAAACAATAAAAGTAAAGTATAACTCGATTGGTACCATTGAAACCAGCTTAAAAAACTAAACAAATTAGTATTTTGAATTATTTGTCTACGACTAACGGTTCCAGAGAAAAGTTAAATTTATTGTCCACGATAAACGCAGAACGTTGTCTGACAGCGCCCAATGTTATTCTTATGGAAAATGTTAAAAAATCAATTTCTTCCTTACTTTCCACCCGTTTTCCATGAAACTTGGTATGAAGTGTAAGGTCAAATCACCAAACAAAACCAGCTCAAAAAAGCTTGGTAATACCGAGGGGGGGGGGTTCCCCCATACCATTTGAACAATAAATTATTAAATGATATTTAGAATTACTTTGTAGAACATGATAGTTTTATTACAGATTGTCTTTTTTAAATTTACTTAAGGGAGAAAGTATGTGTCAGTCCACTGGTACCGTTTATTTGGGTAAAGATTGAATTGATATATGATAAATTTATGGACCCGATATAAGGATCCGATGTTTTAGGAGTAAGCTAATTTCCTGCTCTTGCTTCTATATATTTTCCATTCTGATAGTAAATGTTCTTTGGGGAACGCTCTAGCCATATTACTCTCCAGTAAAAGCTCTAGTGACATCTAAAGTTACTTGTCCCAGGTGCAAGTTCAGCAAGCCAGCAGATGTGACCACTGGAGACCACTGGAGACCCTTGTACTGAGAATAGTAGTCAACTACACTAGACAACACTCTGGCCAGATTACTCTCTAGTGACCCTTACAGTTATAGATGGTACCATTAGTCTGTGCTTGTGGCTTTAACAACTTTTAACTTTATAACTATTTGGGAATATAAATAATTTTCTTTTTGAATCAGCTGACTTAATTTAAAATTGTTTAATTGTTTATTTCAGCTAAATATCACGTAGACGAGCATAATGGAGTGAGCAAGTCTAACTTTAATAGAATGGCTAGTAGGGTCAGAGCCACATTCACAGACTAATGACACTGTCTGTACTTTTCTCAGGTGCAAGTTCAGCAAGCCAGCAGATGTGACCACTGGAGACCCCCTTGTGCTGAGAATGGTAGTCAACTACGCTAGACAACGTTCTGGCCAGAATGCTCTTCAGTTTATCCTTGGACCTCTCATAGAAAAAGTAATATATTTCTTAAAATATCTATTTCCTAACTATTCATAGGGATTTATTTGACGTTCATTTCATGATTTTGATCATATACAGTTTGTCATACGTACGATTGTATGGGATTTTATTTCAACAGGAATTATAGGGGAAATGTACAGGAATCTTTAATAAATACGGTTTTATACAGGAATTCGGCAAACTGTTATTTTTAAAATAATAATATTGCTAAAACTCGCTATTATTTAGCCACAAAACATCTTTTAAATGAATTATCGGTTAAATATTGCAGTTAAAAGGTTAGCAACGGCGACAGTTGACTGGACTGGACTGAATGGCAAGTGCAGTGCAGACTCGAGATTACTTGGGAATTTGCGGCTCTTCCGCGGAAGCTCATCTCCTCGAACAATGCGACAAAGTACAAGTGACTTACGGATTTTACCCAAAACTGAAACTGCCGTGAACCTAGCTTTAACTGTGACGAACGAAACGCAGCCCCAAGGCTGACCAACTAGTGTTGGTAACGTAAATTTTTTATTATTTTATATTATATTTTTTTTATTTAAATAGGTGTCGAGACTAATATTTACCAAATAAAATCTATTTTTGTGTTAAACCATGAAAAATAAATTTGTGGGCTTTTATAAACATTTTTTATATTCAGCTAATTTATTTTTTTCTTGAGAACATGTTCAGATTTGCCGGGATTTCCGATTTCCGGAGTTTGGATTTGAGGTGTTTCACTGTATTACCTAATTTTCTGCAAAGTCAGTTTTCTAAAATATCGTCTGTCATTACGTTCACTGCAGTGTGTCTGCTACGAGCCTGTCCCCAGACACTGTTCGATCGCTGGCACCCTCTCTTCGCCTAGCAACTAAAACTGTTAGTGTGAGCCTAGCTCTTGCCAGAAGAGGGCTATTTTCGGTCAGCAGTGTCAGTTTTTGGTTTCCTCGCTCTGATATTTTTCACTAGGGTTTTAATATTTTCCTTCAAATTCAACCCCTTAGGGTTTACATTTTATTCTTATTCTGTAATAAATTTATCCTATGAAGTAAATAAACTATAGTTATAACTGTTCCTCATTTTGAGGCTATGTACTGAATGTTTTTGGTGCCAAATAGCCAATTTTTTATGTTACCTTAGTGGTGACTATATTTTTAGTCGTTCTGTGTCTTTTTTTATTAATTATTCTGTGTTTAATGTTATTGATTAAGGTTATTTTTATAATAATAAGCTATAATAACGACTATATCGTCCGGGTATAGTGTGGCGCGGTCGCGCCAGGCCACCCTTGGACGCTGAGAGGCTGATAGCTACCACTCAACAATGATGTCATTTTTTGTGAACCAAATGAATCAATGAATGAAATGAACCAAATGTGAACTGAAAGTCATTTTCATACATATGGATATTTCTATAAGTGGAAATTCAACTGATACACAAGTACATTATTTTCCTTTCCACATTCTATGTGGAAAAGACAACATGTCACAAACTTTGCATGAAATATGTATAACAGAAATAAAGAATTATATTTTGTGGCTGTCTTACTGGCCTTATGTGCTTTAGTAGGCTTTTAAAATTATTTTAACAGGATTTTATTAACGTTCTTAATAGTTAACGGTTATTATGTTATTTCAGGGATAAAGGGAATATATTTATTTAATCTATTAAAATAGTTAATTACAATAGCCATTGTAAAACAGTGATTGCTTTGTCAACAGCTGTTATTATCACTACGCCGACGCTGATAACCTAGCTTTCAGCTTGTCAGCAAGCAGCTGTTTGCTGTCAAAACCAAATAGTGAATTTACGTCTTGAGTTTATTTTTATCTTAAATTGTTTGTTTAAATGTGGTTCTTTAATTATTGTCATTATTAAAGTGGGTGAAATTCATGAAAATATGTGAAATGTATGGAAATTTAGGAAAGCCCATTAGCTGGACACCCTAATATAGTTTGTTGAAGGATCATATATTCAATTGTTTCTATGTGGGCTTTATATTTTTTTATGCGTTTGCTATGCCTTAAAATAAAATAAAAAAATTAGAGCTAAGTAACTAATAACCACAACAATTCTAATATTAGAATAATTAATTTTGGCTTCTAATATAATACAAAAGATGTTGCAAAAAAGAACTTTGAAAAAATATGAAAAATTCATGCTAATTAAGTATTTTACAGGTGAAGCCCATTTTTCATATTTAGCGTGCAAAAGGTTAAAAAAACTAAACACAGTACTTTGTACATAGAGGATAAAAAAAATATTCACTTACTAAACTATATTTTTGGAAGAAACTTGATATTTATTTAGCTTCATGTTTGAGATCCATCCAATCCATCCAATTACCCTATGCTTAAAAATCATGGTTTATGAGTTTATCATGGCAGCTAACCTGCATACCCTTTTCCCATGTTATCATATAGAGAAGAGGCAAACTTTCTAATTTATGGACATATATGGATCAAATGTGTCATATATTATTATTGTCTTATCATTCATTTGGAAATTTGCTGAGTACGCAGGTTTGCTGAAACAGGGGTATTTAATGATAAAGTAGAACCTCTCAAACTCGACACAATGTGGACTTAAAGGTTGTCGAGTTTTGAGTATGTTGAGTTTTAGGGAACTTGTATGAAAATAACTAAGGGTTGAATAAAAACGCTTATTTAGAGTAATAAATCATCACGTTCACTGCTAAAATTCATTCAATAGAGAGTGGTACAGGCCTATGCTAAAATTTCTTTTACCTTTTTACTCACCATTTGATGGAAAACAGTGAAGAAATACAGAATTTACGGCCATTTTTTTGTGGTAACGGCCGGCGACGGCCATTGATCGCTACCACGGACGGTAACGTCCGTGCGTCCCGCCACGCCCGCAGCGAACATGTTAAAATGAACATTTATTGATTTATTACATACAATTATACATTTATATCAACATTTATACTAAGCTGAATGTCCAGTGATGACAATGAAGCAAGGGTAGTTTATGACCTGCCCGGGAATCCCAGATCAACGCATGGCATCTCAAAAAGGAAAGTGGGTCATAGGAGCGTGTGCAAACGGTAGCCCGCCCCAGCTAGAATAGGTAAAGGGTGCGTTGAACGACTTTAGAAAACCCAAACCTAGTCTGAGTCTATGTGCTCTAGGGCGGCCTATGTACTGCTTAAGGTTATGTATGGGCTGTGTAAAAAAATATTACATCACCAGCCCTGTCAAGTTTTACGGAATATTGAGTTTTCGGGAATCGAGTTTGAGATGTTCTACTGTAATACAAAATTTCCAAAAACTCTAAATTTTTTAAACATGGTGAATAAAACTTATCATTCGTACAGTACATATTTATTTTATAATTTTACATTAATGAATGATTCAGACAGAATTGGATGGTGTAATAGACTTGTTACATTTGTAAAACAATATTTAATACTCAAAAAATGATTCATAACAATGATCAGAACAGGTGTTCACTAAACTGGATCTCAGAACAGACTGACGCTCTCCGTTGTAGATTAGAGCCTGGTTCCACCTTTGGACTTCCTGACCCTTGACTTTCTTACTGTATTACAGCTAAACTTAAAATCTTTCTATTGCAAAATAATAATATTTCTCGGACTTTTACAACTTTCAATAAATAAAAATTATCACTTCATAACAATTCCTCCCAACCAAATAAGATTCTTCAAAATAAAAAATGTATATAAGACAACACAAAATATGGGAGGACACTCAGGCCTTAATTTAAAAGTTGATTAGCTCTGGTGGTTTCCGAGGTGTTTGAGATCTTCGGAGGCTGATATTTTCAGGGGTCTTGATGTTCCCAGGTGATGGAATATCAGAATCAACATCTGGGGCAATAACCGCTTCTGATGTTTCTGACTTGTCCGGGGTTTTAGCTGTCATCGTCCTAAAGGATGTCTTAACAGGGGTTTGCTTGAAAATTTCTCTCGGGAATTGGATTACTGCATCCTCCTCTTCAGGTTGAGAAAAACATTCACGTATATGATCGGCATGTACAAATCGGGTTCTTCCGTCAACTGTGACCAGATATGTCACTGGACTGATTACCTTCGTAATTATTCCTTCTTGCCATTTTAATTTGTCTTGCCGGACTGTTTTCACTAAAACTCGCTCATTAAGTGCAAAAGTTCTTGGTTTTCCTCTGTGTTTATTAGCAGTGTTTACAATGTTCTCTTGTTTTGCACGCATCTGCTCAGCGAGGTGAGGTTTGAGTAAACTGAGATGTGTTTTTGGTTTGAACTTCAGAAAAGTCTCAGCAGGAGCAATCCCTGTTACAGAGTGCGGAGTATTTCTGTAGACAAACAGAAAGGAATCAATACGATGTTGTAGAGGTCTACTTATTCTGTTCTTGTCATCATGCAACATCTGCCTCAAAAACGTGTCTTTGACTGTCTGAACAGCTCGTTCAGCTAGGCCGTTTGAAGCTGGGTGGTATGGAGGTGTCAGGACATGATTAACACCATTCGCTGTTAAGAAGTCTTTAAACTCTTGTGAAGTAAATTGTGGTCCACTGTCAGTAACAATGGTAGTTGGTAGGCCGTATGCAGCAAAGCAGTGTCACAGTTTCTCAATTGTCTTACCTGAGGTTGTTGATAGAAAATTTCAATCCACTTGGAGTGGCTGTCTACAAGAATAAGGAATTCCTTCCCTTCAAAATAAGCAAAGTCTAAATGCAGTCTTTGCCAGTTGTGTTTAGGCCAGACCAAGGTTGTAAGGGCGCAAGTGGTATAGATTTTCGAGTTTTCTGGCATATCGAGCATTCTTTAACCATTACTTCGATTTCTTTATCCATGCGAGGCCATCAAACGTAACTCCTTGCTAAAGATTTCATCCTAGACTCTCCAGGATGTTCTGAATGTAATATTGATAATATTTCCTTGCGATGAGTTGGTGGTATGACTACCCTGTTCCCCCAAAGAAGGCAGTTTTGCTCAACTGGAAGGCGTAGTTTTTTTTTCTATAAAGGGTTTTATTTCCTCATTAGTTGTCTGGTTAGGCCAGCCATTGGAGGTAAAATCTAAAACTTTTGACAATGTAGGGTCATATTTGGTGGCTGTAGCAATTCCCTTATAAGTTACAGGAAGTTTAAAAGATGATACAAAGAAAGATATTTCCCCCTCATCTGCTGTCAGTTGACACGGATGTCTCGAAAGTGCATCTGCATTTGGTATGTCTGAACCCTTGAGATACTTAATGTCTTATTGATAAGCTGCCAATTTTAACCCTAGAAGTGGCAAGCTTTTTACTCTTAACTGTAACATAAAAATAATTACTAATATCTTCTTGAAATATCAAAGTTTAAACAAAAAAAGCTTAAAACATGCCCCCCCCCTTATAACCACTAACCACAAAAGCAAAACAGGTGTCCACTGCAATCCCAATTAAGCCTACAAATGCCGTCAACTTCCACCCAAGCCGGTCACCGTTTATTTAAGGTGGGCCCTCCACTCCGCTAAACCACACATTTGCAAGCCAAATTGGGATTGCTCATGGTCAGGATTCGAACCCTAGCACTTCCGAATGGCTAGAACGTTACGCTCGTCAGCGTAGCGCGTTAGCCGGTTCGGCCACTCAGTGCCTAGGAGTGGAAAGCGCTTACTTGGTTTTAGACCTGCCCGGTGGCAGGCTTGTGTACTACTAGAGCAGTTTCGGTTGTTTGCCCCCAGAGGGAAACACGGTCGCGTAGGCGATAGTGTCTAGCAAATACACTAAACTGACGACAGATGCCTCCACCTGCCAATTCTTATTGAATATGTAAATGCGTCGTAAATTACGACTTTGCCATTTCTAGGGTTAAAGCCCAACGCTGGGTAAGCGCTGCTGCCAAGTTGGGAATTCCTTTTGTAGGGCCTAATAAAAATATAAGTGGTCGGTGATCAGTCACCAGTGTGAATTTGCGGCCGTACAGAAAATTGTGGAATTTGCGTACTGCATAGACAAGAGCTAAAGCCTCCTTCTCGACTTGGCTGTATTCATTTTGCATTTCGATAGGGTTCGGATTGCAAACGCAATGGGTCTCTCAGAACCATCAGACATCACATGGGCAATCACGCTACCGATCCTATAATTTGAACTGTCACACGCAACGATGATTTTTAGATTAGGATCGAACGGCATCAAGACATTGTCCTTCAATAACAGTTCTTTGCTAGTTTGGAAAGCCTTTTTACACTCATTAGACCATGCCCATTTGACATCTTTATTGAGTAGCCTATGTAATGGGTGCAAGATTGTAGACAAATTAGGCAAAAATTTACCATAGTAATTGAGAAGTCCTAAATATGAGCGCAATTGGGTAACATTTTCAGGACAGGGAGCCTTGATAATAGCTTCGGTTAAAGCCTCACTCTGATGAATACCTTTGCTATCGAGTCGATAACCTAAAAAAATCAAAGACTCTTTGAAAAATTCACTTTTGGAATCATTAACCTTAATTCTGTGGTCTAACAACCGTTGCAATACGGCTTCTACCAGTTGCTTCATCCCTCCAGGTTTCTTCCCTACAATAAGAATGTCATCAAGGTAGCAAAATGTATTTTGCAAACTAGACAAAACTTTGTCCATCGTCAATTGGAATAGTGCTCCTGCACTAGTAATACCGTATGGTAATCGGGCAAACCTAAAAAGCCCCCTGTGAGTAGTTATTGTTAATAACTCCTGCGATGATTCATTTACCATGAGCTGATTATATGCTGCAGACAGGTCAAGTTTCATGAATAACCTAGCACCTGCAATTTGGCAGAAAATGTCATCAGGAGTCGGTAACGGATAATGATCCGTTCTCAGATTAGGATTTATTGTAACCTTGAAATCCCCACAGATTCTAACTTTGTTGTCAGGTTTAGGAACTGTGACGATGGGTGTTGCCCACTGTGATTTTGTCACAGGATATATAATCCCATTTTTCTGGAAATTATTCAGCTCAGTTTCAACAGCTTCTCGTAAAGCAAAAGGTACCTTTCTTGCTTTACATAAAACAGGTTTTGCATTGTCTTTCAGTACTAAATTCACAGACATCCCCTTTATTTGCCCTATGGTTGGCTCAAAAACAGGAGAAAATTTTCTCTTCAACGAGGAAATCAAATTAAAAGAAGGAACAGTCTTACCATTGATTAGCTGAATGGTTGGGTAGCTTCCCTCATCCATGTTCAAAGGTTTTATGACGCTCCAATTAAGCTGCATTTTCTCTATCCAGTTGCGTCACATAAGTGTAGGCTGTTGTGGTCCAGTAGCTTTTACCACTACAATTGGCAAACTTTTGATTCCTTGAGCTGTTGAAATGTCGGCCTGAAACTCCCCAAGAACGTGAATTCTCTCACCTGTGTAAGTTTTTAATTTAACTTTACATTTTTTTAACTGTGGAACTGCCTGTTTAAATTTATTAAAATAGATATTATCAGGCATCACTGTAACGACAGCACCTGTGTCAATTACCATGTCTATAGGCACATTGTTGATTACAACATTAGTTTCAAAACTGTTTGGCTTATTACCAGCTGCATAGGCTATAGTGTATAGCTCTAACTTATTACATTCAAAACTATTAGTGTAAGGTTCATCCTCATCACTGTCATCTGATTTACACAAGTTCACCCTATCATTTTTAAGCCTATGTTTACTTTTGTTACATTTATTTGCTAAATGTCCTTTCTTCTTACATAAATAAAAAGTAGAATCAATGTAAGGGCAAGTTTTAGGGTCATGATATCTCCCACAGCGAAAACAGGATGATTTTGCCTTATTA
This sequence comes from Nephotettix cincticeps, assembly GCA_023375725.1. NCBI lineage: Eukaryota > Metazoa > Arthropoda > Insecta > Hemiptera > Cicadellidae > Nephotettix > Nephotettix cincticeps. The sequence continues at coordinate 92,663,752 of CM041786.1, read as the reverse complement.
GGTTCATTAGATTTGAAGTTACGGGTTTTTGAAAACCCCTTATTGTTAATATTACCCTTAACATAGCATTTTCCCCTTGGGAAATTTGTTTTTTAGGGTGCCAAGATTTGACATTTTGATCAGCATTTTCAATTAACAAAGCCATCCAAGCGCTTTTGAGAATGTTAATGTGTCCCCTTCAGCAAGAAGTTTACTCTGAATTTGTTGAGACATCAGACCACACAAGAATTTGTCTCTCAAAGCTTCGTTCAAAAATGTACCAAAATTGGATGTGGATGCTAATTTTTTTAGCTGTACAGATTAATCAGAAATGGACTCGCCCTCTTTTTGAGATCTTTTGTTAAAAATGAACCTTTCATAGGTTATGTTGATAGTTGGAGTGTAATGTTTCTTAAGAACAGAAATTGCCTCACTAAAATCTACATCCCTGACCTTTTTTGGGTGTAATAAGTCTTTGAGCTTGGTATATAATAAAGGTCCCATAATAGAAACAAAAAATGAAAGTTTAGACTCATCCTTCATTGTGTTAACTGCAAAAAAACGTTCTAGTCTTTCAACATAATTTTCAAAAGTTTCCAAGGCATGATTAAATTCATTGACTTTACCAATTATTTGCTTTGTAATAGTTGAAGTAACCATATTTATAACTAATTGTATCAAAACTTACAGTTTTCATCACTTTGCATGAAAATTTCAAGCTTCAACAGGTTATTTACAATTTCCATGCTCTTGACACAAGTAAAATAATAGTTATAAATAATAGTTCATCAAAACTAATATATCAAAATAAACATGTTAAAAAAAATAAGAATTTCAAATTTAAATCCTTGCAACTTGCAAAGTCTTAGTTAATTCTGGTACTTTTCCAGTAACATATTTCAGACATGAAATTCTGCAACTTGTCTTGCACTCAAGCACAAACTTGTAGAATAGTATTAAATTCACTTATTACAAAATTGTTAACATTTAAAAAGAGTTTTAACACGTGAATTCTTAATAAAATAACCTCGTCGCCACTTGTAATAGACTTGTTACATTAGTAAAACAATAATTAATTAATACTTAAAAAATTATTCACAACAATGATCAGAACAGGTGTTCACCAAACTGGATCTCAGAACAGACTGACGATGCTCTCCATTGTAGATTAGAGCCTGGTTCCACCTTTGACCTTTGGACTTCCTGACCCTTTATTTTCATACAGTATTACAGCTAAACTTAAAATCTTTCTATTGCAAAATAATAATATTTCTCGGACTTTTCCAACTTTCAATAAATAAAAATTATCACTTCATAACAGATGGTAATGCACATATTGCTTTTTTTACATTTTTTTGTTTGCATTTGAAGAAATTACAGTTTAAAGAGACATTCAAAATATTTAATCACAGCTGTTAATTTTATTAAATTCTAAATTTGTAAAACCCTTTTACTGCACCCTTTTACGTCCTCTGGGTTGGAGCCCCTTGGATGGCTTTGCACCAAACTTCACAGAAATCAATCTCGTATCATGCTCAATTAATAATGCCTGAGTTTCATTATAATCTTTCGAGTGGTTCCAGAGTTTTTACATACTTACATACATACTTTCTCTTTTATATATTAAGATATGTATGCATACATAAATATATATATAGTATTTAACGACTTGTTTTTGGTCTCTGGGCACCTTAAAACAAAAAAGTAACATGGTCTCGGGCTTAAGTCTTGCCATGAGACCTATGGTAATAGCTTTTTCCCTATGGGAAATTTGCCAAAAAAGCAAAGGAAACTGTAATTTTATTAATAATTAAGGATTTTATGATAGTAAAATACAATAACACGTGTGGTTTTCTTTGTGTATTCAGTTGTTGGCAGACAAACATGTAAGCATAGATACAAACCCAGTTGCAATCTACAACCAGTGGAGAAATCAACAAGAGATGACTACAGGAAAACCATCGTAAGTAGCTTGTTTGATACGGATCAAATAAATGGAAATACATATTTGATTGAGGTTTGGCTGAATTGAGGCAAGATGTGATAGTAATTGTACTTTCAATTTTATGCCACGTATGGTGATTTAGCTTGAAAATTAGATTTTAGTTTTGTCAACTTTCTAATTAGGTCTCAGTACCAATTACTACCATGCCGTCAACAATCTCGCTCAGCAATTTATCTCCCTTTTACTTTCTCCCCATAGTATATGGAGAAAGTATTGTTTTCGTCAAAATCGTCTGTCCGTCCGTGTGTCTGTGTGTGTGTGTCTGGATGTGTACAGTGCCACAGCCTACCCCGTTTGTCCGATTCAGATGAAATTTGGCATGTATATACATAGTCACAGTATCTCCAGGTGTTTTTTTTCATTTTTTTGAATTTTTGATTTTTAAGGGTAGTTCACCCCTAAAAACCCTTAAAAAACGTGAAAAATCAAATTTTCTCAAAAACGGCTCTAACGATTTTGATAAAAATTTGATAGTTTATAGTGCACAGAGCACTTAATAATTTGACACCACCCGCAAGTCTGTAAAAATTACGGTTCAAAAGTCATGGGCTTAAATGTCAGAAAAATCAAATTTTTAAATTTTCAGCGAAAACAATTTAAGTAAAGTACAATTTGACTATCACCATTAAAACCTGCTTAAAAAACTAAACAAATTAGTATTTTGAATTATTTGTCTACGACTAACAGTTCCAGAGAAAAGTTAAATTTAGTGTCCAATATAAACGCAGTACGTTGTCTGAAAGCGCCCAATGTTAATCTTATGGAAAATATAAAAAAAGCAATTTCTTCCTTACTTTCCACCCGTTTTCCATGAAACTTGGTATGAAGTGTAAGGTCAAATCACCAAACAAAACCAGCTGAAAAAAGCTTAGTATTCCCGGGGGGAGGGGGTTCCCCCATACAATTTGAACAATAAATTATTAAATGATATTTAGAATTACTTTGTAGAACATGATAGTTTTATTACAGATTGTCTTTTTTAAATTTACTTAAGGGAGAAAGTATGTATCAGTCCACTGGTACCGTTTATTTTGTTTGTTACTGCTCCCAGGAGAGTTTCTTTCAAAAATAACAAATTAAAACTATATTTCAGGTACTAGTGAATTTCCTATTGGATAATTTCCTAATTGTGTAGGGATATTTCTGTGTTTCAACTGCCTAAAGAAAGATGTTTACGCACAAAATTTCCATCTCTTGAAAATAATTTTTAATACTATGATGCTAAGAACAATGTTTAGAAAAATGATTGATTATGCAGATTTACTACAATACAATGATACACATTTTCCTCCATGAGACACAAGAATCAGTCACATTATTCATTTATATAATTTAACCATTTCAATGATTTCTACTAAAGTATCGCATAGAATAAAAATTAATTAAAACATTTTTGCTTCTTTTACTTGAACTGAATTATTGATAACGAATTTTCATAGTGACTTACCAACGGGAGTCAATCAAGATCAAGCCCTTAGTTATAAAGAAGTTCAAGTCAGACTGGCCTCCGCCATTGCCACTCTCAAGTCAACGGCGATGAGATTCCTCCAAAGGATCATAGAGTCTAAGCCACTGATTCCATATGGTCTGTTGTTTGTTGCCAAGGAGCTCAAATCTGCCTTGCACGCCAAGTTTCCAGAGGCTCATGAGAAGGAGATTTTAAAGGTAGGTTGGAAATCAGAGAAGTCACTAGTGCATAGAAAGAAATAGTGCCGCGGTTCGGATTCCACGTTAAACTGAAAAGTCCCTTAGTTGCCATCGGCTGTTGTGTTATTAGTTAACATTCCTGTCCAAGGAACATGTCAGCCTTAGGTTGATGAGGAATGTCTTCTCTATATACCTTTAGGATTTAATCTTGCAAGTATTTACTGCAGAAAACCACCCTCAATTAGGGGAGGTTGTAGTATCTTTATTAGAAGTCAGATAAACTATAAAAAATTGATGTATCTAATTTCTGTTTTGACAGAGTTTTTGAAGTAACTGCCATTTTACTCATTAAGACAAACATTGTTGTTGCTACGATATATCGCACACCTGACTCTGACTTGGATACTTTTTTATCCTCATTAGATTCATTTTTAAATTTTTTGAGCAATAAGTTCCCTAGCAATAATTATATTATCTCAGGAGATTTTAATATCAATATTTTGAAAGATGATTTGTATACTAAATTTTTTATTGACTTATTGAGATCATACAACCTTTATTGTTTAAATAGGGAAAGTACAAGAGGACTTTCTTGTTTGGATAATATTGTAACCACCTTTTTAGGCGAGCAAGTAAACTGTCATGTGATTGAGCCTCATATATCTGATCATTCTGGTGTGTTTGCTGTATTTAATAACGTTTTTGATGATAATATTAAGAAACAAAACTCTATGAAGCAAGTAAGGAACCTGTCCCCCAGTGCAATAGACTATCTTAAATATATGCTAGGGTGTATTAATTGGCCATTTTTAAATATGTACTACAGGGTTGATGTAGCTTTTAATTATTTTATGTCTATTCTGATAACTTATTTTGAGGAATGCTGTGTGAAAATTAATGTAAAAACTAATCAAAGAGTGAAGAGAACTAAAAATCGGTGGTTCACATCTGAGCTTAGGGTCTTGAGAGATAATCTAATGTATCTTTATGATTGTTTCAAGCTTAGTAAAGGTTCAGTAGATGAGAAATTTCACAAGGATAACTATATGGCAGCTAAAAAACAATATAGGACAAAAGTTAAAGAGGCAAAACATAAAGCTCATGAAAAATACATTCTTGGGTCAAAAAATAAGTGTAAGGCTGCTTGGAACGTAATAAGGTCTGAAGGTAACATTGGGAAAAATCAGCAGGAGATAGCTATTGATTCAGGAACCTTTAATAATTATTTTATTAATTCTATTAGTAAGCCTGAAACAAATCAAGATACAATGATTAATGTTATCTCAGCAACACAATTTTTGAATAATTACATAGCTTCACTAAGTCTTGAAAATTCTTTTTTTAAATGGAAACCTATAGAATCAAAGCATGTTTTAACGTGTGTCGCTAAATTAAGCTCATCCTGCAGTGAGGATGCGTATGGGTTTTCAAATAGGATTGTTAAGGAGATAATAGACATTAAAGTAGAACCCCTGACATGTCTTTATAATTTAATTCTTCAACAGAGTGTGTTCTCAGATATTCTTAAAGTTGTTAAAGTAACTCCAGTTTTTAAAAAGGGAGATAAATTTTGTCCCTCGAACTATCGGCCTATATCACTGGTACCTATATTTAGCAAAATTTTTGAATGTTGCATCAAAGACCAAAATTATACAGTTATTTCTCTGGTAAAGAACTCCTCTGTCGAGAACAGTTTGGCTTTCTACCTGGTAAGAACACCATTAAGGCAGTTGAAGCAGTTGTTGAAAACATATTAAGTAATTTTGAGAATAAGAAAATAACATCTGCAACTTTAATCGATCTGTCAAAAGCATTTGATAGTATATCTCATGAACTGCTATTAAGAAAGCTTTACTGTTATGGGATTCAGGATAAAGAGTTAAGTTTGCTATCTTCTTTTCTAATTGACAGGATACAAATGGTTACCCAGGGTTCTGATATCTCAAACTTTGAGACTATTAAAACTGGAGTGCCCCAGGGCTCAGTTCTTGGGCCTTTTTTGTTTCTCATAGCTGTAAATGATTTTGCCTTTAACACCTCCTGTACTTCCATTTTGTATGCTGATGATACTACCCTTCTCAATGTTGGTAAATATTTGGTTAGTGTCAATTTGATGCAAACTAATGCTCTAAGTATGGCTCATGAATGGTTCAATGTAAATTTTTTAAATGTCAACTCCAGCAAAACAGAAAATATATATTTTACCTTAAGTCATTGCCATCATATTGATGACTGTAATTCAGTTAAGTTATTAGGGATTTATCTGGACAGTAAGCTTTCATGGGATGCTCATACCAACCATTTGTGTACAAAGTTGTCAAGAGTTACCTACTTATTGAGAAAATTGAGCTTATGTGTCAGTACAGATATGCTGATTACTTCATACTATGCCTTTTTCCACTCACTGATTTCATATGGTATAATATTATGGAGTAACAGTAGTGGAGTTCATAAAGTCTTGATATTGCAAAAAAAGGTTTTAAGGTTAATGAAAAATATAGGACGCAGAGAAACTTGTCGACCAATTTTTATAGAGCTAAAAATAATGACAGTGATCTCTTTATATATATATATATATATATATATATATAGAGTATTCTAGTAAATGTCAAAGAAAATTTAGATAAGTATGAAATCAGACAGGACATTCATGATCACAATACTAGGTCTAAATGTACATTAAATTTGTTACCTGTCAGATTGGAAAGGTTTAAGAAAAGTCACTGTTACATGAAAATTAAAATGTTTAATAAATTGCCAATAAGTGCCAGGACAGCAAGTGAGAATAGGTTTAAAACAGTTTTAAAAAAACTGGCTTAAAATTAATCCATTTTACTCTGTTGCTGAATTTTTATCCTGTGATACCCAATCTCTGGCATTTTAACTAATCAAATTAATGTTACACTTATTAATTATCTTTGTTGTCAAGGCCTATATGTTACTGTTATATTTTAAAATGTCAGTGTTATTTATTGTTAATATTAATTTATTGTTTACTTGTTAATTGTACATTGAAGCTTTACATTTGTGATTAATGATATAGCTCTAGTGATCTTGACCATGTCTATTGTACCTTTGTGTATTTATTGACAATAAAACTCTTGAATCTTGAATTTGAATCTTAGTCAGTAACAAAACTACAAGATCGCGCTACAATCATCTACTCAATCCTCATTTATACTTGGCTTAAAATACCTAAAAATACCTACCTTTTGGTATGGTCGCCATTTCAATAATCTAATCAAGCTGAATTATTCAGTTATTTTATAAAAAATCCCTATTCTTTTAACAAAACGAATAATACACATGACCATAAGAAAGATTTGTAGCTATGATAAGTATAAACAAAGGATTCTCCATTATCTGAATGGTTTGGAGCAAATGATGTGAGCCTGCATTGTTCAAAGGTCCTTTTGAATGAAGTTTTACACAATATATGTAAATAAAATTTAATACGAGGGCAATCCAGGTAGTGTTTTCGTCTGTGTCCGCTAGGGGCGGGGCTAGCGCGGCCATCTTGGGATCAGAGCGTTGAGCAGCTCAGTCGGTATCTAAGGCCCCTTTTATGCACGGCGTCGGGCGTCGAGCGTCGAAAGACGGTCGTAATGAAAATACATTGGCGTAAATGTGTCTATTTATGCACGACGCTCGACGGTCGTCGGGCGACCGTCGTCAAAAACACGACGTCGATAGTTAGAGTACGACCGTCGGGCGCTCGTCGAAAATTTGCCTTAACAACATTGTGGTATATGGAGCTATTTATGCACGGCGTTTTTCGACGCTTCCTCTCCCCTCCTCACCATGTGGGTTTGTTGAATGGGAGCAGTCCGACAGTTATTTATGTTGATGCTGTTGATGTTTACTGGAAAAGTTGAAGTTGGTTCGTGCCTGAGAAAATGGTTGATATAGAACCTTAACATATGAACACAGAACCTTTAATTGATGCAGTTAAGTCGAACCCTGAACTGTGGGATTGCAGTAAGGAAGAGTATAAAGATAGAATAAAAAAAGAGATGCGTGGAATTTTGTTTGTTGTCTGACTGTGCCGGGATTTGAAGGAAAAGGTGATATTTAAAAAACAAAATATGTATGTTCACTATCATTATAATCAATATCTAAGCCCTAAAACATATAAACTACACAGGGATCCATGACGGAGATCACTGTGAGTCCAACTGTGAGTGTGCGTGAGGTGGTGGACTGCAAAAAACTGTAAACCGATAGAAATCTATCGGCAGCTTTGTGAAGTGTATGGGGACAACATTATCACTGAAGGTGGAGTGCGTCATAAGATTTAAAAATGGCTGAACCAATGTTCACGACGAGGATCGAAATGGGAGACCCAGCATAGTGACTGCCGAACTTGTCGAAAAAGTCGATGCTAAAGTCCGTGAAAATAAAAAATTCACAATAACGGAACTTTCTTTGAGTTTTCCACAAATTTTTTGAAGTTTGTTGCACAAAATCATCAGCGAAAAGCTTGGTTACCACAAGTTTTGTGCAAGATGGATTCCAAAAATCTTGACAGAGGACCACAAAAATTAGTGAATGGCTGCAGCGTTGAACTTTTTGGACGCTTACCATAAGGATGGTGACTCTTTACTCGATCGTATCGTTACTGGTGACGAAACATGGGTGAAACAAGTGAACTGTGAAACGAAATTGCAATCAATGCAGTGGGGGCACACAAGTTCTCCCCAAAAACCCAAGAAATGCATGCAAACAATGTCGGCAAGGAAGATGATGGCGACTGTTTTTTGGGACAGAAAAGGTGTGATTTTGGTGGACTTCCTGGAAAGAGGCACTACAATAAACTCTCAAAGGTATTGCCAAACTCTCCAAAAACTCAGAAGAGCAATTCAAAACAAGCGCAGAGGAATGTTGAGATCTAAGGTCTTATTGATTCACGACAATGCCCGGCCCCACACGGCAAATGTCACTTGTAAAGTTCTTGAATCTTTTAAGTGGGAGTTGTTTCCTCATCCGCCGTACAGTCCCGACCTGGCACCGAGCGACTTCCACCTATTCCCAGCAATGAAGAAGTGGCTGGCTATGCAGCGTTTTGATGACGACGCACAGCTGCAAGAAGAGGTAACGAAGTGGTTGAAGGCGCAGGCGGCCGTATTTTTCGACGAAGGAATTTCCAAGCTCGTACATCGCTACGATAATTGCCTTAATTTGAATGGTGACTATGTAGAAAAGTAGTATTTGAGTGTGGCTTTCATCTGTATATAATCAAATTTGTTTCCTATACTTTGTTTATTTTTTATTCCAAAACGTAATCTACTTCCTGGATTGCCCTCGTATAAAAATAATTGGTTGCCTGAGGTTGCTGATTCAATAGAGGTTAGATGTATCTTGTAGAATTTACAACATTTAAATAGATATTTAATATTTAAATAGTCAAGAATTTTATTTTGATTTTTTTGTCAAAAGATAAATGCATCTCAATATCAAATGCTTATAATCAGATATGTTGTTGACTTTTAGACTTTATTAATAGTTTATTATGCTCTGTTTTATTCAGTATGGTATCAATATTTTAGCATAACTTCAATACAAACCTAGACACTACCACAGTTTGGTTGTTTTCAAAGGATTTGGCAGTGTTCAGAGTTAAAAAAATAATATTTAATAATAATTAAGTGTTAATATTTAAACTTTTCACTAGGGATTTGAAATTTTGAAGTCTGATCGCTAAGCACTCATGCCATTCTTGAGGGGTTTTTATTTTTCCCAATCACAAACTGTACAGAGCCCTTACTCTGTAAAATACACATTTAAAGTTCAACTAAACCATTGTCATTGTCCTTATAAATTTGATTTATTTTCCTTTATAAAAACACACTTATTTTATCAGCTTTGAAAATTTAGTCCTTTTCCACTAACTTGGAAACTGAAAGAAGAGTTCTACCCAGTGTGGGTACATGCCATACTACTTGTAATATCCGAAAAGTTTAATGTTAATGTTACTATTACTGTTAATGTGTACTATTAACCGAATGTCACCTTTACATTCAGCATAAATAGCTTCTCCATTAGCTACTGTAACTGAAAAATGCTTAGAATACTCCTGGTAAGTATCAAAATACTCTCGTTTCAAACTCATATGTTGTGTAATACCAGTGTCATCTGTAAACGTACAATCTCGCTGTCCATCAGCTAAAAAATATAGAAATTGACTAGATTTCTTTTTATTCTCATTGGAAATTTAGAAGTGTCTGCACCCTTTTTATAAATATCTTGCTTCCTGGAATTTACTGAATTTAGGTTCTGAGAAACACATTTGCTTGAGTAATATGCTACGAACTAAACACTTAACCTTAGCATTATATTATTTTTATTTTTATTTAATCTCCTTATTTTGTGCTAATTATTTGTTTATTTGTAATGCTTGCACTCCACTCATTAAATTTTCTTAAGGTAGGGTAACCTTGACTCAATGAGTCTAATTCTTTCTATCAAAAGATCTATACTTCTATCAGCAACACAGGAATACTTTCCCACACGCTTTTAAATTCAAAGAATCCACTTGGCAATGTACTCCTAATTCTGGACAAGTTCAGGCAATGCATTGACATTATGCTTTTGCATTTCCTCATTTACTTCCCTAAATGTTTATTTAAAATGTGGTATGTTCTGAACCAACTCGTCATCAGCTACTTTAGCAGAAAAAACATGTTCTAAAGTCTTATCCAACATTTGACTTGAGGACTGCTCATACAGACTGAACAGTTTTTACCAAATTTCTTTTTCTGAATTCAACATGAGCATCATATACAGCACTCACCATAAGGGGAGCGTTTCACAAACCCGAGTTTTCACTACGCCAAGTAAGGCTAAAAATCTAATAAACATCGAAATTTCACTAAGCCGAGGTTTCACAAAATCGAGTAAGGGGCTGGGTACCATCCGCTCTAGAAGTGACTGTAGAAGCCTGTGTAGCGTGCAGTATTACGTGCTTTGCAGAAACTCGCTGTCCAGTCGTGTAGTGAACATAACACGTGACATAATAAACAACAAATTCAAATGACAATCAAACTCTCTCTGCTTTGACCAGAGAATAGTAATCTTCAGAAAATTTTCTTTCACCAATAACTTATACGGTAGCTTGTTTTTTAATTACTTCTTGATTAGTATTATACGTGTTGGTTTTACTATAGGATGAAGTAAAAACTCACGTCTTCCAACACAACTTAGTATTTTTTTTGTATATATTTACCGTTGTATATAATTACAATATAAGTGTAAATATTATGTATTGTTGGAAGACGTGTGTTTTACTTCATCCTATAGTTTTTTGTGATAAGCTATATTTTATACAGGAAAGGAAAAATTGAACTGTTCTGAATAAAAAAATCGTTCAGATTAACAATGAAATTCTCTCTGCTTTGGAGCATACAATCATCTCCAGAGAATATTAATCTCCAGAAAATTTTCTTTTATCAATAACTTATAGCTTGTTATTGTGATAAGTTCTATTTTTTACAGGCAAGAAAAAACTTAATTGTTCTAAAAAAAATAAAAAATAAAAATAGGGAGACAAACCGCAGAGGTAGGCAGCTTCTGGACTTTATAGCATCTAGCAGTTTGTTTATAGCCAATGTTGGCTCTGTGCCAACCTTTTCTAGTCGAGTTGGTAACTCTGTGATAGATTTAACACTTTATTCTGAGGGGCTTCAGGGCAGGGTCATAGGTTGGCATGTCTCTCCCGAACCCTCTCTTTCTGACCACTGTCATATCCTCTATGCTATAGGGGACTTTGTGCCTGTTTTGTCTGAATTTAGGAATCCTAGGAAGACGGACTGGGTTGTCTTCAAAAGAAAACTTGGTGAAAAACTCGATGTGCAAGCTCTACGAGCCAAGGATACGGATGAAATGGATAGGGCTGCAAGCCTTCTAGGGAACTTGATTGTCTCCTCCTTCGAGGAGAGCTGTCCATTAGCAAAGGCTAGGTCCGCCAAATGCAGCTGGTGGAATTCTGAACTGGCCAGCATGAGGAAACGGGTAAGAGCTCTATTCAGAAGGGCGAAGTCCAACAACAGCTGGGACTGTTACCACAGCATGCTCACCAGGTATAACCTCGCTGTCAGAAGGGCAAAGAGGAAGTCATGGCATACTTTCTGCTCGGGGCTGGAGGGCACTGAGGAAACTTCCAGGCTGCTGGCCAAGGACAGAACCCTGACTCTGGGCTCCGTGGAGGGACCTAATGGTGAGTTATTCCACAGACCACAGGAGGTGTTGGAACGTATGGCTGAGGTACACTTTCCTGGATGCATCATTGGTGGAGAAACTGGTGAATTAGGTGAGTCTGCGTCGCGGAGGGCCTGTGCAACCAGGTGGGGTGCCGCCAGCAGGATCATCACCTACAGCAGGATAAGGTGGGCTATAGGCTCTCTAAGTCCTTTCAAGTCACCGGGTCCGGATGGAGTCCAGCCGGTTTTTCTACAACAGGGCATAGAGATCATTCTCCCGGCCCTTTGTAGTATTTTTAGAGCGAGCTTGGCTCTGGGACATGTTCCTGCTGCATGGAGGACTTCCAGGATAGCGTTTATCCCAAAACCGGGTAAGAATAGTTACACGGACCCGAAATCCTTTCGGCCGATTTCATTGTCTTCTTTCTTGTTGAAGACTCTGGAGAAGTTGGTGGTAAGGTATATCTGGGACTCTTCGCTGAAGTCTGCCCCTTTACACCCAAACCAGCATGCCTACATTCAGGGTAGGTCTTGCGAGTCCGCCCTGCACCAGCTGGTGTGCAGAATTGAAGGAGCTATTGACCATAAAGAGGTGGCACTTGGAGCGTTCCTGGACATTCAGGGTGCCTTTGACAACACGGCCTTGGATGCCATGTTGAACGCCGCTAGATCTAGAGGATTCAGCGATGTCATCTGCCGATGGATTGAGGCACTGCTACGCAATAGGTATGTGAAACTTTCTCTACAGGGAGTAGAGGTAGTAGCCAGGTCAACAAGGGGCTGTCCACAGGGAGGCGTTCTCTCACCCCTTTTATGGAACCTGGTGGTAGACAGCCTTATTAGAAGGCTTAATGACAGTGGTGTCTTTGCTCAAGGATACGCTGACGATATTGCCATCCTTGTGATAGGTAAGTTTAACAATACAGTTACTGACCTCATGAACTCTGCACTAAGGCTTGTGGATGGTTGGTGCAATGAGGTCGGTCTATCTGTGAATCCCTCTAAAGTGGTTGCTGTACCATTTACCAAGAGGAAAAAGCTGACCGGGGTTGGCCCGCTCAAACTGCAGGGGAGTTTGATCAACCTGCAAAACCAGGTGAAGTATCTTGGGATCATTCTGGATCGGACGCTTTGCTGGGAATCTCACTTACAACGGGTTATTGACCGGGGTAAGTGGTCTCTGTTTGCATGCAGGCGTATGGTCGGCGCAGCATGGGGACTGAAACCGGAGCTAATGTATTGGCTCTATGTTTCAGTAGTTAGACCAACTATGACGTATGCGTCTTTGGTTTGGTGGACCAAGATGGACTCAGGTGTTGCTGTGAAAAGGCTGGCAGCCGTTCAGCGGCTGGCATGTCTCATGATCACAGGGGCGATCAGCAGCGCTCCTGGGGCCACTCTTGACTGTTTGCTTGATCTTTTGCCCATAGACATTCACATCAGGATGACTGCCAGAATGGGTGCATACCGCCTCTGTGGAGAGGGCCTCTGGAATAGGCCAGGTGAATTACGTGGTCATACCAGACTTTCGGGGATAGTTCGGAGCGACATTTTAGGTATGCCCTCTGATTATCTTCCGAGAACCTTTTCTTTTGGCAGGTCTTTCCGAGTTCTTTTTCCGCAACGGGACGAATGGAAGGATGGAGCCTGCCCACTACCACCCTGTGATCAGGAGTGGTACACTGATGGGTCCAAGAGCAGTCGGGGCACAGGAGCAGGCATCTACGGGGTGCAGGACAACGTACGGTCAGGTATTTCCATGGGGACCTTCCCCACTGTTTTCCAGGCCGAGATCACTGCCATTATGGAATGTGCCAGAGACATCTTGATGCTGGGTCATGAGGGCCTTTCTATCAATATTTTCTCTGACAGTCAGGCGGCCCTTAAAGCTTTGGACTCGGTAGAGTTCAACTCTAGGGTTGTGTGGGACTGTTTTAGGCTTGTGTCCTGTGTAGGTAGACACAATGAAGTCACCCTTTGTTGGGTTCCAGGGCACTCAGGGGTGGATGGTAACGAAGTGGCAGACAGGCTGGCCAATAGGGCTGCATCATCCCCCCTTTGTGGTCCTCAACCCTTCTGTGGTGTTTCCCGCGCTGCGGTTTTTCAGACTATCAATTCCTGGGCCAGGGATTGTCATAAGAAAAGATGGGCTGAACTTTCCCTGCATAGAGTTAGTAAGCTCAATCTTTGTTCTCCCTCTCGTCAAGTTGCAAAGAGGTTCCTGAAACTTGGCAGGAAGGATGCCAAACTTGTCACAGGTATCGTCACTGGTCACGGTAATCTGAGGAAGCACCAACTGCGTATGGGGGTCTTCAACGGCGACCCCCTGTGTAGGAAATGTTATCTGCAGGAGGAAACTGCAGATCATCTACTCTTTGATTGTGCGGAGCTGGCAGAGGTAAGGTCCTCCACTCTGGGCAACTTGGTAAGGGGTAGTTTTCTGCCTCCTGACGAGCTCGTTGACAGGATGCTGCAGTTTTACAGATCTCTTCATCTAGAAGATTCCTGATTCTCCAGGAAAGAGAATTTTAGGGGTGCGCAAAAAGCTGCAACGGCTGAAGCGCCTTGGGAAATCCGCCCCTTCGAATGAATGAATGAATGAATAAAAAAAATAAATCGTTCTTATAAACAAACAAATTCTCTCTGCTTTGGAGCATACAATTATTTTCATTTACTATTTTCTATAATTTTCTTTTTAACATTCATCCATGGACAATTGTATTTCTGTATAATATATTACAGTATAAAGTAGCTTAAGTTATTAGATCAATAATGCCATTTACACAGATTTCAGGCAGTGAATGCCTCCAAAGCGCATGATAGTACGCGTTGTTGGCTTGCCGGCCGTTGTGCTCTTGGTGCGAACTCACTTCTAGAGCGGACGGTACCCAGCCCCTTACTCGGTTTTGTGAAACTCGGTTTAGTGAAGCTGTTGAATTTTATAACGTACTCGGTTTTGTGAAACCTCAGCGTAGTGAAAACTCGGTTTTGTGAAACCCACCCACCATAAGGACCTGGGCTCAAATGCTCCTACTGTCTCATCATTGTCATCAATGGTTCCAGGCCCTTTGGCCCTTTGCAATGCCCAGGACCCCAAGATGCTTCAACATCAATAATTCCATTTGCCTTTTCCATTAAGATTAGGTAACAAACAACAATTAAATCAATAGTTTTAAGTTTTTAGGTGTAATGATACCAATCAAATGTTAAGTAGAATATTCATATTGATGCTGTGAGCAGTGAGCACAAAGGTTTCCAAGGGAATTTTTATTATTAGAGCCAATGTCAGTATAGGTGTATTGAAAGCAAATGAAAGCTGTCAATCTTCTCATTTTCAAAGTCATTTAACCTATGGTATTATCGTATGGAGTCATGTTGGTTGTATAAAGAAAATTTTAATATTATAAAAAAGAGCCTTAAGAACAATGTTAAATGTCAGTAGTAGAACTTATTGTAAGCCGTTATTTCGGTAACTCAGGATTTTAACTGTTGTCTCATGATATATTTTTTGTTTGTTGTACATTAGAAGTAATATAGAGAATTTTTTTAAATAGCACTGTCCACAATCATTGTACTAGGTAAAGTAGATTTCTTTCTACACATATATCAATGTAATTTTAATATAATTGTAATTACCTTGTCATGTTAAAAGTTTAGATATAAAAAGATTTAAGTGTCTTATCAGAAATGTGTTATGTAATTTATGTATATATTATGTTACAGAATTTGTTAATAATTTAAAATCAATTAATACCAGTAGGCCTAATTAAAATATTCAGTGATTGTTGATGTTATGTATTTGCTGTTATAATGAAAAATAGTGTTTTATCACGTTGCTTGCCATACAAATGTATTTGTTAATCAGCAATAAACGATTCTGATTCTGATACACCATGACTGAGCCCCATCAAGCTTAGTTACTTTCATGTCCATGTTAATACTTTTTTTTACAAAGTTAAATAAGCTGGGTCACATAACCAATTAATACGTTCACTGCTATGAATGAAATCGTGATCCTTTCCTCAGGAGCTGCATCATTATTTTTTCAAATGCATTTAAAATGAAGTATATTTGTGCCACATCTTTTATTCTATGTAATATGTAGTCAATATATATGACAATTATGTATAATGTGTAATTATGTATATGGACGCCCATAGGCGTCCAGAGCCTCCAGCGAGAGATTTTAAAGGTTTTGGTGATGAATGCTATGAATCAATTGCTACAAAGGCCTAAATATGTTTTTTAGTGAATAGTGAAACATCTGCATTTAGGAAAAACTAAAATAAAAGGTCACACTAAAATATTAGATAATACATGTAAATATACATAAAACATAATACATGAAACATGTAAATACGAGTATTTACATGTTTTAGGCTGTATTTTCAATAGAACAATGGTTACAAAACATGAAGTAAAAATAGTAAGCCTGTGTGATACTTAAAAATAAACATACAAACTTATGTTTGTAGGAACTGAATTTAGACAAACATTATTTTTAACGACCATCACATTTTTGTTTTTTACTCTTAGGAGGTCCAGGATTTTCATCCATAATTTTTATTATTACAAACACACACAAAACTACAATTGATTACCACCAAAACATAACCAAACTCATCAACAACAACACACTGTAGTGGGAAAACATATGAAATGAACGATCAGCTGGTTTTTTAGCGCCAAATGTATTATTACATGAGGCGCTGATCGGCGTCCGCCACACGTGTGACCTTACACCACTCGGACGCAGTTTGGGGTCCATCACACTGAATGTTTTAAAGATAATAAAAGTGAAACAAAATAGTTAAAAGTCGATAGAGATTTATATTAAAGCAATGTTTACAAAAAAAAAAAAATACTCATGATTTAAATCAAATTATATGCTTCTAGATAAATCAAGTTAATTTATTTCAATAATAATAAATTAGACCAATAATTGTAGGCCAATTTTAAATTATATTAATTTATGTGCTGTTCTAAATCTTTTGTGGTGATATTTTTCAGGTGGTGGGAAATTTTATTTACTACAAGTTCATAAATCCCTCAATTGTGGCACCTGAGACTTACGAGATAATATCTTTACCAGCAGAAAAGACGCTGACTACAGAACAGCGACATACTTTAGCCAGCATTGCTAAGATACTGCAATTTGCTTCTGCCAAAAAAGGGGTCAGTTATATTAAAAAATCTAAACACAGTACGTTGTATTGTGGGGCTCCAATGTTAATCTTATGGAGGATAGGGAAAAATTAATATTTCCCATATTAATGAATATTTTTGGATAAAACTTGATATTTAGCTTCATGTGGTTTAGATCTATCCATTTATGCTTAAAAATCATAGATTATGTGTTTATCATGGCAGCAAACCTGTATACTCTTTTCCCATAATAATCTTTTAGGGAATAGGCAAACTCTTTTATTTATGGACAGATGTTAATGAAAGTTGGTATGAATGTTAGGATAAAAATTATTTATGATAGAAATGCCTAATTTCAGTGTTCCTCACAGCAGCAAACCTGCACACTCTTTCCAATGTTAATCTTATGGAGAATAGGCAAATAATTCTCATGTTTATGGACAGATTTTCTTAAAACTTGTCATATATATTATTATTGATTTATAAATTCGCTGAGTATGCAGGTCTGCTGCGACGAGTGTATATATATATATATATATATACAGTGCAACTCGGTTATTGCGGCCTCGGCCATAACGTCAACTCGGATATAGCGTCATTTATTTTTAAGTCCCGCCAAACTATATGTATTTACATAGGTAAAACCCTCGGATATATCGTCAGTAAATTCTCAAATATCATATATAACGTCAAGAAAATCGGGCCGAGATGAAGGCAACATATAGCTAAATGGAGAAAGTTCGGTCGGTGGTAAAACGTGAGGGCTGCGGCTATTGTTTAGCTACATTCTATTTTTAGAAACAGCATTTTATTGCTGTCTTACCGCTAATCTCTTTTATAGCGTCACTCTGATATAGCGTCATTAATTGTGTGGTCCCTTCAATGACGTTATAACCAAGTTCCACTGTATATATATATATATATGTGTGTGTGTCTGTGAACACGATAACTCTCGTAAAAATGGTCCGATCGAGACCAAATTTGGTAGAGACGTGTATTCCTACAAATGCTCGGACGAGTTCGTAAACCAGACATATCGGTCAATGGGAACGGGTAGTTTGGGGGGGTTTTGTACCCGAAAATGGGGCTTTTTGCATTTTTCACATGTAATTTTTTAAAATTTCTAATTTTATATTTCACAGTTAGAATCAGCTTAAAAAACTACACAGTTAAAATCCTTAAAGTTTTTCTCTATCTCCAACGGTTACCGAGATATTAAAAAATCTAAACCACAGTACGTTGTGTTTTGGGGCTCCAATGTTAATCTTATGGAGGGGAAGGAAAAATTAATATTTCCCATATTAATGAATATTTTTATATTAAACTTGGTATTTACCTTCATGTTGTTGATACTCACTGTTTATGCTTAAAAATCATAGCTTACGTGTTTATCATGGCAGCAAACCTGCATACTCTTTTCCCATGTTAATCATATGGGGAATAGGCAAACTGCTTTATTTATGGACAGATGTTGATGAAAGTTTGTATAAATGTTAAAAATATAAATTATTTTTAGTAGAAACACCTACTTTTAATGTTCCTCACAGCAGCAAACCTGCACACTCTTTCCCATGTAAATCTAATGGCTAATAGACTTATAATTCTCATGTTTATGGACAGATTTTTATAAAACTTGTCATATATTATTATTATTATATTATTTATTTGGAAATTCGCTGAGTACGCAGGTCTGCTGCGACGGGGGTATTTTTTAAAATTATGGTAAGAATAAGTTTACACAAATTATCCACTACTAGATGTAGAAATACATATATGGTAAATGATATATCTAAATGCTAGATGTAAAATATATGGTTATGGAAGGAATTTCACTAAATAATGTTCAAAAAGAAATCGCCATACAAACTCTAAGCCAATTTAACACAACCAATAATAAAAAACCAAACTAACTAAAACCTTTTCTGTTGTATCAAATGATTTAACCTTTAATGTAGATAGTGTCATGCTTTGTATTTTTTTGTAAATGGTCCTTATAAAAGATTTCATTCTTATTTTTTGCAGTTTGGTGAAGAATCCAAACATCTAATGGTCCTCAACCCATTCCTAATAGAGTGTCATGAGAAACTAAAGGTGTTCTTCAAGAGTTGTTGTGACGTGGAAGAGTTAGAGACACATTTTAATGTTTCCGAATTCTCTGAGGCAACACTTATTTCTCGTCCAAGTGTCATCATCACTATAGAGGTATCATGTTTTTGTTGTAGATAGGAAAGTTTAATACCGGCATCTTATCCCAACCTACAGGGAAATTTCCTTTGGCTGCACTTCAACCAAAGCTTATTTTAAAGACATTGGGCACCCCATAACCAGGATGGAATCATGGTCAATATGGGATTTCTTCTTTTGGTGTCACAAATTTGTCAATGTTTGTTTACAAACATAATAATTTGTTTACAATTAAAAATATTAAATTTTTTGCTTTCCAAGATTTTTCTGTAGCTAAAAAAACTTTTAACATGTATTTATTTTTTCTTTAAAATTTTATGCCTAATTTATCTATAAGTATGATATCAGTGTCAACCAACCGACGGTCTTAGTGACCAGTGTTACAAAGTGCTATTATGACTTTTAGTTATAAAATTATTGATAAAAAGTGTCAAAAAATATTATTTTCATGTAATATAAAGTGAGAGTTCTGTTTTTTTAGAAAAAAGACACACACAGGGCAATACTTAAATTTTCAATCTAACCATCAAATTTCTGTCAAAGAAGGGGTTGCTTTCTCTTTATTTGACAGAGCAAAGAGCATTTGCTCAAACCAAGATGGGCTGATTGCCGAATTCAGTAAAATAGAAAGAGATTTGGTTAGTAATGGATACCCTCAATCTATTATCAGAAAGAGTAAAAATCGTAGGGTTAAACAGAAAGTGGCTGATGCAGAAAAGTTCGTTCCCATGTCAATTCCTTATGTGCCGGGACTGTCGGAAAAAATCAGGAGAGTGGCTAAGAAATTCAAAATAAGAACTGCTTTTACAACTCAGAATACACTTAGGCAATGTCTCGATAAAACCAAACCAAAAAATGACACTCAGGAATCAAAAAACTGTATTTACAGAATAAATTGCAATAATTGTTCTAGGCCGTACTATGGCGAGACAAAAAGACCATTAAACGTTAGAATAAAGGAACATAGGGAAAATACGAGATAGGGCTTAGTTGAAAAGTCAAAAATTGCCCACCATTGCTGGTCTGAAAATCACCAAATGAATTTCGAAGAAGCTAAGATAATACACCGGGAACCTCATTTTTTCAAAAGAAAACTAATTGAAGCCTCCTACATGAAATTAGCTGACCAACCAATTAGTCAATCTTTGGTTGAGATCAGGCCATTGTGGCTGCCAATTCTTAGTAAAGAACTTAAGGATAGGGAAAATAAAGTACCGGTAAATGATATTCATATAAATCCGAAACAAAACTCTCATGGTATGCTAACTCGTAGTAAAGCTCGTAAGGGGCATTAGCTTTTTGTTTTAAGCATAAAATTGTAAAAATAATGGGTTTTTTGCCCTGAAAAGTTAACTTTGTACTACAATTAATTTTTTCAGGTATATTAGATAGGATTTGCATTTTAGTATAAAATAATAATAATAAATCCTGTTGTACGTGTTTCGCCTGGATTTCGGATTTTGGCGGCGGCCATTTTGTTTCCAGTTCCGGTGGGACACGCCCATTTCTTTCAGTTGTCTTTGAGTCTCCGTGACGAGCGGACGTGTTTGGTTGCTTTTGTGTGTAATGGTTAGTGTATGGTTCGTTTGTAAGTTTTTTTGACTGCTTTAAACTTTTGTGTTTTCAGCTTTATACCGGTTTGGTCCGGATTATATGTTAATTAATTGTGCTATGTTTTAGATATTAGTCCACCTGAGGACGGGATCAGATTCCAGATCCCGAAACGTCGTGAAACTTTGTTTTACATAATATCGTGATGGAAAATGTCCACAATATGAATCTAAATAATATTAATCCACAATCACCAATAATGAATTTCAATTATAAGAAGGTTTTCTCAAGAATCGTCGGTTGGATAAAACCTTGTCACTCTATCTGTACAAAAGTCAATAAAATTTTTTTTTAAGACAGTCATTAACAGAGATATTCTCACATTCAATACGTTCAACTCATTAAGCTTAGACTGTCACCACGTTATATTTTCTTTTGACACAATCATTTTTTGTACACAGCTGTTCAGTAAAATGTAAAATGACACTGCAGCATTAAACACAAAACTATTAAGGTTAGACAAAAAAATCTAGTGATCAGAGTAGATAGAGGTGGCAATGAACTGTCACTTCATTGGACTGAAGAAGTAAACCTAAACCAACAAATTGTACAGTGTTAATGAGGAATGAACTTTTACAAACAATGAATAAACAATGAAACTTGTGCAGTAACTCAACAGAGTTTTAATCTCTGAAAATCGTGAGAGTGGTCGAGTAGCGGAAGCTAGTGTGTACTTTACGTGCTCTTGTAAGCCATGGGAAATAGATTTTGATATATTTTCTAGGAAGCAGCAGGGAACCCGAGTCCGGTTATAAGGGTTTCATTCTCCTGTTATCAAAAATTGGACACAATTAATTGAAACCTTAATAGACAGAACAATGAAAATTCAAATTCATAGCAGTTATTCTGAATTTAAAAAAGACCAATTTTTCAGATCCACAGTGTCAAATCAACATAATCCTTATAATTTACTCAGAAATTAAATTATCAGGCTTAAATAGAAAAGCAATTTAAAACCAATGAACATCTGTAAATGAAAACAGAACTATTAAATTATTTTCTTACCACAAGTCCCATTACATAAATTAACTGTCATACAAAATGAATGTGCTTTGCTGTCAAATTGCAGATCTACATTTTAAGGGTTTTGTTGTCAAAAACATATTGTTTGTGGAATTGTTGCAACCTCGAACCAGCCAATGACGTTCTCACATTATCTTTACTCATACATACGTCAATATGACTCGAGTCTTCGCACACTCCTAACAAAAATGTTAGTAATATCTGTTTGTGTGGTCTGTCACAGGAGGTGTGCAATATGCATCAGTTTGTGTTTGACTATGCGAGTGACATTGCTCCAGATCCAATGGACCCTCTGCATGAACTTCTGGAAGACGTCGGCCCAATACCGACCATACCTCAGCTCATGGGCTGTAAGTTTACTACCATACTTTTCTGAACAAACTTGTGCAATCTAACTTTGATTAATCCCATTATTTATATTTCAACTTGTGGCTGTAAATATAATATAAGTATATTATAATATACTGTATTTATTTTTGTTGATAAAGATCCAACGATGTAACCAGCAATATACTCAATTATTTTAAGTTCTGGGTCTGACTCACAAGAGGGAAAATTGAAATCTTTGTCTTCATCAACAGATGATAAACTTTCCTTTGTGGTTTCCTCTAAGTGCCACCATTCTGGTTGAGAGCTGTTCAGTGTCTTTAGTGGATTTTCTTTTGATTTTATATTAAAAATCACACTTTGATCCAAAACAAGGCAGTTCCCAGATCCACTCTCTTCCAGCTCCTTATGGAGAAGTATCCTCTCAAAACTCTAGGTAAACTGTTTACTTGAGGGGTTGTTGTTGAGCCCCCCTCGCGATTAGACAAAGAGACGCTCCAAGTGGTCTTGGCTAATTTTGTATAAAGTTAGAAATGTCAATTGTGAATTTATTGCGATATATTGATCAAACATACCAACAACACTTTCTATACATATTAGAAAGCCTGTTTTCCTGTTGGTGTCACAAATTGGTTTGCCTTCTTTATTTTTCGTTGCCAGGCACACCAGCCGGTTGTTCATAACCCCTTTCCTTAGACGATGTTCTGTTGTTACATTTGAAGGCTACACAAATGACCATTCTGATTTATTCTGCATCGTTTCAAACTAATTAATAAACTGTAAAAAGTATGTTTAACCGTCCTTTTCAGCCGAATTGAAACAGGAGCGAGAACGCAAAACAGTCGCCTTGGCGGGAAACAACTAAGTGACAGCCGGCTTGGCGCGAGGCTGGCGCTCAGGAGTAGGCTTGTACCGCCATCTTGGTCTGTCCCGCTGCTCGCCAGATGGCTTCACTTCGGTGTTCCAAGTAGCGCTTCTATTCTGTTATGTGTTCGCTTGGGTAAACTTATCCACTGAAGAATTCAAAGGCTTCCTTGCTGTTATAATAAACATGGGCATATTACACAAACCGTTGATCAGAAGCTATTGGAACCAGTCTTCACACCCATCAACACCTTGGTTCCCAAAAAAATGTTTACACAAACTAGGTTCAAATTAATTTTGAGGTTCATACATTTGATTGATGGTAGCAAACTCGTAAAACATGGGGAATCGGGCTAGCACCCTTGCAGATGATTCCAACCGCTTATTGACCATCTCGACCGACTATTCAAACACCAATATGTACCTTACCAGCAACTTTCTGTCGACAAGCCATTGGTATAGACTAAAAAACGGGTTGCTTTGACTCAGTACCTCCCAAAAAAAACATCACAGGTGGGGAGTGAAATTGTGGGTACTATGTGATGCACTGACACATTACTGCATGGCCCTTTTCTGTTATAAAGGTGCCAAATACAGAGAAAATGATGAAGAAACCACTGAGGATGGCCCGGCATTCTCTGTTGTAAACAAATTATTAGTAATTTCTAACTGCTTAAACAAAGGCTACCTCCCCTTTAGTAGGTAGGTTTGCAGAATGAAATATGCAGTTGGCCAGAAATATATATAAGGAAAGGTCCTGCATTGTACATGGCTTATCGAGAAAAAGCTACAAACAAGTCTCAGTTCATTTTGTTATCAACAAACCATGAAGCAGAAAATTTAAGGTACACTAAAATGAGAAATCAAAAGGCAATAATAAAAGATAAGCCTAGACTAGAATAGTCCATCAGTACAACAATGGCATGGGTGGCATAGATGGGACCGACCAAATGTTGTACACCTACCTTGATGAGCGAAGGTGAAGCCCTGGAAGAAGGTGATTTTTCAACATATTTGGCCGGATGATGCTCAATGCATTTGTTCCATATAAACTTAATACTGACAAACCATTGAGTAGGGCAGCTTTTATTTCAGCTGTGGTTGATGTATTAGTTGATTCTTGGTTCCAAAAATAATATGGAGTTGCCGGTAATGGAGGTGGGGGTGATGTAACAGTTGGAAAAGGATTTGGATTTGAAAAAGTACCAGAAAGTAAGGAAAAGGATTGCTGTGAATGTAGTGGCAAGAAAACCCCAGAGGGAAAAAGGAGAAGGGCTTGCACTATCTATTGCTCCTGTAAAGCAGGACTGCACGCAGAGTGCTACAATAATCATTAATGCAACTAAACGTTACCTTAGCATTTTATTTTTGTAAATTTAGCTATAATTTTTTTAAATTTGTTCATTGTTCATAGTCCAGTGTGTGTTGTAAACTGATATTTTTATCTGAGGGACTTTCTTTTATGTATGCCCATATTTAGTTTTTGGACATTATGTGTGTTTTTATTAGAGGTGTGCGGATAGTGAATTATTTTTTCGGATCGGATAGCTCAAATTCGGATCGGATAGTTTGGGTTCGGATCGGATAGTTTTCGCATTCGGATACTCGCAATAAAAAAGTGAAATCAGACTTATCTAAGAATAAATTAGGAAAAATCAATAAAATGTTAAATGTAAAAATGTAAAATCAAAATTATTAAATGGTACATAAAAAATTATAAATTCTTCATAGGATGAACAGCAAAACTAAAATTTTTACTTCACTGCATTTAAAATTACCAGTAACAAATTTTAATATGGCGTAATTCACAAATTAAATCAACAGAAACCTTATAATTCGCCATTAAATGACATAAACTTTCTACTAATTCATCCATTCATTCTACTAATAATCAACTAATTCTCAATTTTATTTCACGATTCAATTATTATTTTATTTATTACAATGATAAAAACAAATCACCATTAACAAAGAATCAAGATTTTGCGGCCGACGTCGTTGGATCAACGCCATCGGCTATCTGCGTAGCGGCATGGGCAGTGACAATGCAGCTGCTATCAAACAAAGGCCTGTGCGCAGGCGCAGAGTTGGAATATTTGGCAGATAAAATACCCCGATCGGCTATGTAACAATATTGAAACCCGTGAAATTATGGTACCTTGTCGTAATCTAGTTAGTTATTCATCTTAAAATTATCTAAAAATGTAAAACTAATAACGCTTAAATTCATTTAACAAAGAGAAATTGTAGATTGAAAACAAGTGGAAAATTTGTTGGTTATGTGAACACTGAAAGACGAAATAGGCCAAATGTAAATTTGGCAACACTTTATCGTATTGCTCAAACTCGGAGTAGTTGAGAATGCGATAACTAAAGAATTGATCGTCTACGTAGACGATCAGAATGAAGTAGTATTATTTTTGCCGGAAACCCCGTCGCAAAACGAGCTATTATGATGGTTTGTTACCAATAACATTAAATCAACAATTCAAGTTTTTTCGTAGCCGAAATGAAATTTTATATGGAACAATATCAAACTGCAATCTGATACTTGGTGCAACTATCGATGACGCTATGCTTTGTATTTCAAAATGCAATATCGTGTTGAACTTACGGTTACTTAAATGCGTAGTTGAGGAATCGAATAATCATACCGCATCCTCGGACCGCCCAATGACGTTCTTACATTCCGATTGGATATGAATTGCGTAATTTCGTCTTCTGCGGTCGTCAATCGTCATTCGTCATTAGAATCGCTATAAGTGTATCGCGTCTACCAGTCAACGACATTGTTTTGATGAAAGACTACGTAATTTCGTCGTCTTATCAAGGTTTAAGCTAAAAATTTTTCCAGCTTCGCGGGTATTAACTCGACGAAAATCTCGTTGGTTTTGTTCAAATTGTTGTATTATACAGTCTATCCGAAAATTCGGATATTTATCGGATCGGATCGGATATCTTAAATACATTCGGATCGGTTTCGGATATCCGATCCGATCCGAATTTTCGGATATCCGCACACCTCTAGTTTTTATATTTACAAAACAAGACTTTCCGATGCTCCGCGACATAATTATAAAGTAAGGCTAAAAATAATTTTTATATATAGGTTATATATTTAGATTCTAATTCTTCTGTTTTGTTATCTTCTTTAAAATGTTTTTTCCTTGCATCATAATACAGTAGAACCCCGGTATAACAAATCTCAAGGGACCAAAAGAAAAATTTGTTATACCGGGACTTTCGCTATACTGAGGTTCATTATATCGAGGTCAAATATGTTTGAAATTCGTTATATAAGGGGTTCTCTCTTTTTTTCTTTTTTCCGATGTATCTGTGTATTTGTATACTTTGTCAGTACTTTTGGTTGATATCTACCACTAATTTTAATTTTAATTTAATATTTTAATGACACTATTCATGTACCTAGATACGTATATAACTGAACTGAATAAAGATAATTTGAATTTGAATTTGGGTTCAATATTAACCTCTGTGTAACGAACGAGTCGGCATCCAGCCTCTATATTACGAATTACAGTATTACAAAATAAAATACAGTACATTGCTGTATGTAGTTAGTTACCCATTTGTTTTCTCATTGATATAAAATGGGAAGTAAAATTAAATTACATAAGTAAAATGAATTATTTAGTTATAGAAACACTCCAAGTGAACAGTATTAGATTTCCAAACAGAATTACTATTTACTAAAATACAGAAGTAGTTAACACATAAAATCGTACAAATGTACTATATCATACTGTACTATAATATGTAAATGTTTTTGTTAGACCTATTCACAGGGCGTACAACACGACAAAACTACTGAACCAGTCACACTGTACACCGGATGCTCGAGATTTCCGGTTGAGACTTTTTCCTAATACATATCGGGATACAAAATGGCTATTAATGTTTGAAAAATTTGTTACAGCAGGGTCAGTGAGGTGGGGAATTTGTTATATAGGGACTATCTTCTTTATATAGGGACTTTTCATCTAGAAAATTCGTAGTATAGGGGTTTGTTGATCCATTCCAAAGTTGCGAAAATTTGTTACATCGGGGTTTTAAGCCAAACTCATAGGTTACAAAGGGGCTACTTTAACATGGAGTGTTATGGAAGTTTCAAGGGGATTTGAAAAAAATTCGTTTTATCGGGGATTTCGTTATTTCGTGGTTCGTTATACCAGGGTTCTACTGTATACAAATACTGAAAAAAGTTTTTTGTTTGTAACTATAAAGAATATTGCATACGAATAGAATATATCATAACTTGAACAATAATTAATATTTTTTTCTTAAATCTTCAAGTTTTATTTAAAAATATATGCAAAATAATAAAATTATGGGGCTCTCTACTCATAACATTATTCTTTTAGCATCTCAAAGTAAAAAAGAAAAAATATTTTACTATTTTTTAGCGAATTTCCCATAGGGAAGAAGCTATTACCGTAGGTCTCATGGCAAGAGTTAAGCCCGAGACCATGTTATTTTTTCTTCTTTAGGTGCCCAGAGACCAAAAACAATAGTCGTTAAAATTTTTATATATATATATATATATATATGTATATATATATATGTGTCTGTGAACACGATAACTCTCGTAAAAAAGGTCCGATCGAGACCAAATTTGGTAGAGACGTGTATTCCTACAAATGCTCGGACGAGTTCGTAAACCAGACACATCGGTCAATGGGAACGGGTAGTTTGGGGGGGTTTTGTACCCCAAAATGGGGTTTTTTGCGTTTTTCACAAGTAGTTTCTAAACATTTCTAATTTTATATTTCACCATTGCATTCAGCTTAAAAAACTACACACTTAAGTTCCTAAAAGTTTTTCTCTATCTTCAACGGTTACCGAGATATAAAAAAATCTAAACACAGTACGTTGTATTTTTGAGGCTCCAATGTTAATCTTATGGAGGATTAAAAAAATTTAATTTTTCACTTATTATCTAATATTTTTGGATGAAACTTGATATTTAGCTTCATGTGGTTGAGATCCATACATTTGTGCTAAAAAATCATAGTTTATGTGTTTATCATGGCAGCAAACCTGCATACTCTTTTCCCATGTTAATCATATGGAGATTAGGCAAACTCCTATATTTATGGACAGATGTTGATGAAAGTTGGTATAAATGTTAAAAATAAAATTTTTGATGGTATAAATGGCTACTTTCAGTGTTCCTCACAGCAGCAAACCTACTCACTCTTTCCCAATTTAATCTTATTGAGAATAGGCGAAAATTCTCATGTTTATCGACAGATTTTGACCAAACTTGTCATATATTATTATTATTATATTATTGATTTGGAAATTCGCTGAGTACGCAGGTCTGCTGCGACGGGGGTATTATTATTTTGTGTTAAATTTTTTGTGTAAAATTACTATTTTATACACCAAATTGTTGCCCTAAAATTGAGCTAAAAAATAATGCAAAAATCATTACTCTGTCTCAATATTTGGTAAAGTTACAATTCCCCCGTCGGAGCAGATCTGCGTACTCAGCGAATTTCCAAATCAATAATATAATAATAATAATATATGACAAGTTTTATAAAAATCTGTCCATAAACATGAGACTTATTTGCCTATCCTCCATAGAGATTAACATGGGAAAAAGTGTGCAGGTTAGCTGCTGTGAGGAACACTGAAAGTAGTCATTTCTACCATAAATAGTTTTGATCTTAACATTTATACCAACGTTCATGAACATCTGTCCATAAATAAAGGAGTTTGCCTGTTCCCTATATGATTAATATGGGAAAAGAGTATACAGGTTTGCTGCCATGATGAACACATAAACTATGATTTTTAAGTATAAATGGAGAGATCTCAACCACATGACGCTAAATATCAAGTTTTATCCAAAAATATTGATTAATATGGGAAATATTAATTTTTCCCTATCCTCCATAAGATGAACATTGGAGCCCTACAATACAACGTACTGTGTTTAGATTTTTTAATATCTCGGTAACCGTTGGAGATAGAGAAAAACTTTAAGGAGCTTAACTGTGTAGTTTATTTAGCTGATTCTAATGGTGAAATATAAAATTTGAAATTTTTAAAAATTACATGGGAAAAACACAAAAAATCCCATTTTGGGGTACAAACCCCCCCCCCCAAACTACCCGTTCCCATTGACCGATATGTCTGGCTTACGAACTCATCCGAGCATTTGTAAGAATACACGTCTCTACCAAATTTGGTCTTAATCGGACCATTTTTACGCGAGTTATCATGCTAACAGACATATATATATATATATACATTTATACAATAGTCGTTAAAATTTATATATATATATATATATTTTAACGACTATTGTTTTTGGTCTCTGGGCACCTAAAGAAGAAAAAATAACATGGTCCCGGGCTTAACTCTTGCCATGAGACCTACGGTAATAGCTACTTCCCTATGGGAAATTCGCTAAAACATATATTCATCACTGTAAACAACGCCTTTTTTGGCCTGTCATCCACAGTACTCACCTAGAAAAATAGGGCTGTCACCTCCAAAAAATTTTACAAAAATTTTCCGGGGCCTAAAGGGTTGAATAAGTTAATTTAAATATGTGTAGTACCAAATTAGAAAACATTCAGATAGATATAGGTGTACATATTCATTTTCTGTGTGTTTATTGAGTTGAAGCTTAAACCCTGATCCAGTACCGGCATGCTTCAAAAGTGTACGCTTAAACCCTGATCCAGTACCGGCATGCTTCAAAAGTGTACATTTATTCAGTAGCTGATGGGTTAATTATCTCGATATAACGGACTACTTCTTCAGCATCACGCCGACAAATTCACACTATGTTGAGTAATATGATCAGGGTTACCAAATAATGATGAATTTTGACATACATTTCATCAGTCTGTTGCAAACTTTTTTTCATAAAACTTTCCTCTAGTTTAATATCAAATTAGCTTCTGAGGTTTGCTAATTAATTTTTAATTAAATGCTCCATGCTTAAGTTTAGTTGAAAGTTTAACCTAGCTGCATAACAACTAATAAAATAGTTATACCATCCTATACTTTAGTAAAACATTATTCTTTCTTTTTTTGTTAAGTGTTAAACAGTTTTCTGGTTTCAGATGATGGTGGAGAGTTGACGAGTGAAGCCATTAAGAGGCTTGGTCAAACAGAGTTTTGTCTTCAACTAACAGACAAGTTTGAAGTGCCCCAAGACAACACGGACATCACCAAGATGTTCATCAAGTATGCTTTACATCTCATTACTCACCCACATTATCCCAAATCCTTTAGATACTTCCTTTATGTAGACTGCAAATTCGGTGTTACAGTAAAACCTCGTTAATCCGGATCCCATTAATACGGACTTCGCTTAATCCGGACAGCCATTGGATCGCAGTTTTAATGCGCAGAACACTGATTAGTAGCATGCGATCGTCACTGTACGACTGCGCCCGGCGATGTGAATGAGCGTGTGCCGAGTGGGGGCGGTCACAGCGCAAGGCGTACGTGCCGTTACCATGGTTACTGTCAGCCAATAGTAGCTCAGTCACACGTTTGTGTTTCTCCTGCTTGTGTCAGGCCATCACAGAGGTCATTTGAATTGCACGTTTTAGTTGCGTTGTTTAATTGTGAAATTAACACAAAAGAAAGGCAAATGAAGTTCAATTTCTTCTTCAAACCAGTTCAGTCACTTGAGGACGAACCTCAACCCTCATGTTCAAAGTAATTTTGTCTTTTTTCGTTGTCTCATTTTTTGTATGGACATAAATACCAAGTGAATATTTTTGTTCAAATGTAACTACTGTATGTATTGTTTGTACAATATGTATTTTTATATTCAGAATATATATACTATTTAAGTTTATCTGCAAAAGGTGTTTCATTATATACAAGGAGTACCCAAAAATCACTGTCTTTCTTCGTTTAGGATTATTTGTTTTAATCCGGACTTTCGTTAATCCGGATGACTTGGAGCCCCAATTAATCCGAATTAACGAGGTTTTACTGTATTACAATACAATACAATACAAATATGCTTTATTTTCAAAATACATCAAGTATTGAAATGGCGTCAGGACTGAATTCTGTGTCTAGTTTATTGAGCGTTTACCTGCTCACAAAATAAGTGCATCTATAACAACCGACGTGGCTTGGAATTCGTGTGAAGATTTTCTTCATTTCAACAGTTAAAGATAGCAGACTTTAAGCGAAAAACCCTGACTTTGTTAAACCTTGAAAAATAAGTTTATGTGATTAAATTTTTTTTAATTTCCAGCTATTTCTTTTTTATTTCCCAGAACATGTTCAGATTTAACATTTAACACGTGGAACTTAAAACCGCGTGTAACAAATTATTTTGTTTCGATATTATTTTATGAGTTTGTGATAATGTCGTTCATCTGTGGCGTCTGTAAAAAGTCAACTGAGGATGCTGGAAGTTCTGTGAAGTGTGGAGTCTGTGGAGGTGTATTCCACGTGGAGTGTATAAAAAGGCAGGACGGTGAAACTGTTAAATCGCGATCCTGTAAGGATTGGAAGTGTAAGGAGTGTCGCCAGACAGCAACCAGTACGGGTTCCTTGTCAGCCACTACGGTAATTACAAAAGAATTTTTTCTTAAAGTTATGGAGAGCTTCAAGAATGATATATCTAAGGAGCTTAAAGCCGTTAAAAATGAAACTGTTGAGTTGAGAGTTTCAGTCCAGCACTTGTCTGATTTGATGGATGATATAAACAAGCAGTTTTCTGAATTTCAAAAGGATTTAAATAAAATAAAAACTGAAAATGTCAAATTACGTTCTGGCAATGTTGTACTGAGTAAGAGAGTGGCAGAGTTGGAGGACAGAGTCAGGAATCTGGAACAATACAGTAGGAAGAATAATGTAGAGATAAGCGGCATTCCAAAGACGGCTAATGAAGATGTAAAGGCTATCATCAGAGACGTCGGCAAGGCGCTGGGTGTAGAGGTGCAACCGGGAAGCATTGCAGCAGCCCACCGGATCCCATCCTACAACAAGTCGCGGGTGCCATCGCTCGTTGTACAATTCACGGAGAGGCCAATGAAGGAGGCTTTTATCGCCAAGTTTAAGGAATCCAGGACCCAGAGTTCTCATCTAACAGCTAACCTGATAAATCACACCTTCCCTCACGACAGAGTCTACGTCAATGAACACCTATCGCCGGAAAACAAGGTTTTCTTTGCTAAGCTCAAGGAAAAAAGCCAGGAGAAGGGGTACGCCTTTGTATGGTGTCGTGAAGGAAAGTTTTTTGTCAGGAAATCTACAGGAGAGAAAGCCATGAAAGTGAGTACATACGAAGAAATTGACAAAATTAAATGAACAGAAAAATGTTTCTAGGTTATGTGTATTGTATTTTTGTTAATTGTTAATTTAGGAAAATTGATTTTTGTTATTTTGTCCAATTTTTTGAATTATAATTTTAATAAATGTCCGATCTAAGTTCAAGTAAATACGAGACAAATTTGAAACATTTTTTTGTAAATGAAGGTAATGAATATAGTTTTTGTTTAGTGTATGCAAATATCAGATCTCTTCGGAAATATTTTAATTGCTTTTTAGCAGAAGTAGATAATGTTTTAAATGGCCTGGATTGTATTGTGTTTAGTGAGGTATGGATAAATGAGGATGGAACCAATTTGTACAAAATTCCTGGGTTTAAATTATTTGCACATTGCAATAATTCTTACAGAGCTGGGGGTGTAATATGTTACATCAAGGAGAGTATTGATGCTACCCCAATTAAGTGTGAAATGATTTCTGCTGATATATTAGTAATGCGTGTTAAAATTAATAGGGTATACTTCAGTATTTTTTGTATTTATAGGTTACACATGCATTCAGAAAATGATTTTAATAATGAATTCCGAAATTATGATATTTCAAGCCTCCAGATTGTTTAGAATAATTTGATGGTTTACATACCTCTCTATCACAATCTTATTAGTTGAATGGCGCAACTATAGTTTCGGCCATAATTTGGCCATCTTCAGGCACAAGGTAAATAATTTCTTGAAATTTCACTGCTTTAAATAAAACTTGAACGAAAACATAAATAAATAACATAAATAATGATTATGTTTTTGTTCAAGTTTTATTTAAAGCAGTGAAATTTCAAGAAATTATTTACCTTGTGCCTGAAGATGGCCAAATTATGGCCGAAACTATAGTTGCGCCATTCAACTAATAAGATTGTGATAGAGAGGTATGTAAACCATCAAAATTCCGAAATGTTTTAAATTCTGTTATAGGTAATGTAATTATTGTTGGGGATGTAAATATTAACCTGTTAAATGATTGCCAGTCATCGGTTCAAAACTATATCAGTATGTTAAATAACTATGATTTTATTTCTGTTATCAATAGCCCTACTAGAATTACTAAACTTTCAAAAACTTTGGTTGACCATATTTTTGTAAGGTATGTGAACATTAATGTTTTTAATAGTGTTATTTTTGATATTGGTTTAACTGATCATTGCTTATTGGGTTTGAAACTTAATTTAAATTATAAAAATGAAAAGATAAATGATTCAGTTGATAATTTTGTCAGAAAGAGCAGAATAGATTTTAATTTAGTTAAAAGTAAATTAGGAGTTGAAAACTGGAATAATTGCTATCTAATGACACAAACAATTGTTACAATCTATTTTATGAGAAGTTATCTAATGTTATACACGATTCTAGTTTAAGTGTTAAGTACAATAAAGTCTATAAAGCAAAATCTTTTTGTCCTTGGATGACTACAAACATATATAATCGTTTAACAAAACGAAGAAAATTGTACCAGTTGTATAAAAAAAGACCCTTTGATTTACATTTTGGCATTTATTTTAATAATTTCTGTAAAAAATTAAGTTCAGATATAGATAGGGCAAAAAATGAATGTATAAGAAATAAAATAAATAATTGTAATGGTGACACATCTCAATACTGGAAAGTGTTAAACAATGCAATAGGTACAGCTGATAACAAAAATGTAACTCAAGTTGAATTGGAAAATGGTACAGTTCTGTGCGATCATAACGAGGTAGCCAAGGTAATTAATCAGTATTTTATCTCGGTTCAAAGTCAAGGCTTGAATTCCAGCTGTCCACCTCCTCCACCGCCACAACCATTGCGCTCACTACCTCACTCGTTCTTCATTACTCCAACCACAGTTCCTGAAGTACTAATGGTCATAAATGGGTTAAAGAATAAAAAATCAACAGGTTTTGATGAAATATCCACCCAATTGTTAAAATCTATAAGTGAATTCATAGCTCCAGTTTTGGTTTACATAATAAATCTCAGTTTTTCCAGTGGTAATTTTCCTGAAATGTTAAAATTAAGCACCGTTGTTCCAATTCACAAAAAAAGTTCTTGCAAAAGGCTTGAAAATCTAAGACCAATTAGTTTGCTTTCAGTTTTTTCTAAAGTTTTCGAGAAATTAATCAAACTCAGGATAACAAAATATTTAAATAATTTGAATTTTTTTAGCATTTCCCAGTTTGGCTTTAGAAAGAGTAAATCTACAGAGGATGCATTAATCACAGTTACAGAAAAGATTTATGAAGGTTTCAATAGTAGAAATAAGGTCACCGGTTTGTTTGTGGATTTTAAAAAAGCGTTTGATCTAGTTGACCATAATATATTATTGCAAAAACTAAAAGCAGCTGGTATACGAGGAATAGCTAACAATTGGTTTTCTAGTTTTTTATCCAATAGAGTTCAAAGAACTAAAATTTTAAATAAATTAAGTTCACCGCTACATGTTAAAACAGGAGTTCCTCAAGGATCGGTGGTCTCTGCAACCCTCTTTCTCATCTTTATAAACGATCTTCTTGAGCTCCCCTTCCATGGACAAATATGCGCATTTGCTGACGACATAGCGTTATTTTATTCCGAAAAAGACAGCTTAACTCTTTATAATAAAATTCAAGATGACCTTAAATTACTAAACGATTGGTGTGAATCTAATAGAATGCAAGTAAATGTGGATAAAACAAAATAAATAAATTTTAGTATAGTAAACAGTTTTAATTTTCCGCAAGACATTCTTTACCACACATTAGACTGTACTTTAAATTCATGCAATTGTAATATTATTGAAAAGGTCAAACATTTTCGATACCTTGGAGTTGTATTGGATGAGAATCCTAATTGGGAAAAACATGTTTTCACACTACACTCAAAAATTAAATTTTCTATAAGAATTTTTTACTTTTTAAGGAACATTTGTGATAAAACGTTACTCAGAACGCTCTATTTTGCTCTTGTTCATTCAAGACTTCAATATGCTCTCCAATGTTGGGGTGGAACATTCAAAAGCCATATAAAAAAATTAAGAACAACACAAAATCATTTTTTAAGAATAATAAAAAGTAGCCACATACGAGATAGTTCATTTCCAATTTTCCTTGAGCTTAAAATACTTCCAATACAGCATTTATATGTTTTCAAAGTTTTAAAACTTTTTTATGTCCGTAGTGGAATTACTGAAACAAGTAATCTATTTTACAGCACAAGGCATTATAAACAAGGAATATTTCGCTTACCTAAAGTAAATAAAACATTATTCAGACATTCTTATCAGTATAGGGGTCCCAAATATTTCAACCAAATTCCTGAGGAAATCAGAAATTGTTTGACCTTACATCTGTTCTCTTCTAAATTAAAAAATTGGCTTTTTAGTAAACCAGACATAAATTTCCTTGATAATATTCTATGTTAATTTACCAAATTGGTCATCAAGTTTCAGTCTTTTTTCAAAATTTCACTTTCACCAAATTTCATTTTTCATCAAAGTTCATTTTTTTCAAGTAGCATTATCCAATTCCAAATAAAAAATCTGTTATTTTTGTTGTTTAGTTATAGATTTTTACTTTGTTTAGTTATTAATAATAGTAAATGTTTATTTTCTTTCTATTTATACATTTTATTTTTTAAGACGTCATAGTGAGCGGCAACATGAGAGACTTTAAATTGTTGAACTGGACTTATCATATAATATGTACATAATAGTATTTTTAATTTTGTTAAACGTTTGTCACACATACTGGACAATGTGGCAACGTAGTTCCAAGATTGTATTTTATTTTGTAAATTTGTATTTATTGATGGAATAAACTTATTATTATTATTATTATTTGAGGGGTTCCATTGTAATATTAAAATATTAACCACTTTATACTAAAACTAGCCAAAGTACCCGTTCTTTGCACGGATTAAAAAAAGGCTGAAAGGTGTAGGCTCTACTCATACATTTAAGTTATTGTTAATTAATTCTTCATTGTTTACAAAATGACAAAACACGAGTGTCTACAACATTTTAAAGTAACATCTGTCAAATATTGGGAGAGGATAAGGATTAATGTAATAGAGACAGTCGTCGGAAAAAACTTAAAATCTACCATTCCACTATTTCAAATAATTCACTAATTTTGATCCAGCAGTTTATCTGAAAAATCAACTTTATTTCTTCTTCTTCCCGAACTGTCAAATTTTCATGTTCCCAGCTGTTGACATTCATTCAAGTAATTTTATGTTTTCATTCTTTGAAAATGTAATTTAGGACGTTAATGGGGCGTAGCCCGAGGGGATTTTAAGGGAACTAATATGCCTATGTGTTGCATGAGTTTAAGATCTACCCTTGTGTAAAATTTCAAACCGGTCGGTTCAGTATTTTTCGCATTTACTTGCCACAACAAACCCACAAACAAACATACAGAAACCACCTCTTCTTTATAATATTATAGATTGTAGATAACCATTTTAGTCTAAAGAGGCCTTTGACATTTTATGAAAGTGTTTCATTTAATTTGAACAATTATTATGATTGGTTGAATTAAAAATAATAAACTAGGACAATATAAAACATAGGTCTTGGCTAGGGGGTATTGACTCACTATATTTTCTGTATTTTTTGTTCTGCAATAAAATACATCATAGTTTTTTATTTTGTTTGTTCATCCTTAGATTCATATAGACTTAAGAAGATTATTTCCCCTTATTAATTAGTTACAACATAAACTATAATGTTTAAATAATTATTAATATGTTTAATATGATATGTTTTTTTAAGAATAGATTTAAAAATCATATTACAGTTTGAAAATTATTACAGTAAAATATTTCTTCTGACATTGTATATTTTTTTAAACTCCTTTCTCTATGTTTTCACTAATTAAATTCTGGAAAATACTTATGAATAAAAGGATGAGATCACTCAATATTACTGGCGGCATTATTCTCGTGTACCGCACCGTACCAAATTTGTACCGTACCGACCTCATAATTTCCTGTACCGCAGACCCCTAGTGGAGGGGGCAGTCACAGCGCAAGGCGTACGTGCCGTTGCCATGGTTACTGTCAGCCAATAGTAGCTCAGTCACACGATTGTGTTTCTCCTGCTCGTGTCAGGCCGTCAGTTGCTCCACAGAGGTCAATTGCACAGCTTGTTTTAGTTGCGTTGTTTAATTGTAAAATTAACACAAAAGAAAGGCAAATGAAGATCAACTCCTTCTTCAAACGAGTGAAACCAGTTCAGTCACGTGAGGACGAACCTCAACCCTCATTTGTCTCATTTTTTGTATGGACGTAAATACCAAGTGTATATTTTTGTTCAAATGTAACTACTGTTTGTACAATATGTATTTTTATATTCAGAATATACATACTATTTAAGTTTATCTGCAAAAGGTGTTTCATTATAAACAAAGGGTGCCCTAAAATCACTGCCTTTCTTCGTTTAAGATCATTTGTTTTGATCCGGACTTTCGTTAATCCGGACGATTTGGAGCCCCAACTAGTCCAGATTATCGAGGGTTTACTGTATTAGAATCCAGTTTCTGAACATTAATTATTCTTCATTACATTTTTTGTAAAATTAAAACTTTACTGTTTTACTGTGAACAAAAAACAAACTGAATCAGCTGTTTTAGTTAACTGCAGCTACAGATAAGGACCTTAAAGATAACATGGACACTTTGAAGGGCTGTAGAACAAAAACTAGTTATTCCCAGCTTTGAGACCTGCTCCTACCGATTTCTCGTGGCCAAATTTAACTTGGTACAGAAGATTTATGTGTTTTGTTTTATATTTATTTGTTACTTTGTTGAGTTAAATAGGTTGGACTTTGATGACCCTGTCAAAGAGTTTGCTTTTCAGAAAGCTGTTGATCTGTAATCTGTAGATTAATTTAAAACCATATTCATTTTTGGGTTATCTATTAAACACAGTACAGGCCATTTTAAGGATTGTTTTGTTTTAGATATATTAGGTTTTGTTGACAACAGTCTGTTATGATTAGTTTTATCTATGTTACAACAGAAGAGTTCTGTATTTAGTTTTGTTTTGAATACCTACAGAGTATTAGTTGTTTTATGATCTGGTGGTTAGCTCCATAACAACTAAAAGATACCAAGAAAATTATTCTGCTGGTCTGTAATTCAATAATATTTTTAAGCTGTGGTATCTTAATGCATTTTTTTTGCTTTGGCTTTTTTCATTTCAAAATTGAATTATAAAATATTGGACTGGTGGTGTGAATCATAAAAATGGTGGACTCATGTAAAACCATTCTGACTAATTTTTAAACAGAGATGTGGATTGAGACAGTATTTAGTGAAAAGATTGAATAAGATCAGGTGTGAAGCCAACTAATTATTTTGGTGTAGACTGAAAGATAAAATAACAACAAATACAAAAATGAAAAAATATAAAAATTAATTTCTAAATGAATGAAATGTAGTTGTGTCTCTATATGCTAATTGATAAATAACATTATAGTTAATTATTAGAGGGGTGCGGATATCCGAAAAGTCGGATCGGTTTCGGATCGGATATCCGGCTCCGATCCGAATGCAAATATAAATATGCATATATAAGTATCCGAAAAAGTCCTATAAACATCCGAACTTTCAGATAGACTGTATAAAATAAGGTTAAAACCGAAAGATAAATGATAAACTTTCCATTTGAGACACATCAGCGATATGGATCAACAGAAATGTTTAAGCAGATAACGAAATTATGCAATTCATAACCTATTGGAATGTAAGAACGTCTTTGGGCGGTCCGAGGATGCGGTATGATTTTTCGATCCTTCAACTACGTATTTAAGTTACCCATTAAGTTCAACACAACATTGCATTTTGAAATAAAAAGCATATTGGTCATCGATAGTTGCACCGAATATCAGATTGCAGTTTGATATTATTTTGAATAAAATATGATTTTGGCTACGAAAAACTGTGAATTGTCAATTTAATATTTGGTAACAAAGCCCAACCATCATAATAGCTCTGGTATTTGCAGCAAAAATATACACTATTTAATTTTTATCGTCTACGTAATTCGATCGTCTGATCGAATTAAACTTTAAATATTTTGATATAATGGACTATTTTTTGTTATCACATTCTTGAGTTCTCCGGGTTTGAGCAATATGATAAAGTGTTGTCAAATTTACATTTGGCCTATTTCGTCTTTCAGTGTCCCAACCAACAATTTTTCCACTCTTTTTCATTCTACATTTTCTCTTTGTTGAATGATTTTACGCGTCATTAGTTTTTAAATGGAACATTTTAGATAATTTTAAGATGAATAATTAACTAGACTACAACAAGGCACCATAATTTCACGGATTTAAATACTGTTCTGCCCAATACTCTAACTCTGCACCTGCGCAGGGTCCTTTGTCCAATATTTGGCGGCAGCGCTATCACTGCTTTTTCTAGTTCCTTGTCACAGATATATCAGTGACAGAACCACATCGGTGACTTTGTCACCGGTACAAAAATATCGCATATCCCTACCGATACGCAGATAGCCGATGGCAATGAGCTGACGTCGTCTGTCAAATCTTGGTTCTTTGTTTATGGCAATTCGTTTTTGTCATTGTAATAAATAAAATATTTGAATCATGAAATTAAATTGAGAATTATTATTTATTAATCTGTTTATGGTTTTATATAACCAACTTTTAAAAACTTTTTATATAATTTATTGGCGAATTATAAGGTTTCTGTTGATTTCATTCCGTGAATAATATGGCATATTAAAATTGGTTACTTTTAAATGCAGTTAAGTAAAAATTTTAGTTTTGTTATTTAGCCTATGACGAATTTATGATTTTTTTTGTCCAATCTAATAACTTTGATAACATTTTATCGATTTTAAACTCATTTAATCTTAGATAAGTGTGATTCAACTGTGTTATTGCGAGTATCCGAATCCAAAAGTATCCGAATCCGAAAATTATCAGATCCGAACCCTAACTATCTGATCCGGATCCGATCCGAACTTGAGCTATCTGATCCAAATCCGATCTGAAAAAAAATCACCATCCGCACACCTCTACTAATTATAACCATTTTTTTTATTCAGAGCCAAGGAGCTTGCAGTAAGTGTAATGCCTTACCTCAGTGGCCACAACCTGCCTGGAGCCTTGCGGTTAGAGTGTTCACCAGCACAGGAAGAGGCATTTGTGAAGAGACAAGCCAACAACCGAGCTGAAGCTGTCAACTGTTCTCTACACAACATACTTGAAAACCAGCCGAGGTAACATTCATACTGAACACGTTTGAATTATTTACACTAAAACTTTGATCCTTCAAATATTATGTAAGCTAAAATGATTTTGGTTTATTAATCTCTTTCTGTAATTAGGATGTCCTTGAGCCTACCAACTCCTCCAAGTCCTCTTTATAAAATAGGTACTCCAAGCAATCCATCTGGCCTCAAGATCCTCCAACGTTTAAACCTAGAAACTACATTAATACCTCTTAGCAACAGACATATATACTAAGGAAATTTTCATTGATATAGGAATTACTTGTCATGATACAAACTATTCTTAATCATAGATTAAGCCACAGAAGCAAAGACATGGTATAATCATCATTCCATGTAGAACCCTCAAGGATCACTGAAAAAATGAAAATCGTGTTAGAAATGTAGTAGAAGTATATCTATATTATTTATATAAACAAAAAATAACATTAAAAATAAGAACAACACAAAATTATGTTTTAAGACTAATGAAAACAAGTCATGTAGAGAACAGCTCTTTTCTGATATTTTTCGAGCTTAAAATACTTCCAGCACAGCATTTATATGTTTTAATTTGGGATGACTCACATGCCGGTCGAAACAACCGGGTTGGTACTATTTTTAGGAAAACTTGTACATAGTGGGTGTCGGCAGTATCCATCGCCACTGTACCTCACGTGCCTCTTTCTAAGAATGGCCTGAATCACTTCTCGCCCTCAACACTTTCTTAGATTCCGTGTTATTTGCTTTTGCGTGAAGCATTGGTCGGTTTGACCGTGTGAGTGACTAGTGATGTGGGTCGGGTAAATACCCAGTGGGTAGGTAAATATAAATTGGGTATTTACCCCAGGCCCGGGTAAATACCCAAAAACTGGGTTCGGTATTTATAATTTTTATTAAAGTTAGAGAAGATTGAGATTTTTTTTGCAATTATTACCCTCTAAGGATAGTAAAATAATGATAAAATGTGTTAAACAAAATTTTATATGGTCACTACTAGCATTTTACTTCTGGATTAATCGCCATAAAAACCCACGTCCTGGGTATTTATAATTTTTAGAATATAAGAATTTAAAGATTTTTTTTACAATTACTAAACTGTAGGGACAGTATGGATGATTAAATCTTAATAAAATGTGTCAACTTAATTTCATATAGTCCCTTTTAGTATTTTTCTTCTGAGCATAAAGCATAGTCGGCATAAATACCCTGGTCGCATGGTTGCACTTGTCCTGACTACCTATGATTTTAGCGAATTTCCCATAGGGAAGTAGCTATTACCATAGGTCTCATGGCAAGAGTTAAGCCCGGGACCATGTTATTTTTTCTTCTTTAGGTGCCCAGAGACCAAAAACAATAGTCGTTAAAATTTTTATATATATATATATATATGTATGTATATATATATGTGTCTGTTAGCACGATAACTCGCGTAAAAATGGTCCGATCAAGACCAAATTTGGTAGAGACGTGTATTCCTACAAGTGCTCGGACGAGTTCGTAAACCAGACATATCGGTCAATGGGAACGGGTAGTTTGGGGGGGTTTTGTACCCCAAAATGGGGTTTTTTGCGTTTTTCACATGTAATTTTTAAATATATCTAATTTTATATTTCACCATTGGAATCAGCTTAAAAAACTACACAATTAAGTTCCTTAAAGTTTTTCTCTATCTCCAACGGTTACCGAGATATAAAAAAATCTAAACACAGTACGTTGTATTGTGGGGCTCCAATGTTAATCTTATGGAGGATAGGGAAAAATTAATATTTCCCACATTAATCAATATTTTTTGATAAAACTTGATATTTAGCTTCATGTGGTTGAGATCTATCCATTTATGCTTAAAAATCATAGTTTATGTGTTTATCATGGCAGCAAACCTGCATACTCTTTTCCCATGATAATCATATAGGGAATAGGCAAACTCCTTTATTTATGGACAGATGTTGATGAAATTTGGTATAAATGTTAAGATAAAAATTATTTATGGTAGAAATGCCTAATTTCAGAGTTCCTCACAGCAGCAAACCTGCACACTCTTTG
The DNA here is from genome assembly GCA_023375725.1 of Nephotettix cincticeps. Taxonomy (NCBI): domain Eukaryota; kingdom Metazoa; phylum Arthropoda; class Insecta; order Hemiptera; family Cicadellidae; genus Nephotettix; species Nephotettix cincticeps. The sequence goes on along the minus strand of CM041786.1, from coordinate 92,621,195 downwards.
CCATATTAATCTTATGGAGAATAGGCAAATAATTCTCATGTTTATGGACAGATTTTTTTAAACTTGTCATATATTATTGATTTGGAAATTCGCTGAGTACGCAGGTCTGCTGCAACGGGGGTATTTTAATTTTTATGGTAGATATATGAATTTATTTTATTGAAAGTGAAGAAAAATAATTTGTAAAGTAATAATTATTATCTAGAAAGACAGGAAATTTTAACCTAGTAGTGGCCTATGTGTAAACAACTTAAGAAAATGATTAAAATTCAATCTTTAGGATTGCAGGATTTAATTATTATTTTTGTTCTAGATCTTTTGTTGGTATAAAAAAAAACAATTTCATAAGCTTGTGATACTAAACATTTGAATCTATAGCACAATAAATCTTTCAAAATTATAATAAGTTATACAAAAAAAAGAGATACATTTTTTTAGTAGGTTTATCCAAATATATTATCGTTATAAACTAACACAGAAAAGTTTAATTACTTTTAATACTTTAGTTTTTTTACTTACTTTTAGTAGCCAGCGATTCTGCCTATGTCAATCAGGTCTTAGGTCTGACAAGCCTTCCAAGCCATTTATACAATAAAGATTTTAACTATCATAATTTAATAACAGTAGATTTAAAACACGAAACCCCATGCTTATTTACAAACTTAATGTATTATTTTACAAAAAGTGCTAAATCATTAAATGAAAGGTACTAGCAAAGCTTCAAGTTACTGTAAAAGGTGTTATAGACTATCCTAATTTATCATGTAATGATAACAATAATATATTTAGGGATGAATATAAATTAATTTCAATCGATTTCATAAATATCCAAAAAACCCGGGTATTTATGGATTTTGGGTATTTACCCCGAGTTTTAAATATCCTGGTATTTTACATCACTATGAGTGACAGATGTGGTGAGTCGTCACGATTTCAATTTAAAGTGAATCCTCCTGGGTTATTTCAAATTTTCAAATGTATTTATTGTCTTTAAGCAAAAAACAATTAAATTTACAAAGCCATAAACAAGATACAAAATTATATATAAGGTCATCATAATGTTATAAAGAAGAGGTGGTTTCTGTATGTTTGTTTGTGGGTTTGTTGTGGCAAGTAAATGTGAAAAATACTGAACCGCCCGGTTTGAAAATTTACATAAAGGTAGATCTTAAACTCATGCACCACATAGACATATTAGTTCCCTTAAAATCCCCTCGGGCTACGCCCCATGAACATCCTAAATTTCAATGTTTACATTTTCAAAGAATGAAAACATTACTTGAATGTCAACAGCTGGGAACACTAAAATTTGACAGTTCGGGAAGAAGAAGAAGAAGAAAGAGCTGCCGTGACCGTCCTAGGTTTCAATGTTTACATTTTCTAATGACAACAGCCGTTTGCACTATATTTTGACAGTTCGGGAAGAAGAATAAATAAAGTTGATTTTTCAGATAAACTGCTGGATCGAAATTAGTGAATTATTTGAAATAGCGGAATGGTAGATTTTAAGTTTTTTCCGACGACTGTCTCTATTACATTAATCCTTATCATCTCCCAATATTTGACAGATGTTACTTTGAAATGTTGTAGACACTCGTGTTTTGCCATTTTGTAAACAATGAAGAATTAATTAACAATAACATAAATGTATCAGTAGAGCCTACACCTTTCAGCCTTTTTAACCCGTGTGAAGAACGGGTACTTTGGCTAGTAATATTATAAAGAAGAGGTGGTTTCTGTATGTTTGTTTGTGGGTTTGTTGTGGAAAGTAAATGCGAAAAATACTAACTGACCGGTTTGAAATTTTACAGAAAGGTAGATCTTAAACTCATGCAACACATAGACATATTAGTTCCCTTAAAATCCCCACGGGCTATACCCCATGAACGTCCTAAATTTCAATGTTTACATTTTCAAAGAATGACAAAATAAAATTACTTGAATGTCAACAGCTGTGAACACTAAAATTTGTCAGTTTGGGAAGAAGGAGAAGAAAGAGCTGCTGTGACCGTCCTAGGTTTCAATGTTTACTTTTTCTAATGACAACATCCATTTGCACTATATTTTGACAGTTCGGGAAGAAGAAGAAATAAAGTTGATTTTTCATTACATTAATCCTTATCCTCTCCAATATTTGACAGATGTTACTTTGAAATGTTGTAGACACACGTATTTTGTCATTTTGTAAACAATGAAGAATTAATTAACAATAACTTAAATGTATCAGTAGAGCCTACACCTTTCAGCCTTTTTTAACCCGTGCGAAGAACGGGTACTTTGGATAGTTTGTTATAAAAAAATTAACATTGGTTATTAGAAACTAAGTAACAATAAAATCAATAATAAACATGAATAATAACAATATTATTTATTCATATATATATATATAACAAATATTAACAAGACTCAACGGATTAAAATGGTTTTAAATAAATTTAACAGAAGATAAATACAGTGCAACTCGGTTATTGCGGCCTTTGCTTTAACTCAACTCGGATATAACGTCATTTATTTTTAGGTCCCGCCAAACTATATTTATTTACATAGGAAAAAACCTTGGATATATTGTCAGTAAATTCTAAAACCTCGTATATAACGTCAAGAAAATCGGGCCAAGATGAAGGCAACAAACATATAGCTAAATAGAGAAAGTTTGGTCGGTGGTGTAACATGAGGGCTGCGGCTATTGTTTAGCTACATTCTATTTTTAGAAACAGCATTTTATTGCTGTCTTACCGCTAACCACCCCAACCCCCTCTCCTACCCTCCCCAAAATACAACGTACTGTGTTTACATTTTTTAATATCTCTGTAACCGTTAAAGATAGAGAAAAACTTAACAGAACTAAATTGTGTAGTTTTTTAACCTGATTCTAATGGTGAAAGATTAAGTTCAAATTTTTATTAAATTACATATGAAAACCGCAAAAAACCCAATTTTTGAGTACAAACCCCCCCAGGGTTTCCCCCCCCCCTGTTTTTGAAACTACCCGTTTTGATTGACCGATATGTCTGGATTACAAACTCGTCCGAGCGAATGTAGAAATGCACGTCTCTACCAAATTTGGTCTTGATCGGACCATTTTTTACGAGAGTTATATGTTCACAGATATACAGTAGAAGCTCTCTTAACCGACCCCTACGGGACCGGACCGTGGTCGGATAACGAAAAAGGTCGGTTAAACCGAATAATATTGTAAATAGTCGTAATAGGTGTTAAAATCATTCAAACACGTGAAAAAAAGCTTTTAAAAACTGTTCCTAAACTTTTAAAACTACTGTAGCCATTACTCACCCAATAGTCCTTATGATCTTCCATGTCCCTTGATCAATGAGACACCGTAATGTATAAGAATAAGAAGAAGTAACATAAATTTAACTCATTTTAATAAACACTCGCAAAATTATAAAATCACAAGCACACACAAGGAAAAAATACAATTCATAATCACTGTATAGAAAAAAAACTTGACTTGATTATACAGTACTGTATTTTTTAACCAAAATAGTCAGTAATTTTCTTCTGTTTTTTCCCCTTAATCGCCATCTTGAATGCATAGTCTCTCCACTTCTTTATGAACATGACGTCAACAGCGGTAGACGTTTGTTGCTGTTCAATGTACAATGCAGCCAACTGTAGTGCATTTCTAGCTTCGGCATGGAAAATTATATCCCCTTCGTCGTCTTCTCCTTCCCCCTCTCCATCTTCTTCACGAGTTCCTCCCTCTTCCCGCTCTTCCGCTTAGTAAGTTATGAATAATTTCTTAATCTGTTAAAAATTCATTTTCTAACTCATTGTCACAAGTCGCGATCCAATCTCCAACATCGTTTTCTTGAATCTCGGGCACACCGGGTATTCTTTGAAGCTCGTTTAACAGAGCCACATTGTCATCTGGTTCTAGTTCATTATGGGGCTCTTCGTTGATCATGGGGTTATCTTCTGTGTGATTTTCAATGGTTTTCTCCACTTCAGGCCAAGCCTTTCGCCATGATTTTACAATTGTCAAGCTCGGTACTTCCTCACTTAGCGACGTCTTTGATGTTAATTGATTTCAGGGCAAAAACCAGTCCCTTGTTTTCAAGATCCATTCGGTTGAGGATTTCTGAGATCAGTTTCCGCCTGTATTGTCTCTTAAAACATTCAATCACTCCTTGATCCATCGGCTGAATCAGGCTTGTAACATGTGGTGGTAAAAAAACACACTGCATTCCGCTTTCCCCGTCAACTTCAATTCCTTCTGGATGTGTAGGTGCATTATCTAAAATCAAGATTGCATTTTTAGATTTTTTAGGTGTGTTTTTACTGAAGGTACAAATTCATTTACAAACCAATCTTTAAATATATATTCATCCATCCAAGCAGACTTTTGATTTTTATAACACATTGGCAGTGACAAAACATTCACATTTTTAAAGGCCCTGGGTTTTTGTGCTTTTCCAATAACAAGAGGTTTCAGTTTATGTGTTCCCGTAGCATTTGAGCAAAGAGCTACTGTAATCCTCTCCTTATGTACTTTAAATCCCGGGGCTGATTTTTCACTGCAAGTGGCAAAAGTTTTGTCTGGTAGACGTTTAAAGTTAAGTCCAGTTTCGTCCATGTTATAGACTTGTTCAGGATGTAAGCCTTTTTTTGTTATCACATCTTCGAGTTTTTTTATCCATTCTGCAGATGCACCTGGGTCGGCTGACAGTTTTTCACCGCATATACTCAGAAAATGGATACCATGACGTTTCTTCCACCGTGCTAGCCAACCGTCACTCGCTGTGAAAGTCCCGCAGTTTTCAATTTTAGTGTGTAACGCCATCGCCTTTTCCTTCAAAATTGGCCCACTAATCGGTGTACCTTTCCGCCGCTCTTGAGTAAACCACAGCCATAATGCATCGTCAACAATCTCGTTTGGAGGTTTCTTTAAAGTGCAACGAGAGGTTAAGATTTTCTCGGATTCAATTTGGGTGCAGTAGTCCTGAATGGATTTTTTATTACGCTTCCAGTCCTTAACCGTTGTAACACCGACACCGAGTTCATCACTAATGCTTTTAACAGATTCCCCTTTATCAAGCCGTTCTATTGCTTTTAGTTTTTGTTTCATCTTCACAACCAGTCTCTTACGTTTAACACCACTCATTTTACACTACTGTACTTTACACTAACAAAGTCAATTACATAAACAATTAAAAAAACAATTACGGTATCAAAAACTGTTAAATATTTAAGTTTGCAAACACAGTTAGCACACTAGAAACTGCCCGCACATGATATTGAGAGCAACTGACTGAATTTTGACTTGCTACGGAATCATATGTTCGACCTGTTGAAACATGAAAGTTATTTTTGGATCGTTATCGCAGCAGCGGCTGCTGCGGCGGAAGTTTGTATATTCCTGGAAACGGTCGGTTAATCCGACAGGCGGTTGATCCGAGGTCGGTTAAGAGAGCTTCTACTGTACACACATACAGGAGGCATTGTTTAGTTATATATACTGTGGAACGTGGGTAATTTGAACTTCTGTAATTCGAAAACTTCTTTATTTCGAAGTTTTGACTTGGTCCCTAGAATTTTATATAAAAACAATGTTAAAATATCCTGGTTAGTTCAAATAATTTTTTGGATAGTTCAAATTTTTTACAGCATAAATCTATAAATAGAACAAGTCATGCGTGTACGATTTTCCCGGAAACGACTTTTGGGCTTCCTGTCCGTAGACTATTTTCAGCTAGATCAACGCGCCCATCCCCCGCCATCCCTTGTCACAGCACTTACGTACACCTGATGTTGACTGGTCACATGATACCCCTTCCCCTCACCAGTCCACTACTGCTCATAAATCATAACATTGACATCTCTAATATGTCACTACACGGCGCCGGAGCAGTTCAGTACCGTGTGTATCATTGATGGTGGTTTGTTCCGATATTCGTCGTCATTGTTTTGTGTTGGCATTTGTGACTTCGTCTGCATTCATGTTTACACGTCATGTTTATGAACTGGTTCGCTTCGTCAAAGCGAACCTACAAATCTTTGACGTCGCAAGAATAAATAGCGGCAATCAAGGAGGTAGAGAAGGGATTTAGGAAAAAATTTGAAATACTGTAGCTAAATTTTCGGGATCCCTCCAAACACAGTATCAACATTTAACAAAAATTAGAATTTTTAATCAATAATATCTTCATTAACCTAACTTTTTTTAATATACAATGTTAAAACATGATGTTTTACTGTTTATTCCAACCACTTGCAAAAACTTTTATAATTCAAATTTTTGGATAGTTCGAATTTTTTCTGGTCCCTTGAGGTTCGAATTATCCAAGTTCTACTGTATATATATATATATATATATATATATATATATATATATATATATACTAGCTGACCCGGCGAACTCCGTAACGCCTAACAGAAAATACATGTTAACTTTAAGATACAGTACATAATTCACAAAAACCGTAAACTATTAACGTGGCAAATAATGCTGTTAATTTTGTACAGCACATATTTACTTCATAGTTTTACATTAATGAATGATTCAGATGGCACTGGATAGTAAAGCATATTGCTAACGAACAGTAAACAGCTGGTTTAAGAAATCTAAGGTTTTGATGATAGATAATTTGTAAACAAACTTATTCCCCATAAGGTTAACATTAGAAATTTAAAACGCTATAAAATGGAAACTAATTGAATATATGGAAACTCAATATGCCTAAAGCATGACCGGAGCAGAGACGAATCCAAAAAATCAAAGATCATTAAAATCGGTCCAGCCGTTCTCGAGTTAAAATGCGCGTAACTAACACGACTTTGATTTATATATTTAGATATATATACATTATATATATATATATGTATATATATACATATATATGTATATATATACATATATATATACTACTGAGACTTTCTGATTATATATATATATATTTATTTATATATAAATTTTATGACTATTGTTTTTGGTCTCTGGGTAAGTAACGATGAAAAAATAACATGGTCTCGGGCTTAAGTCTTGCCATAAGACCTACGGTAATAGCTTCTTCCCTATGGGAAATTCGCTAAAATAATCTTTTTCGTGTTAGGCCTACCCACGTAGGCTATTGTGATATTGTTGTGAAATCATGTTTTAGGATTATTATGGCATATATATGGATCTTATAACCTAAACAAAAGGTCTGGTGATAGCTTTAATTTATGGTTTTAGAATATCTTGAGCTATTTATAACTCCATTGGTGATTTTCCAGCTTTGTACCGTATTATCTGAGTTTTACCGTATCCGAGGTACTCTCGGTCCCAATTACCCCACTTATCCGAGACTCTACTGTAATTTGATAAGATTCCATAGTAAATATACTTAGTATGCACTGTTTATTTAGTATACAGAAACAGTTTGTAAGGTAAATTCATCACACTCACCAACTATTGAGGCCCTATTTCAAAGGGTGTTGTAACAGAATGTGAATGGTGAAGGCATCTTTATATAAGTCAACTTTTAAATAACAGGTTACTAACCTTATAATCCATCAATCCAATTCTTTCCTGTCAACAATTAATTGTTGTCAACAAATGTCACCACATAATTGTCGTCAACAAATGTCAACAATTAATTGTTGACAGGAAAGAATTGGATTGACGGATTATAAGGTTAGAAACCTGTTATTTAATAAATCCACCAATTTAGGAGGCTTATAAATAAAAATGAACAAATTTCTTTACATACAGGATGTTTGTCTTCAAAACTCATGTGTTTCTAACTGTTCATTTATAGTTCACTGAGGGAGTGTAAGGCAAAACTGAGGAAGTATCTGAGTAAGCTGGAGGAAGCTGGACTCGTTAGCAGAGAGGATGGGTACCAAGCCGTCTTGTCCGCCATTGCAGGGGACATCTCTAACAAGGGGAAATATAGACAAATACAGGCTCAGGTAATCAGGTTATTGCACTCTCTTGGTTTATGTTTACAAATTATTTATTATTTTACGTTATTGCAAAAAATTTGAAATTTGGATAACTGTATTAAAACTGTGCACTTTCAGTTTATTGTTGTAGCCATATAGATAATAACCAATATTTTCTTTTCAAAGAAATCGGATAACCGACACGAAAGTGTAACAAGTACCCTGTATAATTAAATAACTATCAGAAGTTTCTGATCAACTGTATAGTATGAGCATTAAAACTCAAACTTTTCGTTTTAGATTACATTGTCAATACGGAACATCTTTGCTTGGATACCAAAGTGCAGAAGGAAAAATTATGTAATTCATATGAAAATAATGATTTATTCCTTCAATGAATACTAATAAAACAATAATGTAAAAAAGACTTAGGAATTATAACTGACCTGTTGCCAGTATTTGGTCAGTAATGTTCTTATGAACTTGATAGAATAAACTAAAAACAGTCTAGAGTTCGGACGGCACCACTTCACTGGTCACTGATAAGGCGTTGTGCTCCACAGCGTCTGCACGTCCATTATACTAACAGGTTTGGGTCACTTACACAGGACACTAGCAACTAGGAGGACCCACAAAAATAAAGAAAAAAAAACATAAATTGTATATCCATCAGAAACCTTTAGGACTGCAACTTTTACGTTATGAGTATCTAAAAATGTACTTTATTAAAAAAATTTAAGTCTGTGAGTTCAAAAAGCCAATTGTTTGATTTATTATTGAATAATTTTAGACTAGTTAATGATTTTATGTGACTTGGAATGACATTAAAATATTTTGGTCCAGAGTATATAAATGAATTTCTGAAAACAGTTTTTTTACTTTGGGGATTCTGAAAATTTGACTATGTACATTTCTGGTTAAATAAAATAATTCATTAGACCCTCTATTTCCACTTCTAATATAAAATAATTTTAAAACTTTGAAAACATACAGATGTTGAAAGGGTAAAACTTTTAAGTGAACAAATAAAGGATAAGAGCTTTCTCTGGCATTTTTTTTTTAGAATCAAGCGAATGTAATGATTTTGAGTAACTCCTAAGTTTTTCAGTTAGATATTTATAAGTGCCACCCCATGCAACAAGACCGTACTGTATTTTTGAGTGAATCAATGCGAAATAAAGGCTTCTGAGCAATGAGATATTACAGATATTTCTAAGTAGGAAGTAAAACTTTCTTAGACTGTACTTAATTTTTTTGTTGAGCTCACAGATATGTTTCTCCCAGGTAAGTCTTTCATCAAATACTACGCCTAGATATTTAAAACTAACTACTTTTCAATTGTTTGACAGTCACAGTTTGAAATACAACAGTTTATTTATGAAGAACTAACGGGTGGGGTAGATCATAGCCCCTAAGATCAAAATTAACAAACTTGGTTTTACAGATATTTATTTCCATATGATTTTTTTCACACCACAAACTTAATGTCTTTAAATCTGAATTAATATTTTCCCATAATATTTGATTGTTTTTGTTAGCATAAAATATTGCAATATCATCTGCGAAAGCATTGATTTGTCCCTTTAAATTTTGAAACAGAAGATCGTCGATGAAGATCAAAAACAAATTTGCAGAGAGAACCCCGCCTTAGGGCACCCCAAGGGTGACGGGGAGAGGCCCGCTGAGGGTCCCAGCGACTCGCGCTGACTACGGCCCGTCAGATAGCTACGGAACCAGTCCAAAGCCACTCCTCGTATCCCCAGCGCCGACATTTTTAAAAGCAATATATTATGATTCACAGTATCAAAAGCTTTTCTAAAGTCTATAAAAAGTCCTGTTACTTTTTGGTTCTCATTGAAATTCCTATAAATGTAATCAGTTACTTTAACTAAACCATCCTCCGTGCTTTTCCCTTTCGTAAAATTGGTTATCACTTAAAAAATTACATCTCTTTAAGAACTTAACAAGCCTAGATTTTATAATTTTTTCAATTATTTTGGAGAATATAGAAAGTAAGCTTATCGGTCTTAGATTGTTAACTTGGAGATTATTAGGTTTTTTTAGGAGAGGTACTACAATACTAAGCTTAAGATCATCTGGAAATATTCCTGTGCTAAAGCTTGAATTTACTATGTGTGAGAGTATAGGGGCTATTTCATTTGCTATAGTCTTAATTAATATTACATTAAAATGATCATATCCTGACGATTTTTTATTTCTTAAATTATTTATCGTATCAATGACTTCAACTGGTGTTGTAAAGTTTACTAAGAAAGAATTTACTCTATTTACAAGATCACTTTGATTAATATTTACAGAGGATTGATCACAAGGAATGCTGGTAAAGTATTTGTTTATTTCTTCAGCAACGTTATCATAACCTGTTATCAAAGTACTATCAGTTAGAATTATCTTTTCCAGCGTTTGGGAACTACATCTTTCAGTGAGATTGTTTATTATTTTCCATTGCTGAGATGAATTTCCTTTGCAGTTATTTAGTTTATGAGCATAATACAAATTTGTTGTCTGATCCATCTCTTTTTTTAATCTATTACAAAACTTAGAGTAGTAGTTCTTAAAATTGTTGTCATATGGTCTTCTTTTCATTATTGTATACAGTTTGCTACGTTTATTTATTTTACTTAAAATACGATTTGAAATCCAGGGGCTCTTAAGTTTTGCTTTATCCAGCCTACTTCTCACTGTGACATTTCTAGTGCAGCTATTTACCACAGTACTAAGAATATTGTAAAACCGATTGTAATATTCATTAACATCTGATAATGAAAGACAGTCATCTCAATTAACAAACACATCTTTTGTTTCACTAATTCATAGTCAATAATTAGTTTACATATCTCAGGATTACTGTTTTCTTTAATGGCAGAATTATTTTTTCCTACTAGCACTAATCCTAAAATACAGTGATCGGTAAGTCCGATATCAAAAATTGCACTCTTAAAATTGTTTGTTTTTCTATTTTTATAAAACAAAGGTCTATGCACGTTTTGCTATTTGGCGTAATTCTTGTTGGAACATTAACTAGAGAACAATATCCATTGCAATTAAATATATTTTGGTATTCTAAAACATGTTTTGATTTAGAGTTTAATAAATTTATATTGCCGTCAGCAAAATATATCGTGTTGTTGCGTAAGCTAGGTAAAATATCTGAAAGTTCATTGATAAACCTATCCTCAGTAAAACTTTGTAGCTTATCTATTTTATCTCCAACAGAAGGTTGTCAGCAGTTACCATTTTTTTCATATTTATATCAAAAACATTTATGTTATCTTTAACAAAACAAACAACTCCACCGGCCCTATAATCATCATTACAGCAACTGAAAATGTTATAACCTGGAATGTTGTATAAATTAATTTCGGATGAAGATATCCATACCTCACTAAAAACAATGAAGTAAATATCATTGTCTAACTGGTTGAATTCGACCAAAAAACTATTAAAGTTTTTTCTCATACTTCTTATGTTTGTGTAAAGAAAATTTAAACTATTTTCATTCTGCTCAGACACAAAGAAATCACTATTTAAATATGTGTAAGTTTTGTTAATTAAAGAGTCTACCATATGTAATGAGGCAAATTATCAGTACTTATTACATACAAAATTTATAAAATAAAATAAAATAATTCATTTTCATGGTTGCAACCACAAGAGCTTTACTATGGCCTAGCTATAAACCTTACTTCAGGGTTTCTAGTTCATCGTAAGTGTTGATCCTCCTGCATCTTTCACCGTCCGAGCGCCGAACAAAGAATTTCCCATCCCGGCACCACACATACTTGATTCCGACATCCTTGGTCTTCTGCTTCAACTTAGCCAGAAACTGCTTATTCTCCGGTGAGAGATGTTCATTTACGAAGATCCTGTTGGGTGGGTAGGCTTGGTTGATGTCCTTCGTGGTAATTGTCCTTTTCTCTTTGAATTTTCCGATCCAGATGTCCCTTGTAGTCCTACTCTGGAACTGCACGACGAGGGAGGGCAGGCAATCTCGTTTGTAAGAGGGGATTCTGTGGGCCGATACAACTTGGGACCCCTGTAGCTCATTCTCTTACCCAAAACAACAGAAGGACTGCCCTCAGTCTTGGCACCAGACAAATTGTAAAGGCTGGAAAGGAAATCGCCTTCCGGTAGGTGGGGGTTTGTACATCCCTACAATAACTAAAGAAAATTCCAGCATGTGGGTTTGTCCATCCCCCTCATATAACAAAAGAACACTCCTCCCTGGAGGTCGAATGTCTTCTTCGCCCAGACGATAGAATAAGACGTGCTTTAGTAACCCAGTCGGCTTTCCACCCGTCTGTAGCTCTTACTTAGGGTGTCTTTTCTCTTTCCTCAGAAGAAGCCATTTTAACTTATAAATCAAAATTAAATTAAAAAATGTGTACTTTATTTATAATTATATTAAGTTCACTTTGTTAATTATTAGCAAACCATTCATGACAAGTTATCAGGCTTAGTATGAGTAATCAAAAATGTAAATTTCTTAAAACAAGTAAGGTGTATTAGAAAAAAATGTTGTGTATTAGGCAAATTTTTCGATTGTTTGTTTTCTTTAGGAGTGCTGAACTGAAAAAAATATTTATCTTGAACATTTTTCAGGAGCTTCAGAATGTTAAGTTAACAAAACTGACATTATTAGAAAAGACTAAGTTCTATGAAGAACAAGCTGAATATTATAATGCATACATAAAGACTTGTCTGGAAAATCTCAATGCAGGAAAAAGGTATTTATCATGAATTTGTTAATATGTTTTAGCTTGACATTGCAATTCTCAAGTTTTTCAATGTTTTTTTTGAATCCAGGTTTTAGTGGTCTTGAGTTTCTGTTGTAAAACTGTGAAGTGCACACTTCACATGCACAATACCAATATCTATGGTTAAATTGACCCTTCACCCATATTCAAGTTAATATCTAATACTGGTACTATAAAGTCTACCCGGATTAATGTGGTATAGTCCGAATCCATGAACCAGAAAAAATAACAGGATACAGGTGTCCTCGCCGCATAGACAACAATTGTAAATATTGCCTGCAATATAAAACAACTGCATACAACTATTGTACAACAATTAGCTGCAAAATATCACATACGTTTAACGTAATTTGTTTCTCGCTAACCTCTACGAATCAATCTTATGAATTGAACCTCTATAATTTGAATTTTAATAACGCTAACTTGTAACTCAAAGTTCCGATAATTCAAACTGCCTTTAATTCAGAGTAAATTGGCTTTCTCTTGAATTTCAAATTAGCAAGTTTCTACCATGTATTTATAGTATTCTCTAGTTAGGAAATGTCCTGTTAATTTAGGAGTGTTCACAAGAGGTCCAACGACAAACGCAAGGTCAAGACACATTGCTTGAAATACTCAGGAGCCAAACTGCATGAAAAAGGTGTCTTGATATCAATTGAGGGGCTACCCAACCAACAGTACAAGAATGTCATGTTCGAAATCAGACCCAACGAAAACAATGGCGTCTTCAGTGTTTGTGGAAAATTCATGGGTGTCGAGATGGAGACCATCGAAATTGATATTCAGGTAAAGATTTAAAAAATAAATTTTTTTGTTTATAATATTAGCTCATAAAATATGCTACTGTTCTCTAACTCGTAAGCTCAGCTTACGAGGTTTAAGGTATATCCAACTAATATTTTACTTGATATTTGTAGAAGTGTGTCAGAAATGTGTAATACAGCTGTTTAACTTGTTTTATAGGACAAACTAGCCAAAGTACCCGTTCTTCGCACGGGTTAAAAAAAGGCTGAAAGGTGTAGGCTCTACTGATACATTTAAGTTGTTGTTAATTAATTCATCATTGTTTATAAAATGACAAAACACGAGTGTCTACAACATTTCAAAGTAACATCTGTCAAATATTGGGAGAGGATAAGGATTAATGTAAAGTCGTCGGAAAAAACTTGAAATCTACCATTCCACTATTTCAAATAATTCACTAATTTCGATCCAGCAGTTTATCTGAAAAATCAACTTTATTTCTTCTTCTTCCCGAACTGTCAAAATATAGTGTAAATGGATGTTGTCATTAGAAAAAGTAAACATTGAAACCTAGGACGGTCACGGCAGCTCTTTCTTCTTCTTCTTCCCGAACTGTCAAATTTTAGTGTTCACAGCTGTTGACATTCAAGTAATTTTATGTTGTCATTCTCTAAAAATGTAAACATTGAAACTTAGGACGTTCACAGGGCGTAGCCCAAGAGGATTTTAAGGAAATGAGTATGCCTATGTGTTGCATGAGTTTAAGATCTACCTTTGTGTAAAATTTCAAACTGTTTGGTTCAGTATTTTTTCCGTTTACTTGCCACAACAAACCCACAAACAAACATACAGAAACCACCTCTTCTTTATAATATTACTAGCTGACCCGGCGAACTTCGTAACGCCTCACAGTAAACACATGTTAACTTTAAGATTGGCCATGTTCTGAAGTTGGATAGCAATACGGCTTCATTGTGAAAGGTTATATATTCTGGGTCGCTGCATAGTAAATAACAATAAAGAAACGATAAAACATATCAATATCATTCCCATAAAACAAATACATCTAAGTGGATTAATTCACAATTTTCAAATCCAATCCAAACCCAAACAAAACCTAACTGTATTACGGCTGTTATAGGAAAGATATACAACAGCTGATTATTATAATAAACCTATTAATATAAACATTGTAATTATCATATAAACATGTGACTTTAATCAGACAGAAAATAAAAATATAAATACATAATCCCCCAAAACTGTTAACTATTAACGTGGTGACTGAAGCTGTTCATTTTTTACAGTACACATTTACTTCATAGTTTAACATTAATGAATGATTCAGATGGCATTGGATAGTAAAGCATACGGTATTGCTAATGGAAAGTAAACCAATCAGCTGTAGCTAAGAAATCAAATGTTTTCATTGTAGACAATTTGTAAACAAACTTACTCTCCATAAGGTTAACAATAGAAATTTAAAACGCCATAAAATGGAAACTTATGGGGTTTTCGAAAATATTTTTTCACTAAAACCTTCCCGGACACATATAGAGCAACTACCTAAATTTCATGGCGATTGGATGAGTAGTTTGGCAACGCATAACGGACATACATACATACATACATACAGACAGACATACATTCAATTTTATATATATAGAGATAGATAGATGAGAAATGAAAATGAAAAGTTTTGCAAATTTTCGTTTAAATAATACCTAAAGCTTTTAAGCAATTCATAGAAAAAATTTTATAAATAAATAATTTATAAAATATTTTACTTGAATATTTTAAAATCTTAAATAATGAGTTTAAATCATTTTAGCGAATTTCCCATAGGGAAGAAGCTTTTACCGTAGGTCTCATGGTAAGACTTAAGCCCGGGACCATGTTATTTTTTCTTCTTAGAGACCAAAAACAATAGTCGTCAAAATTTATACAAATATATATATATTGTTACTTTCTCCCCTTATACATAGTATATGGAGAAAGTATTGTTTTCGTCCAAACTTTCGAATTTGAGTTGAGGGTGGATATATCCGTTTTGGGGTCCCCTGAATCCAAAAAAGTGGGTTTTGACGTGATGTCTGTCTGTCCGTGTGTCTGTCTGTGTGTGTGTGTGTGTCTGTGTGTGTCTGGATGTGTACAGTGCCACAGCCTACCCAATTGGTCCGATTTAGATGAAATTTGGCATGTATATATATATATATATATATATATATATATATATAGTCACCGTATCTCCAGGCGTTTTTTTCATTTTTTTGAATTTTTGATTTTTAACCCTTACAAAACGTGAAAAATCAAATTTTCTATAAAACGGCTCTAACGATTTTGATTAAAATTTGATAGTATATAGTGCACAGAGTACTAAATAATTTGACACCACCGCATATCTGTAAAAATGACGGTTCAAAAGTTATGGCCTTTTAAATGTAAAAAAAATCAAATTTTTTAATTTTCAGAGAAAACAATAAAAGTAAAGTATAACTTGACTGGTACCATTGAAACCAGCTTAAAAAACTAAACATATTAGTATCTTGAATTATTTGGCTACGACTAACGGTTCCAGAGAAAAGTTAAATTTACTGTCCACGATAAACGCAGTACGTTGTCTGAAAGCGCCATATGTTATTCTTATGGAGAATATAAAAAATCAATTTTTCCTTACTTTCCAACCGTTTTCCATGAAACTTGATATGAAGAGTAAGGTCAAATCACCGAACAAAACCAGCTCAAAAAAGCTTGGTATTACTGGGGGGGGGGGGTTCCCCCCATACAATTTGTACAGTAAATTATTAAATGATATTTAGAATAACTTTGTAGAACGTGATAGTTTTATTACAGATTATTTTTTTTTAATTTACTTAAGGGAGAAAGTATGTGTCAGTCCACTGGTACCGTTTATTTTTTTTTAGTTTTAGTTTTTCACAAGTAATTTAAAATGTTTTTTTTTTAATTTCACCATTAGAATCAGGCAAACTCCTTTATTTATGGACAGATGTTGATGAAAGTTGGTATAAATGTTAACAATGAAAGTTGTTATGCTAGAAATGCCTTTTTTCAGTGTTCCTCACAGCAGCAAACCTGCATACTCTTTCCCATATTGATCTTATGGAGAATAGGCAAATAATGCTCTTATTTATAAACAGATATTGATAAAACCTGTCATATGTATTCCTGCAATTGCTCAGACGAGTTCGTAAACCAGACATATCAGTCAATCGGAAGGGGTAGTTGGGGGGGGTTTTGTACCCCAAAAATGGGTTTTTGCGTTTTTCTCATGTAATTTTTTAAAATGTCAAATTTTATCCGTCACTATTGAAATCGCCTTAAAAAACTACACAATTTAGTTCCTTAAAGTTTTTCTCTATCTCCAACGGTTACCGAGATATTAAAAAATCTAAACACAGTACGTTGTATTTTGGGGCTCCAATGTTAATCTTATGGACAAGGAAAAACTAATGTTTCACTTATTATCCAATATTTTTGGGTGAAACTCAATATTTAGCTTCATGTTGTTGAGATCCATATTTTTTTGCTTAAAAATCATTGTTTATGTGTTTATCATGGCAGCTAACCTGCATACTCTTTTCCCATGTTAATCATATTGAGATTAGGTAAACTCCTTTATTTGTGGACAGATGTTCATGAAAGTTGGTATAAATGGTCAAAATAAAAAAGTGTTTGGAGGGATCCCGAAAATTTAGCTCTTTCAAACTTTTTCTTAAATCCCTTCTCATCCTCCTTGATTGCCGCTATTTATTCTTGCGACGTTAAAGATTTGTAGGTTTGCTTTTACAAAGCGAACCAGTTAACATACAACGTGTTAACATGAACGCAGACGAAGTCACAAATGCCAATGCGAAACAAAGACGACGAATATCGGATACACACGGTACTGAACTGCGCCGGCGCCATGTAGTGACAGACCAGAGATGTCAATGTTGTGATTTAAGAGCAGTAGTGGACTGGTGAGGGGGAGGGGTATCATGTGACCAGTCAACAGGAGAAGGGTTGGCGGGGGGTGGGCGTGCTGATCTAGCTAAAAATAGTCTACGGACAGGAAGCCCGAAAGTCGTTTCCGGGAAAATCGCACACAATGACTTGTTCTCCTATAGATTTACACTGCAAAACATTTGAATTATCAAAAAAATTATTCGAATTAACCAGGATATTTACTTAACATTGTTTTTATATAAAATTCTAGGGACCAAGTCAAAACTTCGAGATAAAGAAGTTTTCGAATTATCCACATTCCACTGTATTATGTTATTGATTTAGAAATTCGCTGAGTATTAATACATACATATTTCTTTTCCTTTCTTGTATGAGAAAGATGTCAGAAGTAGAAAGGTGGACATATCAAATTCCAGACATTTATTATTCCTTACAAGCTCAATGCCAGACTTCCACGCAGACCTACCAGGTACATTGTAAAAGTATAGCAATTGATTATTCAAGTTAGAAATTGGTTGTTGGTGATGGTAGGTTTATGTTTTTTAGATTTTTACTGCCGACATTTTCCATCACGATTAGTAAAAACAAATTTCATGTCGTTTCGAGATCTGGAATCCGATCCTGTCATCAAATGAGCTAGAACCGAAAATAGAACGAGATTAGTACATAATCCAGACCAATCCGGTATAAAGCTCAAAACAAATATGTTTAATACAGTAAAAAAACTTACCAAAATGTCAAGCAACAACAGTTATGCACACTAAAAATAAAATGATATACGTCATAAGGGCTCATCATCTACTCTTTGATTGTATAGAGCTGGTAGAGGTAAGGTCCTCCACTCTGGGCAATTTGGTAAAGGGTAGTTTTCTGCCTCCTGACGAGCTCGTCGACAGGCTGCTGCAGTTTTCCAGGTCTCTTCATCTAGAAGACTCCTGATTCTCCAGGAAAGAGAATTTTTAGGGGTGCGCAAAAAGCCGCTATGGCTGAAGCGCCTTGGGAAAATCCGCCCCTTCGAATGAATGAATGAATGAGAGCTGATTGTAACTTTGTACGTAAAATAGGAGCACTTCTCAACCCCAAGTTTGGTTCAAAATCCTAAAAATATTGAAAAATCACAACCCTGAGTTTGTTATAAAAATCAATCGTGTCACAACCTCGAGTTAGAGAGTACAGTCCGCATGAGAGGCGGAGCTGTCCTAGACTTGCTGCCATTCTTACTTTTTTTATGCCACAGTATGATCGAAATGTGTAGAACTTTATACCATCTAAAAGTGTGTGATCTATATTCTATAATGGTGTTAACAACATATAATATTAACTGTGAAGAATCATTTTAAGAACATTACGCATGAGACATAATTTACATTCACCCGATGGAACATGTCAGCTTTAATCAGTAACAAGACTACAAGATCGCACCACAATTATCACTCACCATACTTGGCTAACATGGGAAAGAGTGAGCAGGTTTCCTGCTATAAGGAACACTGAGAGTGGGCATTTATACCATCAAAATATTTTATTTTTAACATTTATACCAACTTTCATCAACATCTATCCATAAATAAAGAATATGATTAAACATGGGAAAAGACTATGCAGGTTTGCTACCATGATAGACACATAAACTGTAATTTTTTAGCATAAACGTATGGGTCCCTACTACATAAAGCTAAATATAAAGTTTTATCCAAAAATACTGGTTAATAAGTGAAAAATTAATTTTACCTTATCCTCCATAAGATTAACATTGGAGCCTCAAAATACAACGTGCTGTGTTTAGATTATTTTATATCCTGGTAACCGTGGGAGATAGAGGAAAACTTTAAGGAACTAAATTGTGTAGTTTTTTAAGCTGATTCTAATGGTGAAAGATAAAATCAAAATATTTTTTGAACAAAACCAGCTCAAAAAAGCTTGGTACAGTATAGTCCCATTTAACCGAGTCTCACTTAACCGAGGTTCCGTGTTAACCGAGGCTACTTAAACTTTTTTTTTTGTACTTAAACTTTTGCCAAGCTATACGACTGCAATCGTAGTTCCCCGCGGCCCGCATGTATGGGAACCGACTGTACGTTTCCGTTGACACGCTTACTAGCCTGACTGTACAGTAGGCAAGGTTGTTGACCGCCTATCCCTACCACTCCTATTTTTTGTTCTCTCATTTCTGTGTTTGTTTTGTTAGCTGTCACTTCAGTCTTCTGGTGTTTATTGTGTTGAGAGGTTGCTAACGAGTTGAGTGCGATACAATGAGTATGAAACGGAAACGAGTTGTCCTTTCGTTAGAGGAAAAACTTTGTGCAATTAAACGTTTGGATAAAGGTGAATCTTTGAAAAAAGTGGCTAGTGATTTAGGTGTTGGTGAAGTGACTGTAGGGGATTGGAGGCGCAAACGGAAACAGTTGGAGAAATGGGTATCTCAGCGAACCCAGTCAACAAGTGACAAACACGTTGCAAAGAAGAGAAAGACTATGAAAGGTAGTGAACATGAGCAAACGTCAGAGGCATTATTTTTGTTGTTTCAGCAGATGAGAGGTAAGGGTAGTCCTTTATCTGGACCAATGTTACAAGCCAAAGCTCAGGAATTTTATCGTCACTTTCAAGATGGACAAGAAGACTTCACAGCTAGTATCGGCTGGCTAGACCGTTTGAAGAAGCGATACGGTGTTAGGCAGTTAAATGTTTCAGGAGAACTTTTGTCAGCCAATACAAATGCAGTTGATTCATTTGTAAAAGATTTAAATGACTATATTAACCCTAGAACACAAAGGCTCACTGAGCCAAGCGTTGTTACAAAGGCGTAGTCTCCCAGACTACTTTTTTTGAAAATATATAAAAAATACTTTTAATGACGGGGAATTTTTTTTAATTATAGAAACACTTAAAGTGAACATTGAATTAATGTTTTATAAGAGTTTAATTTTCGTATTTTAATTGTTCTGGCACTGGCAGCAGATTATCCCTTGGTGTTCGCCACACATGACTTTTGCGCAACCTCCATAAAAAGTTTTGTCATGCGCCGTAATCATGGAGGTTAGAAGGCACACACCTTCCTACCTTGTTTGACTGGTTGTGGAGTTTCATTTGGCATACTTACATTTAAAATATAAGTAATAGATTGCCGGTTGAGAGTTCGTAGCACATTGTGCCCTGAAGCCAGGACTTCAGGAGCTCTCTTTGCATTTCTCTAAACAATTTTATCGACTTAGGGGCTTACACGATTGACTCAGACATGATTTTCTACATATATTACGTATATATCATTTTAAGTGATGTTTATGATGTTATAAAACATGCATATGGGCCACCTCCTTGTTTTACGACTGCAGGAAGTGTTAATACACATTTGGTCCAATTCAAATAAATATTTACAATATATACATCATATATTTCCAACATAATGTTTAACTAAAACCATAACACGTGAAAAAACGAAGGTAAACGATACTCTGCAACAAGACACCACGGTCCATACACGTTGCGAGTCTGCCGCAAACTGTGCGTTGTTACAAAGGCGTAGTCGACCTGACGACGCGAACTTAAAAAACTTTAAAATCTCGTTAAACAAAGGACGCAAGTGAACACCGACCAGACCCTTTTAATATTAGGCCAAGACTGACAGCTACACGGAGTTTTGTGAATTTTAGTGGAGTGAAAGTGGGTAAGGGGTAAAAATGACACCTTGCACGTCGTCTCCCAGACGACGCCTTTGTGTTCTAGGGTTAAGACAAAAAATCTAAGCCCTCAACAAATCTACAACTGTGATGAAACTGGCTTAAATTTCAAAATGCTGCCCAGCAAAACTTTAGCAGCTAAACAGGGACAATCAGCTCCAGGACACAAGAAAAGTAAAGAGAGAGTTACTGTTCTACTTTGTGCCAATCAGGCTGGTGATAACAAACTTAAGTTGTTGCTTATTGGAAAAGCAAAAAAGCCTAGGGCTTTTAAAAACTTAAACATGGCTCTTCTTCCAGTAAAATACGAAAACCAAAAAAGCGCCTGGATGGACTCGTCAGTTTTTAAAAAGTGGTTTTTCAATGAGTTTGTGCCCAGTGTAAGAAAGTTCTCAGACGAAAATAATCTGCCCCATCAAGCTCTATTGTTATTGGACAACGCACCGACTCATCCAGATGAAAGCGAGCTGGTAAGCAGTGAAATTAGAGCTCTTTTCTTGCCGCCAAATGTAACCTCTTTAAAACAGCCCCTCGACTAAGGGGTGATTGAAAATCTAAAAAGACAATACATACAAAAGTTATTAAAACAGTTGCTCTTAGACTTAGAAAATGAAGTGACAGTTGTTGAAAGTTTGAAAAAATCAACCTCAAAGATGTTATTTTTTGGTTGGACGAGTCTTGGGATAATGTCAAACAATCGACTAAACAAAAAAGCTGGAAAAATATTAGTGGTGTTGAAGTAACAAGTGATGCCTCCGAACCATGTGAAGATGATGATGATGACCTGCCTTTAATTCATCTACTCAGCAGGATTCCAGTTGCCGAGGCAATAACTGAAAATGATGTAAGTCAGTGGATGAATGATGACGAAGACTTCGAACTGTCAGACGAAGCAGTTGCGTGTTTAGTCGAAGAAAACAAGGAGAGCAACAACGGTGAAGACGGCAGCGATGGATCAGCCGATACAGAGCCAGTGGAAAAAATCACCCACACCGAGGGATTAGATGCAATCGAGAAGGCCCTGCACTACATTGAGCAGCAAGACGACACGACTCCAGCAGACATCATTATGTTGCGTCGACTGCGTAGTTTGGCAGCTAAGAAACGATCCAGCAAGATTAAGCAGAAAGCTGTCAAAGATTTCTTTAAACCTTTATGACTTTTCACTGTTTTTGAGGTACTGTACTGTACTTTTAATTGCATGTAGCCTATCTTTCTACTTCCTGATCAGTATTTTTATTATGTAAATTTAACCTGTACAGTATATATTACATTTTTTATTACCTGATCAGTATTTAAAATTGAGAATGTAGCTTGTAAAATTATCTTTATGCAGGCCTACAATCAGTACTTCAGGGTATACACGAGTAAATAAAGTTGTTTTACACTTAACAAATATTGTATTTTTTAATTGTTTTCATAAATCCCTTATTCTAAGTAGACATTCTGTGTTAACCGAGAATTTGGTTATCCGAGGTTGCTGTGGTCCATATTAACTCGGTTAATCAAGACTCTACTGTATTTCCGGCGGGGGGGGGTTTCCCCCATACAATTTGAACAATAAACTATTAAATGATATTTAGAATAACTTTATAGAACATGATAGTTTTATTACAGATTGTCTTTTTTGAATTTACTTAAGGGAGAAAGTATGTATCAGTCCACTGGTACCATTTATTTTAAATTTATTTAACTGACATGTTTCGCGCCATAAGGACATTTTCAAAAGTTCACTTAACCTAATATATTAAAATTATTATTAAATGTAAATAAATGTTTGATATCTTTATCAGCAGCTGATTTTCATGTACTCTTGGGGTGTAGTTGTATGATTTTTTCAAATATATTATTTGTGTGTGTTTGCGTTTTATTAATCAATCTGTTGGGTTGTGTTTAGTAGTTTTTGTAAATGTGTAATTCTTCTTTTATGTCTAATTTAGTGTTCTTTGTTCCATATTCAATTATATCAAGGTCTTCTTGCAAACTTTTAAAATTGTGATGGTTCTTTATTATGTGTTCAGCTACATTTGATTTCATGCTTGTGTAGTTTTTTGAATTATAAGCTTGTACATGTTCTTTGTATCTGGTTTTGAATGTTCGGCCGGTTTGTCCAATATAAAAGATGTCACATTGTGGGCAGTTTATTTGGTATATTCCTGTTTTGTCCAAATTATTGGTAGTGTGAGTGGTTCTGTTTATTTTTTTAGTGATATGGTCAAGGGTGTTATTTCTTGTTTTGAAGCTTATTCTGTTGTTAATTTTGTTAAATGTTTTACGTGTTGCTCTGTTAAATTTTGTGTTGTACAGTAAACATATATATGTTGGATTTCGTTTGTTTTCATATGGTTGGTTTACATGTTGTTGTTTGTTTTCTTTGATTTTTTTTAATTTCTTCCTCATCATATTGTCGATTAGGGTGGGTTTGTATCCGTTTTTAATAGCAAGGTATTTTATGGTGTCTTTTTCTTCATTGAAATTTGTTTTTTTCATGGGGATGTTGACAAGTCGATGTATCATTGTGTGAAATGTTAACATCTTTTGCTGCACTGGTGGTTGGAATTGGCTGGGATTATACAATCTGCTGTGACTGGTTTTCTAAAGATTTTAAAAGTATGTTTTATTTGTTCATTGATTATTGTAATGTCCAGAAAGTTGATTGTGTTGGTTTGAGTTTCTTTTATAAATTTTATTGCGTTTGAGAGTGAATTAAGATAATTTAAAAGGTTGTCTGATTTTTCTTCTGATCCGTCGAAATGCAGATTATGTCGTCTACGTATCTGTACCAGTATATTATGTTATTCTTGTAAGGATTCAAATTATTAATCATTTTTTCCGATTCTAAATTATTCATGTAAATATCAGCTAGAAGAACTGAAAGAGGTGATCCCATTGCCAGTCCTTCTGTTTGAGCATAAAATGAGGATTTGTAATTAAAATAATTTTGTTCAACTGTCAATTTTGTTAGTTTCATGGTATCGATAATTTCATTTTTAACGAATTTCCCATAGGGAAGAAGCTATTACCGTAGGTCTCATGGTAAGACTTAAGCCCGGTACCATGTTATTTTTTCTTCTTCAGGTGCCTAGAGACCAAAAACAATAGTCGTTAAAATTGTTATATACCATGTATATATATATATGTGTCTGTGAACACGATAACTCTCGTAAACCTGGTCCGATCGAGGCCAAATTTGGTAGAGACATGTATTTCTACAAATGCTAGGACGAGTTCGTAAACCAGACATATCGGTCTTTGGGAATGGGTAGTTTGGGGGGGTTTTGTACCCCAAAATGGGGTTTCTTGCGTTTTTCATATGTAGTTAAAAAGATTTTTAGATTTAATCTTTCACCATTAAAATCAGCAAAAACTACACGATTAAGTTCCTTAAAGTTTTTCTCTATCTCCAACGGTTACCGAGATATAAAAAAATCTAAACACAGTACGTTGTATTTTGAGGCTCCAATGTTAATAATATGGAGGATAAGGAAAAATTAATATTTCACTTATTAACCAATATTTTTGGATAAATATTTATATTTTGCTTTATGTGGTTGAGGTTCATCCATTTATGCTTAAAAATCATAGTTTATGTGTTTATCATGACAGAAAACCTGCATACTCTTTTCCCATGTTAATCATATGGAGAATAGGCAAACTCCTTTATTTATGGACAGATGTTGATGAAAGTTGGTATAAATGTTAAAAATAAATGTTTTTGGAGGTACAAATGCCTACTCTCAGTCTTCCTCACAGCAGCAAACCTGCACACTCTTTCCCATGTTAATCTTATGGAGAATAGGTAAATAATTATCATGTTCATCGACAAATTTAGACCACTTGACTTGTCGTATATTATTATTATTATATTATTGATTTGGAAATTCGCTGAGTACGCAGATCTGCTGCGACGGGGGTTTTCTTTAATGTTTTATTCTTTATTAGTTCTTTATTAAGAATTTGCAGTGTGTCTTCAACCGGGATGTTTGTGTACATACTCTTAACATCAAATCATAAGAATATTGCATTATTTGGAATTTCAAATTCTTTGATTTTATTTACAAGACCATATGTATTTTTTATTGTAAAGTTTTTTTCAGTTATATTTTGTTTAATCATTTTTTTGTAAATATTTACTCAAATTGTATGTTGGGGCATTTCTGTACCTAACCATAGGTCTAATTGGAATGTTTTCTTTGTGCGTTTTTCGCAGGCCACGAAGTGTTGGAGCTCTCGCGGTTGCATAATTTTTAATCGACTTTAAACATGTTTTGGAATAGTTTTACATTTGTTATGGAAGTGTTAGGTTAGTGAATTTAAAAAATTCATCTGTGGGATCTTTGTTAATAGTAGTTTCAAAATCCCCGTTTTGTAAAAAGTTTTGAATTTTTGATCATAATCAATTTCATTTATAACCACGATGCAGTTGCTTTTATCAGCTTTTGTTATTAAAGCGTTATTATCTTTTAACTTTTTTACTATGGCATTCATTACATAAATTTCTTTTTTAACATTTTGTGTCTTTGTAATTTTTTTATCAAGGTCATATTTTTCTAGTTCGTGGATAAAGTTGTTTTGGATAATATTTTTATCATCTTTTTCAATATTTCTAATTGCTACTTCAACATTCATTAAGTCATCTCTTGTAATATTCTCTTTGTGATCAAGGTTTATGTTATATTTTATGGATTTATTCGATAAGTTTTGTTCATTGTCTGTAAATTGGATTTTAGTTCTTTAATTTCTTTAATTTAATAAGTTCTTTAATGCAGTATTGAATTGATTTCCATTTTTGTTATACATTTTCATAAGAGATTCTCTTTGTTCTTCTATTAAACATTGTATTTTTTACATTGGATCATTTGTTTGTTTTTGATTATTGAAAAGATCCATTCTGTTACATAGTTCATAATTTCGGCTATACTTTCTTCGTGGTATTTCGATGATAATGTGCAATGTATTTAATATTGTTTATAAATAAATGTAATTTATTTATATTTAATAATAATTTTAATATGTTAGGTTAAGTGAACTTTTGAAAATGGCCTTAGGGCACGAAACATGTCAGTTAAATAAATTTAAAAAAGGGTACTGTGTTTTTTTAAATGTTTTTACATTAGTTACAAATATATATATACAGGGTGTTCATTAAAGTCGGGGACAAACTTCTAGGGGTGATAGTACTCATCAAAATAGACAAAAATTAGCCTATAAACATATGTCGCAAAATCCTTCGTTTAGCCGCCATTTTGTATTTTATACAAAAAACGTTAAATATCAAGATTTAAGATTTAAATATCAAATATTTAAGATTTAAGAAAAACCAAACATTGCACACATGTTTATAGGCCAAGGAGAATAATTTTCTCAAAGTATCATGAACTTTGCCTTTATATTTTCAAAATGGCGGCGGTTGAAAATCTTTGAATTTAAATAACAAAAAACCTTTTAACTTTATACAATTTTTACAAGACATAAAAAAGATTGCAATTTTAATTTTAAATCGAACGGTACTTTGGTGAACGAAATCCGTCCACGGATAAGCAAGAAAACGCACTTTTAATGTTACATTATAGGAACCACACACGACACCGCGGCGCGGCCGTGGCGAAGATTTAATTGTGCGATTTTTCGCCACGCCGGCGCCGCGGCTGCGCATGGGCTCTGTATGCTAACTTTAAAAGTGAATTTTCTCGCTTATCCGTGGACGGATTTTGTTCACTAAAAAGCCGTTCGGTTTGAAATTACAATTGCAATCTTTTAGCGAATTTCCCATAGGGAAGAAGCTATTATCGTAAGTCTCATGGTAAGACTTAAGCCCGGGACCATGTTATTTTTTCTTCTTTAGGTGCCTAGAGACCAAAACAATAGTATATATATCGTATATATATATACAGGGTGCTCATTAAAGTCGGGGACAAACTTCGAGGGGTGATAGTACTTATCAAAATAAATCAAAAATCACCTATAACTATTTGTCGAAAAATCCTTAGTTTAGCCGCTAGCCGCCATTTTGTATTTTTTACAAAAAACGTTATATATCAAGAACTTTTTAAAATACCGAAACCAAACTTTGCAAAAATATTTATTGGCCAAAGAGGAAAATATTCTTATCAATATTCTTATAAATATATTTTCCCCAAAAGTAACCGGAATTTGTCTGCCGAGGTCGGAGCTTTGATAGTACGTGTGAGCGCCACTAGGGAGTATCTAGCGCAACTCTTCGTTAGTTCAGAGGATCGCGCGGGTCGTTGAGCTAGCTCATTCTGTTCGTCTGGAGCGTCATACTTTGCTGTAGCTGTTTCACTGTTGCTTCTTTTTTTACAATGGCAAGAACAACGCGCCGCTGTTAAATTTTGTTTTTCACTCGGTAAAACCGCTGCTGAAACTGTTTCGATGTTGAAAACTGCTTACAAAGATGATGCTTTGGGGAAAACTTAAGTGTATGACAGGTTTTCTCGATTTAGAATTGGCGACCTTTCGATTGATGACAAACCTCGTTCCGAACGTCCATCAACCGCCCGATTTGATGAAAATATCGAAAAAATGCGAGAGCTTGTGCTCACAGACCGTCTAAAGACAATTGATCAACTGTCAGAAATTAGTGCAATAAATTGGAGCTCGGTTCAGCGAATTTTAACTGAAGATTTAAGGAAAGACACACATTGCTGCCAAATTTGTTCCTCGAGCTCTGACTGACAATCAAAAATCACGTCGAGTCGAAACATGTCATGAACTGAAAGAACAGCTCAGAATCGATCCAGATTATCTTTCAAAGGTTAATGGTGATGAATAATGGAAAAACAAAATTTCAAAGCGACGCTTTGTTCACTTAAGCTTGCCATTTTAAAAAACGAAGCAACAGTGAAACAGCTACAGCAAAAAATGACGTTACAGACGAACAGAATGAGCTAGCTCAAGACCCGCACGGCACTAAACTGGCAAAGAGTTGCACTAGACAGGCCCTAGTGGCGCTCACTCGTAATACCAAAGCTCCGACCTCGGCAGACAAATTCCGGTTACTTTTGGGTACCCCCTCGTATTTATTGGTCAAAGAGAAAAATATTTTTAAAGTATCATTTAGTTTGATTTTATATTTTCAAAATGGCGGTGGTTGAAAATATTTTAATTAAAATAACAAAAAACCCATTAACTTTATAAAATTTTTACAAGAAACAAAAAAAATTGGAATTTTAATTTCAAAACGAACGGTTCTTAGGTGAAGGAAATCCGAGATAACCGAGAAAATGCACTTTTAATGTTAGAATACAGGGCCCGTGCGCCACCGCGGAGCGGCCGTGGCTAAGAAGCCGAATTCAACTGGCACAACGCGGCTTCTTTGCCACGGCCACGCTGTGGTGGCGCGTTGGCCCTGTATTCTAACATTAAAAGTGCATTTTCTCGGTTATCCGTGGACGGATTTCGTTCACCAACGTACCGTTCGTTTTGAAATTAAAATTCCAATTTTTTTTGTATCTTGTAAATATTTTATAAAGTTAATGTGTTTTTTGTTAATTTAATTAAAATATCTTTAACCGCCGCCATTTTGAAAATATAAAAGCTAACTAAATGATACTTTGAAGATATTTTTCTCTTTGACCAATAAATATGTGTGCAAAGTTTGGTTTCTGTATCTAAAATATTTCTTGATATATATAGTTTTTTGTAAAAAATACAAAATGGCGGCTAGCGGCTAAACTAAGGATTTTTCGTCTAATAGTTATAGGTGAGTTTTTGTTTATTTTGATGAGTACTATCACCCCTTGAAGTTTGTCCCCGACTTTAATGAACACCCTGTATATATACTAGCTTAACCCAGCGGACGTTGTCTCGCTTTATATAACTAATTTCCGAGTAGAAAATAAGTTCTAGATAGGTCTAATGTCCAGGAAAATTCTTGTTTTCTTGTAATATTAAGTTTAAAATCTAAAAATTTAACATTACGCTTATGGAGAATCAAATGTAAACAATACAAACCAAAACAGCTGCTTATAACCGTTTGACAGTTCTTGATTGAAGACGGCAAAGAACAATATGTGAATAGAGGTTTTTCATAAATATTTATTTTTTATGTATGTAATAAATGTAAAATTATCAGGTTACTAAACAATTTGTAAAAACTTAAGGGTAACATAACTGTGCGAAATAAAAGCAGGAAAGAGTATTTCCAAAATCTTCCGTGTTTTGATAGAAAACGTATTTGTTGTATTGCTTGAAGCCACTGTATGCAACAAACCAATTAATATGTGTAAATTACATTTCTCTTTTGCTTTTCAATCCTCATTCCGTTTGTATCAAAATCAGTTGGTCACAGGCTAATAATAACTGTATGGATAGTTAAACAGTAAATGATCGGCTAAAACAATTGAGGTTGGCTAAAAGACCTTAACCGGCGTTGGTCATTTGGCAGGCGCCGTAGTCCAGCGGTAGTGTGTTGGCCTCGTAATATGAAGGTCGTGTGTTCTAACCCCATCAGGGGCAATACTTTTTGTTCAGTGCTATATTAATTATGGTGTATTAAATCGGTTTTATTTAAACCACATTAATGTTTTCATTGAGTAATAAATGTTTTAATTTTTCTAATTAATTTTTATAATACATGTATAAACGAGCAAAGCTCGGTCACCAGGTACTATATATATATTTGCACACGGATCTCGAAAACGGCGCCGAGGATTTTCTTTAAATTTTGGAAATAACTAATTTCCGAGTAGAAAATAAGTTCTAGATAGGTCTAATGTCCAGGAAAATTCGTGTTTTCTTGTAATATTAAGTTTAAAATCTAAAAATTTAACATTACGCTTATGGAGAATCAAATGTAAACAATGCAAACCAAAACAGCTGTTTATAAACGTTTGACAGTTCTTGATTGAAGACGGCAAAGAACAATATGTGAATAGAGGTTTTTCATAAATATTTATTTTATGTATGTAATAAATGTAAAATTATCAGGTTACTAAACAATTTGTAAAAACTTAAGGATAACATAGCTGTGCGAAATAAAAGCAGAAAAAGTATTTCCAAAATCTTCTGTGTTTTGATAGAAAACGTATTCGTTGTATTGCTTGAAGCCACTGTAACAAACTAATTAATTGATGTAAATTAAATCTCTCTTTTGCTTTTCAATCCTCATTCCGTTTATAAAAAAATCAGTTGATCACAGGCTAATAATAACGGTATGGGTAATTAAACAGTAAATGATCGGCTTTGGCTTTTGGAAAAGACGTTAAACGACATCGTTCAATTGACTAACCTCGTAGCCGAGTTGTAGCATGTCGGCCTCAAGAACTATAGGCCGCGAGTTTCATCCACATAAATGTTTTCATTGAGTAATAAATGTGTTTTAATTTTTCTAATTAATTTTTATAATAAATGTCTTATTCTAAACGAGCAAAGCTCGGTCACCAGGTACTTAGTTTACTAAATGATACATTAAGAATATTTTCCTCTTTGGCCAATAAATATTTTTGCAAAGTTTGGTTTCTGTATCTTAAATAGTTCATGATATATAATGTTTTTTGTATAAAATACGAAATGGCGGCTAGCGGCTAAACAAAGGATTTTTCGATAAATGTTTATTGAAAACTTTTTGTTTATCTTGATGAGTACTATCACCCCTTGAAGTTTGTCCCCGACTTTAATGAACACCCTGTATATATATATACACACACTTATATATATATATATATATATATATATATATATATTTTAACGACTATTGTTTTTGGACTCTGGGCACCTAAACACGAAAAAATAACATGGTCCCGGGCGTAAGTCTTGCCATGAGACCTACGTTAATAGCTTCTTCCCTATGGGAAATTTGCTAAAAAACTAGTAGTAGTAGTAGAATGAGTATTATTGTTAATACATTAAGATAACAATTAAATATAGTATAATTTTGAAATTATCACTTTTACTAATAAACTAAATAATCACTTACGAGTTCAACAATATAATACTTAGGAATAATGTAAAGAATATTGCTAAAATCTGCGTTTTTGAGAGCTTAGTACTTTATGTTAATGGGTGTGGGTCAGTTTAAAGTAAACATTCTCCTGGAAATGAGTGTCCTCGGGGAAAGCAAACACAAATGCCTTGTTAAGTGTTACAAATAAAGTAATTTTCAGATTAAATATCTTTAGTAAATATCTTAATAGCTTTGAAAGAGATACAATCTGATTTAACCAAATTGTTTCAGAGTTTGTTGCAGCTTCAGTTTGAAGGTGTTTCGGTCATGGATATCTTCAACAAAGCTAAAATCAACATCAACTTGCTTTTATATCTCCTTAACTCAAAGTTCTACAAAATTCATTAGTCTCAGTAGTTGGATTTTAAAACTGGTTTACATATAATAGCTAAATTAGGGTCTATAACAATTAACCTGACATAGTACTGATCTAACCAATTTTTTAAATAATTTATCTCCTTTAGTACACTACTGAGTACCGTATTACATTAGTCGATTTTTCATATCCCATTTTCTATCAGGATGAAATGCATATATATGTCAATTTAGTTATTTAGGAATCAACTAGGAATTCTAGATGTTTTAAAATCATAATACATAATACATAGTTCAAGTATATTTGAATTGATTCAGAATCATAAAATTGTGATTTGGATCTTAGTCCAGCATTAACCAAAGTTAAATCAGCTTTTATGACTTTTTACTGTATTTTTACTTTATTGAACTAAATTTAAGTAGCATGTAT
Source organism: Nephotettix cincticeps (assembly GCA_023375725.1). Taxonomy (NCBI): domain Eukaryota; kingdom Metazoa; phylum Arthropoda; class Insecta; order Hemiptera; family Cicadellidae; genus Nephotettix; species Nephotettix cincticeps. Next base: position 92,589,434 of record CM041786.1, on the reverse strand, counting down.
TGTAGTTATATTATTTGTGGTTGACTTTTTATAAAGTATAATAAGATGTAAGTATGGCTAGATGAATGTATGTTAATTTTCACTTGTATTAAATGTTACTTTATTTATATTTAATTACTACTTTTTCTACAGTTTATATTTAACCCTAGAAAGGTCATGTGGCACAAAAATGATCGCACAAAAAACTATTTTCAGTTTTTCTCAACTGTTGTCTCGTTAGGGCCATGCCTTTGTTAAATCCATACCCACCCCCTACTGTCACCACTTGACCAATAATTATCAATAATAATTAATACCAGCCAATACCGTCCAAAAAGGGTTTGGACCTGGCCAGAGTGTTGTTTTATCGATGCGGTCATTTTTATGCCACACGCCCTATTCATTCGCGTAATTTGGGGTCAATTTTTGGTCACGTGCCTTGATTTGTTCGATTATTTTTTATCAAACACAGTTAAATTATTTTGTGAAGTGTTACCTTCTTTTCCATTTACATATGGTTTGATTTGAATTAATGTTTTATTTCATAAGCTTCAAAAACTTTTGAAAACATGGTTAAAGTATAAAACGTACGACAGTCAATTTTAGGCCACGCGCCTCAAAGTGTAATAAAAGTTGACTCACCCTGTCTAGGTTTACAGTGATTTTTACTTTCTCCCCTTATACATAGTATATGGAGAAAGTATTGTTTTCGTCAAAATTTTCGAATTTGAACGGATATATCCACCCTCAGTGGATATATCCGTTTTGGGGTCCCCTGAATCCAAAAAAGTGGGTTTTGACGTGATGTCTGTCCGTCCGTGTGTGTGTGTGTGTGTGTGTGTGTGTGTGTGTGTCTGGATGTGTACAGTGCCACAGCCTACCCCGTTGGTCCGATTTAGATGAAATTTGGCATGTATATATATAGCCACCGTATCTCTAGGCGTTTTTTTCATTTTTTTGAATTTTTGATTTTTAAGGGTAGTTCACCCCTAAAAACCCTTAAAAAACGTGAAAAATACAATTTTCTCAAAATCGGCTCTAACGATTTTGATTAAAATTTGACAGTTTATAGTGTACAGAGTACTAAATAATTTGACACCACCCGCATGTCTGTAAAAATGACGGTTCAAAAGTTATGGGCTTTTAAATGTCAAAAAAATCAATTTTTTTAATTTTCAGCGAAAACAATAAAAGTAAAGTATAACTTGACTTGTACCATTAAAACCAGCTTAAAAAACTAAACAAATTAGTATTTTGAATTATTTGTCTACGACTAACGGTTCCAGAGAAAAGTTAAATTTACTGTCCACGATAAACGCAGTATGTTGTCTGATAGCGCCCAATGTTATTCTTATGGAGAATATAAAAAAATCAATTTCTTCCTTACTTTCCAACCGTTTTCCATGAAACTTGGTATGAAGCGTTAGGTCAAATCACCGAACAAAACCAGCTCAATAAAGCTTGGTGTTATGGGGGGGGGGTTGTCCCCCCCATACAATTTGAACAATTAATTTAACTTTGTCTCTCGTGTTTTTATTTTTAAAAATTGGATGATTATTTTTGAAACAATAAATTATTAAATGATATTTAGATAAACTTTGTAGAACATGATAGTTTTATTACAGATTGTCTTTTTTAAATTTACTTAAGGGAGAAAGTATGTGTCAGTCCACTGGTACCGTTTATTAAATATGGGACTCTTAAATATGTGCACACCCTAATGTTTTTTTAATTTTTAAAAATTAGAGTTCCCTGATGTCCAAGATGTTTGAGTCAACATTAAAATACTTATTGAGAAGCCTATTATGCAATATATGCAATATATCAGTTTGAATAAGATTTATGGATCAAGAAGAATTGATTTATTTATGAGTTACTCATATCTTTAATTCCCTAACGTTGTTTAGTGCTTAGTAACATCATTAAAATTCAGTAATTATGTTGTAATACTTAAGCAAATAAAACTATTATAACGAAAAGGTACTATTTCTTTAATCCCGGCATTTTGTCCTAATGTATCAGAATCAACTGATACTCAGGGTATTTTTTTTGCACATGTGTATGTTAGGACTGTCGAGTCCCAGGTCCATAGAATAAATCCATACATCCGTCACACCAACTCAAAAATTGGGACCTCTTCGTGGGACACACGGTTATTTTAAGCACAAAACTAAAAACTTGTTGTTATTTTTAATAAAAAATAGTAAATAATTTTCAAAATACTCCCTACAGGAAAATACTTGTATAAAATAAAATTTTAAAAAATAAAATTTACTAGTAGCTTGTTATACATTACGAATACTGTATTCTAAAAAAGTGAAGTAACTATTAATTTAAAATTTTCGACAGTTGATAGTACTCTTCAAAATAAACAAAAAATTTCCTGTAAACGTATGTCGAAAAATCATTTGTTTAGCCGTTAGCCACCATTTTGTATTTGTTGCAAAAATCTTTGTACCTCAAAAACTATTTAAGCTACAAAAACCAAACTTTGCACAAATTTTTATTAACCAAAGTAAAAAAAATTCCCAAAGTATCATTCAGTTTGCACTTATATTTTTAAAATGGCGGCGGTTGAAAATCTTTTAATTTAGATAACAACAAAACCATTAACTTGATCAAATTTTCACAGGATATAAAAATATTGTAATTTTAATTTCAAATCTAACAATACTTTGATGAACGAAATCCGCCCACTGATAATGGGAAAATGCACTTTTCTCACTTATCATTGGGCGGATTTTGTTCACCAAAGTATTGTTAGATTTGAAATTAAAATTACAATTTTTCTTATTTCTTGTCAAAATTTTATAAAGTTAATGGTTTTGTTGTTATTTAAATTAACAAGTTTTTTACCGCCGCCATTTTGGAAATATGAAAGCAGACTAAATGATACTTTAAGAATATTTTCCTCTTTAGCCAATAAAGGTGGTTTCTGTAGCTGAAATAGTTTTTGAGATAAAGCGATTTTTGTAAAAAATACAAAATGGTGGCTAGCGGTTAAACAAAAGGTTTTAGGACATTTTTTGATATTTTGAGGACTATCAACTGTCGAAGTTTGTCCCCGACTTAATTGGACACCCTCTATATATATATATATATATATATATATATATATATATATATATATATATATATATATATATATATAAAGTAAAGTTAAAATAATTAACTGAGTATCCTTGACAAACATTATTTTATTTTAACAACATGTTTCAACCTTTAAAGGCCATTTTCAAGTTCAAATAAAATTTACTACTAGCTTGTTATACATTACGAATACTGTATTCTAAAAACCCTATATATATATACAGGGTGTTCATTAAAGTCGGGGACAAACTTCGAGGGGTGATAGTACTCATCAAAATAAACAAAAAATCACCTATAACCATTTGTCGAAAAATGCTTCGTTTAGCCGCTAGCCGCCATTTTGTATTTTTTACAAAAAACGTTATATATCAAGAACTATTTAAAATACAGAAACTAAACTTTGCCTACATATTTATTGGTCAAAGAGGAAAATATTTTTAAAGTATCAATTAATTTGCATTTATATTTTCAAAATGGCGGCGGTTAAAAATATTTTAACAAAAAAACTATTAACTTTATAAAATTTTTGCAAGATACAAAAAAGATTGCAATTGTAATTTCAAATCGAACGGTACTTTAGTGAACGAAATCCGTCCACGGATAACCGAGAAAATGCAGGTTTAATGTTACATTACAGGGCCCGCGCGCCACCGCAGCGCGGCCGTGGCAAAGAAGCCGCGATGTACCAGCTGAACTCCGCTTCTTAGCCACGGCCGCGCCGCGGTGACGCACGGGCCCTGTAATGTAACATTAAACCTGCATTTTCTCGGTTATCCGTGGACGGATTTCGTTCACCAAAGTACCGTTCGATTTGAAATTAAAATTACAATCTTTTTTGTATCTTGTAAAAATTTTATAAAGTTAATGATTTTTTTGTTATTTTAATTAAAATATTTTTAACCGCCGCCATTTTGAAAATATAAATGCAAATTAATTGATACTTTGAAAATATTTTCCTCTTTGACCAATACATATGTGTGCAAAGTTTGGTTTCTGTATCTTAAATAGTTCTTGATATATAAGATTTTTTGTAAAAAATACAAAATGGCGGCTAGCGGCTAAACGAAGGATTTTTAGACAAATGGTTATAGGTAATTTTTTTTTATTTTGATGAGTACTATCACCCCTTAAAGTTTGTCTCCGACTTTAATGAACATCCTGTATATATATATATATAGGGTTTTTTATTTTGCTTAATTCAAAAAACTACACAAGCATGAAATCAAATGTAGCTGAACACATGATAAAGAACCATCACAATTTTAAAAGTTTGCAAGAAGACCTTGATATAATTGCATTTGGAACAAAGAACACTAAATTAGACGCAAAAGAAGAATTACACATTTACAAAAACTTCAAAACATAACCTAACAGATTTATTAATAAAATGCAAACGCACACAAAAAATATTGAAAAAATCATGCAACTACATCCCAAGACTACATGAAAATCATCTGCTGATAAAGATATCAAACATTTATTTACATCTATATAAATAAAATTAGAGTTTTGTCTGTACATTGCTCAGAATTATATATTTTTTAGTTTTTTTTTTACTTTACGTGCGTTAGAGAAGCCGAAACCGGTCTTATCTTAATTTTTGTCTGTTTGTCTGTGTCGCTCTAGGAGGCATTTTACGCTGCCTTCTCCGAAAAAACAGGACAACTGATTACAATGAAACTTATTTCATGTATTCTCTACATTCCAGAGAAAGTTTATAAATGCTTGAAATCGGCCGCTGCCCCTTGAAAAGTGTATAACGAGCATTTAAAAACTCACTTTTACACAATATTAATCACATTTTGCTTCAGTAAAATGGCGCAGTATGCTTCAGTAATGGTGGTTGGTATTGGTAATAATCAGCTGCCTTTGTAGTTTAAAGATTCAATAGAAAGAAAAACAAACAGCTGTCAGATATATATTTGTTAGTTTAAATTGGTCATTGATTTTAAACCCATTTCGAAATCATACTATATTAAAAAGGTATTTTAACGTATAACTAATTATAATAATGGAATAAATGTTCTAATAAATTTAATTGTAAAGTAATGCTAAACAATAAAACTGGGTATTGATTTATTTTCTTTGTATTGATTTGTTTAGGATTTCAGGTTTACATTTTGGTATGATAATCTTTCTTCTTTTAACTGAATCCTACAACCCGTACAAAGGATGGGCTTACTGCTAGTTTAATAATAATTTTTATATATTAGGTTAAGTGAACTTATGAAAATGTCCTTATGGTACGAAACATGTTAGTTAAATAAATTTAAAAAAAGGGTTTTTAAATGTTTTTTACATTAGTAACAATTGTAATAGTAGCCCTCCTGACCTTAAACAAGAAGATAAATAAATAAATATATATATATACAGGGTGTTCATTAAAGTTGGGGACAAACTTCGAAGGGTAATAGTACTCATCAAAATAAACAAAAAAATTCCTATAAACATATGTCGAAAAATCCTTTGTTTAGCCGCTAGCTGTTATTTTGTATTTTATACAAAAAACTTTATATATATGAAGAGCTATTTAAGATACAGAAACCAAACTTTGCACACATATTTATTGGCCAAAGAGAAAAATATTCTCAAAGTTTCATTAACTTTGCTTTTATATTTTCAAAATGGCGGGGGTTCTTAAAGTTAATCGTTTTTTTGTTATTTAAATTAAAATATTTTTAAGCGCCATAATTTTGAAAATATAAAAGCAAACTTAATGATAATTTGAGAATATTTTTTTCTTTAGCTATTAAATATGTGTGCGAAGGTTGATTTCTGTATCTTAAACAATTATTTATATATAACGTTTTTTGTATAAAATACAAAATGGCGGCTAGCGGCTAAACGAAGGATTTTTCGACATATATTTATTAGAAATTTTTTGTTTATTTTGATGAGTGCTATCACCCCTCGAAGTTTGTCCCCAACTTTAATGAACACCCTATATATATATATATATATATATACATATTATAGAGTTTATTTGCATGCCATACGATTTAAAACTAAACAAAGCCATACAGAAAACATTTACACAACAAAAATTCAAGATAAGTTACAGAACAAGACACAACACATATGAAATAATACAAAAGAAATCACAAAACAACAACCAAACTATTACACAAGATCAAGAATATATAAAATTAAATGTGATGACTGTAATAAATATTATATTGGACAAACCGGTAGAAATTTTCAAACAAGATTCAAAGAACATATACAAGTGCTAAAATCAAACAACATAAAAATCAGTGTTCGCCGAACATATTCTTTCCACAAACAACAATTACACTAGTATGACACAAAATATGACTATATTGAATTTCAAACACAAAGGAAGAAAATTGGATACAAAAGAAGAATTCCAAATTTATACTCACTATCAAATTGACAAAAATAATACTGTATATTAAACACTGCACAAATTGAAAGAAACAATCCAATATATGAAAAAATTATACAAGAAAGAAATAATACATGCTAACACACTCCACCAATTTTAATACAGTGAAATTTAAATTATCATATGACATTTATTTACATTTATAAATTAAGATTATCAAATTAGGTTAAACATTTGTACTTCTTGATGATGGGATGATTCCCGAAACATGTCGAAGGAATAATTAAAATGTTTTCTAATGGTACTCGGTTGACTTATTTAAAGATAATTACTGTATATTAGTAGCCTATTTGATGAACTAAATAGTGAGAATTTTATATATATATATAATGTCTATATATATATATATATAAATTTTAACGACTATTGTTTTTGGCCTCTGGGCACCAAAAAATAAAAGGAACATGGTCCTGGGCTTAAGTCTTGCTATGAGATCTACGGTAATAGCTTCTTCCCTATGGGAAAATTCGGTAAAATTGGGTTTCTTCCGTTTTTCATATGTAATTTAAAATATTTTTAAATTTCATCTTTCGCCATTAGAATCAGCTTGAAAAACTACACAGTTTAGTTCCTTAAAGTTTTGCTCCACATCCAACGGTTACCAAGATGATAAAAATCTAAACATAGTATGTTGTATTTCGGGGGCCCAATGTTAATGATATAGGATAAGGAAATAATAATATTTCACTATATTTATGGATGAATGTATATTTTGGATGAAACTTGATATATAGCTTCATGTGGTTGAGATTCACCCGTTTATGCTTAAAAATCATTGTTTATGTGTGTACTTTTTTACCTTGTTCAAGTTTCCATGAAAACAATACAACACACATAATAAAAATTAATTGTAGCTTGCCAAAAATTTTTAATACATTTTAAAACACTTCAAACATGAGAGACAACAACACAATAATAATAAACAATAACATATGTTCCAAATAATTAAATAATTAATCATATTGGATATAGAGGCAGGCACTGAGCTTGGCTATAAGTCCATAAAAGTCCAAGGCCGTAACATACCCCCGCCCATGAACCACTCCGGGGTTCATGACAGAATCAAAGATGAATAAACAAAATAAGTCGAACGATCCAATTGCCTCTTTTTTCTGTCTTCAGTCAATTATCAAGGGGAAGTGGAGATACCTTGGTGATTCGCCTTGAGAGAGGACCTTTAGAGGTTTGAAGGTGCACCACTCGAACGAGTCCATCGGGACCTGGTGAAGTCAAAGTAACGCGACCCATGCGCCATGAAAGTGGAGGCTGATTTGCTTCATGGATGAGGACGAGATCTCCAACTTTTACATTTGGCTGAACAGTTCTCCATTTTCCTCTTTCCTGTAAGATGTAGAGATACTGCTTTTACCACTTTTTCCAAAAGCATTGGGTTAGGAATTGGACTAATCTCCATCTTGAAAGGCGGTTTGTGGGAACTCCTTCCCAGTTAGATTCAGGAAGAGAGAGAAGTGGTCCTCCAACAAGAAAATGCCCAGGAGTAATGCAATCAATCTCGCAAGGGTCTGAGGAGAGTGGTGTTAAGGGCCTAGAATTAAGAATTGTTTCAATGCGCGTTGACAAAGTAATGATTTCTTCTAGAGTTAAGATTTGATCTCCTATCACTCTTCGAAGATGGTATTTGACACTACGAACCGTTCGTTCCCAGAGGCCACCTTGGTGGGGTGCTGCTGGTGGCATGAAATGAAACTGGATGTGATTGTTAGTCGAGAATTTATGGATTGTCTTTTGATTTTCCTCTTGACCTAGAAAGTTCTTCATAATATTTTGAATTTCATTGGCAGCTCCTACATAATTGGTACCGCAGTCTGAATATATATTGCGACACAACCCTCGACGTGATACAAATCTTGTCAACGCTGCAATGTAAGCTTCAGTGTTGAGACTGGTGACAACCTCCAGATGGACAGCCTTGACGGCAAAACATACAAATATACAAATGAATACTTTGATTTTACTAGCTCTTCTCAGTGTACTAGTCTTGACATAAAAAGGACCTAGATAGTCTGTCCCACAGTTTTCAAACACTCTTGAGGGTGTCACTCGTTGAGAAGGAAGATCTCCCATTTTCTGCGTAATTAGTTTGGGGTTGCATTTAAAACATCGAATGCATTTAAAAATTCTGCTTCGGATGACACTTCGCCCTGACAAAATCCAAAATTTTTGAAATATTGCTGCTTGCACTAACTGAGGTCCTGCATGTAGGTATTTCAGGTGATAAAAATCAATGATGAGGTGAACGACGTGATGAGACTTGGGAAGCAATATTGGATGCTTGCTATCATATGAGAGATCAGAGTGTTGAAGTCTACCACCCACCCTGATTAACCCAACATCATCAATAAAAGGCGAAAGATGACAAAGTCGAGAAGTACATTGTTCACCAGAACCCAGGGCGCGTACATCTTCTTTAAATTCCGATTGCTGAATCAATTTGCATATTTTCCATTCAGCTTCTTTAATTTCTTTTAACTTTAAATTTCCCTTGACCTTATTCACTCCCATGCAGTTATTAATAAAGCGCATCACATAAGTAAATACTCTTAATAGTGTGTTCCATGAGGAGAATTTACCAAGCAGATCATCTGTAGTGGACTGTATGGTTACTAATATGGGAAGTGGATCTTGCTTTATTTCAGGTAACTCCTCAGGTACAATCGGAGTGAACATTGTTTTTGCCCAGGATTCTTGAGATTGCTGCAACCAGGAAGGCCCATGCCACCAAAGGTCATGACCTAAGATAGAAGACGGAAGGAGACCTCGACTGGCACAGTCAGCTGGATTAGAGTTAGTTGGAACATGTGACCATGCATGTGATGGAATAAGTTCCTGTATCTGAGCAACCCTATTGGCTACATAAACCTTCAACCGGTATGGCGGTGTGTGGATCCATGACAGAACTACAGAAGAGTCACACCACGCCTTTATCAAGCTGATACTGCATCGTTGAGACAAAATAGAGGGGGAAAAATGGAGTAGATTAGCCAGGAGATGAGCACCACAAAGCTCAAGGCGGGGTATCGATATTCTTTTGAGAGGAGATACTCGTGATTTAGCAATGAGCAGAAAAGTCTTTACATTTTCATTAGGACAAACAACGCGAACATAAACAACTGCACTGTAGCCCGCTTCAGAGCCATCACAGAATCCATGGAGTTGGATATTGAGAGCATTACACAATGCTATATAACAAGGTATTTTGAGGTTGTTCAAACTAGGTATTTGACTAATGAATCGCTTCCATTTCTCTGCAATGTGTACCGGCACTTGTTCATCCCACTGCAGACCAATTGTCCATAGTAGTTGTAGGAGAGACTTAGTCCAAAACGTCACAGGAGTCAACCATCCACATATGTCATAAATTCGAGCAACGGTTGAAAGAATGAGTCTTTTAGTGACTTTTGTATGTGGTAGATTGAGACGGTAAACAAGTTCGTCACTCTCTGTGACCCATTTAACCCCTAGCACATTGTACAACGGATGTTCTGGGTCTGAACATGGCAGAGGTTCTTCCCGGTGTGATTCAGGGACATTGCGCACAATCTGTGTACAATTACTTGTCCATTTTCTCAGGTCGAAGCCACCTTTAGAGAGAAGTTGGATGGCTTCAGTTTGGAGAGTAAGAGCATTTTCCATTGTATCTGCTCCTAATATTAAATCATCGACGTAGATTTGATTGTTTATAGCTTGACTTGCATGAGGAAACATATGACCCTCATCGATGACGAGCTGCTTCAGAGTTCGTATCGCAAGATAAGGTGAACTGGTAAATCCAAAGACCACGGTTGTCAAACGATATATTGACAGAGGTTTGCATGATTCTTCACGCCAGTAAAGAAGTTGGTAATTTCTATCATCTGGATGAATGAGAATTCTTCTGAACATTTGTCTTATATCACTACAACAGACGAATGGGTAAGACCTGAATAAAATCAAAATATCACTGATTTCATTTTGAAGCTTAGGTCCGGAATGAAGAATATCATTGAGTGATACACCAGATGACGATCGAGCACTGGCGTCAAATACAATCCGAACCTTTGTTGATGATGAGTCTTCTTTGATAACCGCATGGTGTGGGAGAAAGAAATGCTCTTTATCTGGGAGTGGGGGGACATTCACTGGTTCCATATCTCCAGAGTCCAACAATTCTTTTATGCAATCGTGATATTTTTCCTTCAAGACCGGGTTGGAGTTAAGTCTTTTCTCTAATGAGAAAAACCTTCTTTTTGCCATACTTGAAGAATCGCCTAAAGGAGGATGTTCATCTTTCAAAGGGAGACGAACAACATAACGCCTTGTTGAATCTCTTGAGTGTGTTTTGATGAAGTGGTTTTCATAAAATGTGTCATCTGGAGTAGGCCTTGAAAGGGGGCTCTTCATGAGTCCAAAACCTTTGTACAGCTTGATAGAGATCATGTGAGTCAATAGTGAGTAGAGAGGTGTCACTTACGTCGCCTGCATCTTCAATAATATCAGAGTAAGGCTCAGATTGAGGAGATTCAAATGAAGGGGACGAACCTATCAGAATATAACCAAACACAGAATTCATGGCTGATGGTAGATTTTCACCAATAATGAGTTTTTCTCCAGTCATAATTTTAGGATAGAGATCGGCTCCTAATAACATATCAACTGTACTAGGAGTGTCAAATGTTGGATCCGCAAGAACAAGATTCTTAAATTTATCCTTTACATCCTGAGGAACTTGATTGTGAGGTAAATTAGATGTTATTCGATTCAATATAACCACGGGGTGGTTATCAGTCACTTTAGTTCCATTTAAGGCAGATAAGTGAACCCTAGAAAGACCTTTACTTTTTACATGGCATGATGACAGACCATCAATTCTGTTATATTTAACAGAAGATCTTTCGAGTGAAAGTAAACTCGCAGCTGTTTCAGTTATGCAAGAAATCATGGAGGCTGAATCCACAACAGCTCTGAGTACTAGCGAAATACCCATGGTTGAGGTTACTCGTACCAGAATGGTACCTAATAGTATTGTGGTGGGTCTGTGAAGGCAGCTTTTATTTTGAGAAAGTGCAACTATAGCGTTTTTTGAGGGGTCCATTGCTGGAGTAAACTTATAAGAGGACTGATTTGATTGATTTTCAATAGAATTAGACACTTTGCGCTCAGGGAAGTGTAACCATGAATGGTGTTTCTTCTTACATTGTTCACAGACCCTTTTGGATTTGCATTTGTTTACAGAATGAGCAGAACCTAAACAGTTGAAACAAAAATGATTTTGTTTTACAAACTCAAATTTATCTTGTGTCGACAACTCCTTAAAAACTGGGCAACCATAAATGGAGTGCCCTTCCTTGGAACAATATTTACATTTCATTTTAGGAGAAGAGATAAGTACAGTGCGGTTTTCTTTATAATCTTTATCAATTTTTGAACTACTAGGTTTTGGATTAGAATGATGTGTGAGACTTGGATAAGACGAAAGACCAGCTGCCTCCAACCGATTACATTCCTTTTCCATAAACACTATGTGTCCATTGGACCCACATGGGAAAAAAGATGAACAAGATGGCGACCAGTACAATAACCCTGTAAAGTGCTCTGTTTTTAAAGTTAAAATACAGTGATTTATACCTAATATTTTCTTTTATAATGCAGTTTAAAGTAATTTTGTAACATACCTTCACATTTTACATGTTGAGTTTTAGGAAAGTTTTTAACAGTTGGCTTATAATATACTGAATACTCTTGAGGATAACGTGGATTAGTCAAGGTCAGTTGTATCTGTTGATAACAAGATTTAACCAGTCAAGGTCAGCTACGCTAAAGTCTAAACCTCACACTGATAATAGCTGGAGCTTCTCTAATAGTGTTCAGCTCCTTATCTTATCCTTATACGGTTTTATCAGAAAATCTTGTTTACAGACTTATTTAAATCTTTTTACAATATACATCTTTGTACATATTTTGTGACTTAAAAAAATGGTTCAATCAAAAACCTTAGATATAAAAAATATTAGTCCTCACAAAAAAACCAGGGCATACCTCTTAAAATCCAAGGCAAATGTTGAACAGAGCTCAAAACAATTATCTAGGCCTTTACAATTGGAAAATAAGATTACATCTATTAACTCCCCAACAATGTCAGGGACTCATTTGGTAAGGATACATGAACTTGAGGAATTGAATAAACAACTCAAGGAAGATAATCTAAAACTAAAAACTGAAAGTGAATCTGTTAAAAGGAGTCTTGAATTGCTATCTCCAACGTGGCTTACAGATGATTGTATCACATCCTATTTTGACCTTATGACCCTTAACTTGCCCAGAGATGATTACGGTAAAATACATTTTATGAAACCATCAATTACTCAAGCTATAAAAATACTCAATAGTTATGAAGATTTTCTCGATCCCATTCAACTTGATGAAAAGGACATAATAATTATGCCAATAAATGACAGTATTGGGGCCTTGGAGGATAGTGGATCTCATTGGAGTTTGCTAGTTTACAGCAAAGTAGATACTAAATTCTATTATTATGATTCATTGAAAGACTACAACTTACAATCAGCAAAAATAGTAATTGAAAAACTTGGAAACTATTTTTCGCTCCAAATGAATCCCCAATTAGTGTTAATTAATGGTCCTACCCAAGAAAATAATTATGATTGTGGCATATATATGATAGCAGCAATGGAATGTGTTTCCCTGCATTTTAAAGAACATCGCTCAGTTGAAAATCTGTCAATACCACAGATTAGTACACTTGACTGTGCTAAAAAACGAGCATTCCTAACTTATGTTTTGGTTAATGGATATAACACTCCTACAGAAATGCTGTTGTCTCTAATGACTAAACCCAAACAAATCCCTTTTAACAGAGCTGAATCTAATTGTGTAAATTACTTAACAACACCACCATGCAATGACTTAAGAAAAACAGTACTACTTGATAACACAACAAAAAATCATTCCAATAAAGAAAAGATATTAAGTCAAACTGGTCATCAAAATAAGTTATTAATTCTTGCAGACAGTCACGGGCGTAACTTATATTGGGAACTTGAAGCTAAATTACCCAAAACTACTTCCGTTTCCAGCATTTTCAAGCCCAATGCACCACTTTGGAGTGTAGTGAGCAATATTAAAAAACTGTCTAAATTCTTTACTAAAGAAGACTTTGTTGTAGTGATAGGTGGATCAAATGATAATGTCATCGGGAGGGAGGATACGCTGCTAAGCAGGTTCAAAGAAGTATTAAGAAACACTCAACACACTAATGTTATCATTTCTGCTCTCCCACTGAAACATACTCAACCATGGGAAGTTGACAGTGTGGACTACATTAATTTTGAACTAGAATATATGGTAAAAAGGACTAAACACGCAATGTTTCTATCAGTTAATGAACTACCAAGGCATATGTATACTAGACATGGTTTACATTTTAATCATCATGGTAAATCGAGGATAGCAACTATGATTAAAGATAAAATAAAAAATGTAATAGTTTCAATGCCGGAAGAAGAAACTGTGAAAATAAATCAAACTAGGGAGGAAACAATGTTTGTAAACAGTGAAGATAACAGTTTATCAACTCAGCAAGTCCACATTGGACCCTTGGACATTGGGCCCAGCAAGTCCCTCTACACCCATCGACCTTTGAACCATCAATAAAATCACCATTCCTTGGATTTTCAACTCCTGATGTGTCAGAACTTAATCGTAAACTAGCATTAACAAAAAATATAGGAACTAAACTAAAAACAAACTGGTGTAAGGATAAAAATGTAGAAAAAAACATTGTAAAACCAAATGTCACGGTAACAACTTAGAATACCTTAAAAATAGCATAAATTCACAGTTAGATATTTTTCACCAGAATATAGGACATTTAGATTCAAGTATTGATCCTTTGTTAATTACAATTGAAGAGTTAAATCCACATATTGTAGTTTTAAGTGAACATAAATGTGTAAATAATGACATAAAAACAAGGAATCTGAATGGTTTTAATCTAGTAACATATTATGCTCGAGAACATACAACTGGCGGGGGAGTTGTAATATACGCTAAAGAAGGTTTAGATTATAAAGAAATTATTGTGCCTGAAATACAAACAATACTTGCTGAAAAAATTTTGGAATTTTGCGCTGCTGAATTTAAATATGAAAATAACACATTCCTTGTTTGTGCAATCTATAGATCACCTAAAAAACATCTTCTAGTTACATTTATGGATAAATTTTATGAGTTACTTTGTATTTTGAGTAAATTTAAAGGCAAAATTATTATAACTGGTGATTTCAACATAAATGTTTTAGATGATAACAGATTCGTAGGTGAGTTCTTAAATATTGTTAACAGTTTTGGATTGAGACACTTAATAAATGTGCCAACAAGGGTCTCAGCCACATCTGCCTCAGCCATTGATAATTTTTTAACCAACATAGATGGAAAATACTGTAAAGCCAGTAGTCTTATCACAGCCTTATCTGACCATGATGGTATCTTGTTAAATGTTTATCCTGTAAGTAAAAGTAAAAAGAAAGAATGTAAATATTTAACTGTGTATAAGAGAAAATTCAGTAGGCATAATATAGAATGTTTTAGGCAACTTTTACTAAAGGAATCATGGAAGAATTTGTATTTTGCTCAAAGTCATGCTAAATTTGATGAATTTTACAAGACTTTTATGTACTATTTTGACTTATCTTTTCCAAAGGTTAGGGCTAGATATAGTAGTAATAGGAACAGTTTAAATTGGATGAATGATAATATTAAAAGAGATAGACAAAATTTAATTTATCTTTGTAGAGAGTTAAAAAATGGAGATGAAATTGAATTTCAGAAGCATTATAGATGTAAAAAAAATAACTACAGGAGATCAATTATTAAAGCTAAGAAAAATTATTATACACATTTAATTGACCACTCTAGTAATAAAAGTAAGACAACCTGGCAAATTATAAATCAAGATCTGGGGAAAAACAAAAGTAATACTATTAAAAAACTTGAAATTTTTTGTAATGGTAAAATTGAGTCAGAACCTGAAGTTGTTGCAAATAGCTTTAATAACTATTTTGTAAATGTAATAGATCCATCAGAAATTAATCAACAGAATGTTGGTGGTTTGCAACCTTTTGTTGAGCCTGGCTTGCCTAAGTTCCGTTGTAATCCAGTTAATGAGGATGAAATACTAAAAATCGTCCAAAAATTAAATAACAAAAAGTCGAGTGGCTATGATGAAGTTCCAATATCTGTAATTAAAGCAACTATACATCTTTTACTAAAACCTCTTGTTCATGTTATTAACGCTTCATTCATAACAGGAATTTTTCCTCAAAAATTAAAAATTTCAAAGGTTATCCCAGTATATAAAAAAGGTAACCCACAGGAAATCATGAACTATCGACCAATATCTATTCAGCCAACTATTTCTAAGATTTTTGAAAAATGTATGTACAATAGGCTAGAAAACTTTTTTGAACAAAATAATATGTTTGATGAAAACCAGCATGGATTTAGGCGGGGTAGGTCGGTTACAACTGCGGCAGTAAGTTTTGTTGAAGATGTAATTAAAGACATAGATGCGAAAAAAAAAGTCTTGGCAATTCTGATGGACCTATCAAAAGCCTTTGATAGAGTCTGTCACAATATATTAATATCAGAGTTAATGAAATGTGGGGTTCAGGGATTAAATTTAAAGTGGCTGGAGTCTTTCATCAAAGGAAGGATGCAATATGTGGAAATCTCGTCTATTGTACAAAATTTTGTAGTTATAAACAAATCTCAACTAAAAGAAAT
Source organism: Nephotettix cincticeps (assembly GCA_023375725.1). Taxonomy (NCBI): domain Eukaryota; kingdom Metazoa; phylum Arthropoda; class Insecta; order Hemiptera; family Cicadellidae; genus Nephotettix; species Nephotettix cincticeps. The sequence continues at coordinate 92,573,158 of CM041786.1, read as the reverse complement.
TAAATTTTCTGTCCCTCAAGGTTCAATTCTGGGACCCCTTCTTTTCATTTGTTATTTTCGAGGTCTTAATAATGAACTGACAAAGATTAAAAAAAACAACCTGGTTTATATGTATGCAGATGACTCAACACTTAAAATCTCCGAATCAGATTTCTGGTCACTTCAGTTTTTTTCCGAACTTTACCTTGATATTACTTTAGATTTCCTCCAAAGTAAAAACTTAAAGTTGAATAGCTCTAAAACAAATTATATCATTTTTGATCTAAAAAGTAAATATTCTCAATCACTCACAATGAACAACTTTCATGTTTCATTACAAAATCACTCTTTGGAAAGAAAAAAAAGTACAAACTTTCTTGGTTTAATAATTGATGACCAGCTTTCGTGGAATGAACATGTTGACTTTGTGTGCAATAAAATAAGTTCTGGTTTATTTGCTTTGCGTAGATTGTCTTTTTACTGTCCGTTAAATACATTACTTATCGTTTATTTTTCAAATATACAGTCATACATACAATTTGGTCTTTTATTATATGGTGGCACATCAAAAATTAACTTGAATAGAATAATAAAATTACAAAAGAGAGCAATTAGAGTAATGTTAAATATGAAAAATGACGAATCTTGTAAACAAAAGTTCAAAGAACTTAAAATCTTAACCGTTTATAATATGTACATTTATCAAACTATTCTATACATGAATAAAAATAAACTAAACATTTCTAAATCAAAGGATCTGCATGCATATAACACAAGAAATCGGGAAAATTATAAAGTTGGAAAACATAGGACAGAACTTTTTTCAAGACAACCCTTATATGCAGGTACAAAGTTTTATAACTGTCTGCCTCCTTTCATAAAACATTCTGAAGGAGGCAGGTTCAAAAGAGATTTGTTCACATTTTTAATCGAACACCCCATTTACTCCTTCGATGAATACTACCAGGTGGTTAAAAAGTTTAATTGTTGATATTTTTTTTTCTTTGTTTAATACATTTATATTTTAAATATTTGAATGTTTATGTTTTACTTGTAAATAATTTGTACTATAAATATTTTAATGTTGATGTTTTTAAAACTATTTTATATTTTAAATATTTTAATTAGTTTTAGTCTTTTTCATAGATGTATTGTGACGCCATTCATATATATTGTATTTGTGTATGATGAATAAAGATATCTGAATATGAATAGTTCTTCGGCACTAGGAAACGTCTGGGAATCTGCCCTATCATCCTCAAACCTTTTTCGCGTTTGATTGTCTAACTTTCTCATAAGGAGAGACGATAGTATTATATTAGACGGTTTTACCTCATGTTTCAAAGCGATAAGAGCCTGGTCATTTTCATGGAACCGCGAGATGAACGATCTTAAGTTACTAGCCGTTGGGGTTTGAATTGGAGGCAAATCAATTATGTTATTAACATGAAAACTAACTATTTTTCTATTATTCTCATACCTCTTTTTGAGGATTTTCCATGCTACCGCATAATTCTCTGGAGTGATCTGAAGATTTTTTACTAAGTTGAGGGGCTCGCCTTGAAGTGACAACAAAAGATACTGCATTTTTTGAGATTCATTAATGTCAGAGTTTTTATTGACTGAGGCATCAAACAAATTAAAGAAAGTTAACCATTGATCAGGAGATCCATCAAAAGGTTTTAAGGTAAGTCGAGGTAGTTTTAAATTCAATGGTGAAACATTAGACTTACTTGGAGAGACAAGCCGTGTGTTGTTACCTTGATATTGCTTCGTCAGTAATTCAATCGATTTGTAAATCTCAGTTATATCCTCTTGTACCGCCAGAACATTATCAATATTAAATTCCTCTTCTTCCTCGGCCATTAACTGAGTTAAGGAATTGCTAAAGTCTGAAAAGTGGGTTTTAGCGACATTGTGGTAAAAGTTGAGCTCATTGAGCTCTGTTTGACCAAGTCCATCGGTGATCACAACATTTGTTATTATTTCCTCTACGTGAGTCTTAGTTTCAGTTAAACTACTTTTTAATAGAGTGCTTTTCCTTTCAAAGATACAAAACTTCATAATGGACGAACAAATTAGTAATTATTAAATTCAAGAGATTAAAATCAATACAAAATAAAATGAAGCAACAAAAACATCAGGCAAGGAAAGAGAGATTACAATTTCAAAATAGAGAGATTTCATAAATAAAACATGGACAAGGATATTTGTGGGTTCTTCACAAAACTTCCATAGCCTTAGTCTATCCGGTTCGTTCAGGACCATGTACTTTTTTACCTTGTTCAAGTTTCCATGAAAACAATACAACACACATAATAAAAATTAATTGTAGTTTGCCACAAACTTTTAATACATTTTAAAACACTTCAAACATGAGAGACAACAACACAATAATAATAAACAATAACAAAAAACATATGTTCCAAATAATTAAATAATTGATCATATTGGATATAGAGGCAGGCACTGAGCTTGGCTATAAGTCCATAAAAGTCCAAGGCCGTAACAATGTGTTTATCATGGCAGCTACTGAATTACACCAAGGGGCGGAGCAGTGTTCCTATAGCGCGTCAGCCATGTGGCTTTTTGTGCACCCCTGTTGTTGAATGTCTCATGGACTTTCCAGGCTTAAAAGCCTGATGAACTGCCATAGTCTCCCGACCAGCTCCTTCCGGGGAAGGTGACATCCCCTCTTCATAATGTTGTGATTGGCAGCTCTCACCTCAGCCAGTACAGTGCAGTAACACAGCAGATGATCGGCAGTGTCCTTGGACAGCCCACACTTCCTGCAGATTGGGTCTCCAGAAAAGAATCCCATGCAAGCAAGATCTTTCCTCATATGTCTGTGTCTCGTGATGAGACCTACAATGAGTCTGAGTTCGGCCTACCTAACCGTAGGAGGTCCTCTGCGATCCTCGAGGAGGGAGAACTGAGAGACGGTTTACTTACTCTCAGGAGGGGAAGCTCCGTCCATCTTCTGCGGTGACTCTCACATGCCCACGTGTTGATCTCTCGATCCACATGCGCCACATGGAGATGCCGAAAAAGGGTTGTGGGCCCACGAATGGGATTAAAGCGCCATTGTTCACCAGACGATCCGCTGTTTCATTGCCCATAATACCTGAGTGTCCTAGGACCCAGCAAAGGGTAACGTTGTTACGACTGCCAAGAGAAGACACGGCGTTGCAGCATTCCTACACTATCTTGGAGTCGAAGGTACAGGAGTCCAGTGCCTTGACTATCTGAGAAAATGGTAATGTTCCTGTTCCTGACACCTCTTTTGAGGTTGAACAGAGCACATTCCATGATGGTTGCCACTTCTGCCAGGAACACCAAGGGGAAATCCCCCATGGGAACGCAGAGCTTTACCTTATCTTGCATCCCCAGTATCCCAGCTCCAGTTCCCTTACTTCCCTTAGAGCCATCCGTGTATCATTCTGACTTACAGGAATGAAGAGGTCTGCTGCCATCTTGCCAATCAATCCTTGGTGGAATAACCACTGAAAATGACTTACTGGTGGATAATGCGTTGGAGGACCAGGCCTGATGGCCAAAGTTGAAAATAAATTAGTATCACTTACTTGTAATATTTCTAGTGATATATGAAAAACATACAAAAGAAAAACTCACTTTATGGTTGAAAAACAAATTTAAATGTAATATTCTAAGGAACATAAACAACATTTTGTCAACAATAATAATAATTTAAAATATAATATCATATGATCACATGAACTGCAGGGCTCAGTTGTCACAACCCACCATTCCGGCCCCTTTGAAGTACACTGTGCTTCAACGTGAAGTATCATCTCGTGGCAGTGGGCACAGTTTCGTTACGGGACTAGTGAATAATCCAGTTGATGTCCGAACTTCAGCCACTTGGACTATATTATCTTTTCCTGAAAATACTCAAACCACGCGAGCTAAAGGCCACTGAAGAGGACTAGAGTGTGGCTACAGAACAATGACCATGCCTCCAATGTTGAATTTTGGCAACTTTTATTTTTCCATTTCAGCCGTTGTTGTAGGGTATGGAGGTATTTCTCGAAGAGCTGTTGCATGAAGGGGTGTTTGAGATGACTTGAAGGTGTATTTATAAATTACTTTTCTGGAAGTGACACCAGTGGTCCACCTATTAAGAAGTGATCAGGAGTGAGGGCAGAAAAATGGGATGTTAGATACTGTCTTGCCAATGACCCTTTGCAAATGACGTTTGATGCCCTTTACAGCATTTTCCCCATAAGCCACCGAAATGTGGGGCAGCAGGTGGATTAAAAAGAAATTTTTTTTCTTGCTGGTTACAAAATTCTGTATTGCTTGTTGAGATATGGGGTTATTAATATTATCTTTCAGTAGTATTTCAGTTCTGCCCAAGCTCCAGTGAAGTTAGTTGCACAATCTGAGTAAATGTTTGAGCTTAAGCCGCGTCGAGAGGTAAATCTGACGAGAGCAGCGAAAAAAGCGAACGTAGTTAAGTTGGTAACTACTTCGATATGAGTTACCTTTGTTGTCATGCAGACGAAAATGCATATATATACTTTGACTTGTTTGTATGATCGCAAGTTGTGAATTTTGACGGTGTATGGTCCGGCATAATCAATACCTGTTGACAAATACGGTCTGGATGGAGTAAGACGAAATCCAGGTATTTCTCCCATGAGTGGAGTGTTACTTTTCGGACTGGTTTTGAAACAAATCACGCACTTGTGGATACGAGAACGAATCACATTTCTTGCACTTAATATCCACACATTTTGGCACAATAAGGATTGTACCAGCTGCGGGCCAGCATGTGGATGGTAATGATCAATCAATATATTCACGACATTGTGTTGTTTGGGTAACAGAATATGATGACGGACATCAAATGGTAACATTGAGTGTGAAAACGTCCACCGACCCGAATCAGATTATTCTGATCAAGAAATGGGTTAAACGTTTGTTGGACACACCTTTTGTTCAGATAGTAATTTAATTTCTTCAGAAAAGTGTTTCTACTGTACTAGTGAAAATATTTTAGTATGTGCAGCATTCAGGCCAATGGTTGTAAGAAATCCAAGTCGATGTGATGATTCACGACAATTATTGATGGAACTCATCACAAATGCCATTGTTCGAATAAGTGACGACCAGGATGAAAACTTCAATTACAATGCAAGATGAAAATCACAATCTTCTTGAGTGTTTGATGCAAGTGTTGGGAGTAAATCAGGTTTAATTCAAGATCTGAGTCAAAAGATGTAGGAATGAATTTTGAAGCTGGCCAATCGCTTGATGGTAAGGAGAGCCAAGATGGGCCATTCCACCAAAGCTTGTTAACAACCAAACTAGGTAGAAGCAATCCTCTTGAGGCACAGTCGGCGGGATTTTCCTGCATTGATATGTGGTGCCACAGTTCTGGTGCTGTTGCTTCCTGAATCTATACAACCCTGTTCCCTACATAAGTTTTCTATCGATATGAAGGAGTCTCGATCCATATAAGAGTAACGGTGGAATCACACCAAAGCCAAACGTTACCAGATTTGACCAAGTTTGGACAAGTGTGTGAACTGTTTATGCACTTTAAAACAATTTACTATGGCTAAGAACTAATCAAATAAAAAAAGTTATTCAATACATTTTATTTATGAATACCGTATGTGAAGTTTATTCAGGTCCAATGTTTGAAATTTCTCACTGATAAACAAAAATGATACAACACAATTAGTTTTGTTAAATCCTTATGGGATTTTAATTTTCTAATTTCAAAAGAAATATTTCTAAACCTTAGTTTTGGTAGTTTAACACATCAATATGTTGATGAGGACCTATAAAATACTTTGTATTTGGTATTTTGATTTTTAATAAATTTCCTTTATGAGCAAATAAAAGATAATTAAACCCATCCCATGTCAAACGCCCACAGTTACAGTGAGCGCCTGGACTGACTCCTGCCGCCTCTTAAACCTTAAACCTTAAAGTGTTTTATTTTTACCTTTCAGATTAATATTTTTACAGCTATGGCTATTTCTGAGATGAATTATTTAAAATGTCTCTTTTACCATTAGAATCAGCTAGAGAATACCTAATTTAGTTTATTAGCACAGCATCAAATCAAGACTGTGAGATTACAAAAAAATTGTGTTAGTAATCTTCAGAAAACTTTCTTTAATCAATAACTTATAGCTTGTTATTGTGATGAGTTATATTTTTTACAGGTAAGAAAAAACTTAGTTGTTTTAAATAAAAAAATCATTCAAATAAACAAACTCCCTCTGCTTTGGAGCATACAATTATCTTCAAAGAATAGTTATCTCCAGAAAATGTTCTTTCATCATTAACTTATAGCTTGTTATTGTGATAAGTTATATTTTTTACTGGTAAGAAAAACTGAATTTTTCTAAATAAAAGTAATTGTTCTAATAAACAATCAATCTCTTTTTGCTTTGGAGCATACAATTATTTTCGTTCACAATTTCCTATAATTTTCTTTTTTAACCATAATTTTTTTCTATAATTTTCTTTTTCATCCCTGGACAATTTGATCTCTGTATAATATATTAAAACAGTATAAAGTAGCTTACCTTATTAGATCAATCATGTCATTTACACGGATTTGAGCCAGAACGCCTTCAAAGCGCATGATACTGCGCTATATTGGTTGTGTGACCGACTAGCTTTTAGTGCGAACTCACTTCTAGAGCGGATTGTACTCAGCCCCTTACTCGGTTTTGTGGAAGCTCGGCAGATTGAAACAGTTGATTTTTTATAACATACTGTTTTGTGAAACCTCGGCGTTATGAATTTTCGATATGAATAGGATTTTTAGCCATACTCGGCGTTATGAAAACTCAGTTTTGTGAAACCCACCCGCTAAAACATTCACTACAGACAAGCAGGACGTACCAGGTCAACGGCCTATATGGCTCTGAACTGGCTAAACACTAGACAGGCACTAGCAGCAGAAACCCGTACTACAAAAGCTCCAGCCACGGCAATGCAATTCCGGTTACTTTTAGGTACCCCCTCGTATATATCATAATGGTATGGTTCATATACTAGGTTACTTTTAATTTATGAAAACTCAGTTTTGTGAAACCCACCCTCAGGAACATGTCAGTCTTATAGTCGGTAACAAAAAAACAAGATCACCACACAATCATCTTAGACTCTTTTCTCATTCATACTTGGCTTAAAATACCTACCTAGATAGATCGCTATCTCAAAAGGTAATCTGATCGAACAATATAAGTGATTACCGGTATTGTAAAATTATTATTCTAATTTTTTAAATGATCATAAAGATTTAACATACATCTTCAAACCTAATAACATCTAGTAACTGGTTCAAGTCACGGAACTGGTTGTTTCACGCAATTTCACTATGGAACAGTATATGCCTAAGATTGCTACAACTGGCCGAGAGGAGATCACTGACCAAATCAGCTGACAGGAGACTTCCTAGAAGCAGTTTGGTGTCATTTAGACAGCTATTATATATCACCTCTTAGACATAGAATACATGTATAAAATGGTTGTTTTAACTTGTTATTAATGAGCCATGAAAAACTAGAATTCTAACTTGAACTTGTAGTTCATAGATAATGAAATAGGTTAAATTACTCAAGCACAACCTGTTTTAGTAGCTATTTAGTTTTTTTTTATTACAGTGCACATTGAAGCTTTATCCATTACAAAAATTCTCTGGTGAGGATTAACGTCCATACCATTGAATGCTACATTAATCCGTTATACCATCCTCGTAATTAAGAGGCAAAAGCAGTTTGGATTCCTCGTTGAACTGTAGGTCACTCAGATGCCATTGGCTGTTGGACTATTAACAGTCCTATATTAGGGAATATCAGCTATGGTCATTAACAAGATTAATTGGATTAAGTGGAAGTCACTAACACGCCACTATTATCTTACACTCATTTCTCATTCATACTTGCCTTAAAATACCGATCTGGATAGGTCACCATTCCAAAAAAAATGTAAAGGTATAGATGTTATGAAAAATGATTAAAATGATAAAAATGTTATGAAAATTACATATCAGTACTAATAATTTTATTCATAAATTCTACATACAGTAATATCTATTTGGCATAAGGTTGGTCATCATCTTCAAAAACATGGTATTTCTTATAGATAGGTTTTGCTGAGAAATCCTTCTTGCCCTCTTGCCAGCCACGGGGCGGAGCTTGATCATAGTCGAAGGCTGATTCGGTCTCTCCAAACCTTTTACTTGTTTCCTTCATTTCATCCCTTTAAAAATATTACAATAGTACTTTTAGAATCGAACATTGCAAAATTGGGATTTGTTTAACAGATTTTCATTCAATAAACAACTCTTTATGAACCCCAAGTACTATTACTAGTCAGTAGACACACAGGATTATCAATCACCAAAGGAATACATATTTTGAGGAAATACAATTCCTCTTCAAATCAAACAATAATGACTTGAATGAAATCTCAAAAGAATTACTTTATCCCTTTTTAACAAAATTTACAATCATATATTCAGAAATATTTGTTTTTGCTGAATGACTGTGTTCCCTCTTGCTCACCCGCTAAAAAAAAACTAGAAAACCCTGGGAGAGTGCAGGCGAGTGGACCATGCATTGAAAAGAGGATTAGATTTAGGAGTACTGAAATGCAGGATGTTGATATCACGTGCTTACAATGGGTTGTGAGAGAGGGCAAGAGATTGTTACATTGCAGCTAAGAAAAAGATTTTTAACGGTCTCTAATTCAACATATCTTACTGGGAAATTGTATTTTACAACATGTTTATGAAAAATTCTTACTGATATAAGTTTATACACTCACACTCTCCAACTATTTTTTACTAAGATAGTTTTTTTTGGAATTCTAAAGACCAAAAGAAAATTTTGTATTAAAAAGTAATTTAAATGGTCCAAGATTGAATTACCCTAGTTTTGCTAAGTTATATTATCTTTATATAATTTAAGTTGGTCTACAACAAGAGACTTGTGAATTTTATCATCTCACCTGTACATGTCAAAAACAACCTTTTTCCCAGTGATAGGATCAGTAACGTCACCCAATGGAAAAACAACCTCTCTCACTCGATGTTGTATAGTTGTTGTTATCTTCTCAGGTAATTTTTCTAATAAAACAATATCTCCTACTTTGCTTATTTTTTTGCTATCTTGGGCATAAACTAATTCAACGTTTTTAAAATACTGAAAAAAGTTAAAACAAATTTTAGTTGTTTTATTATTAGTCAATAAGAAATATATAACAATTTAACAATTATTGAGACACAAACAGGTCTAATTGAAAACTAATTGAAGCTGGATGACTTAATCATTATATTTTTGCAACAAATAAAATTAATTATCCTCATGATACAGGAGTATTAAATGTTACATTTGATGTAAAATTATGAAAGAGCGACCAGATTAACGGTTTTAACTCAATGCATGCATGAACAATACTTTGATTATTTCAAAGTTAACAGGAAATCATATATAATGTAAAAAATGTTTTAAATTATTTTTAATAATTAGCTAGAGAATCTTAGATTCTTAGAGAATCTAGAGATTCTGGCATATCACTATTCTAAGGAAATATTTTAAGGTTGGTACTTTATGGTACAAATACAAGGTTTCCATAACCATCTGGACAACAGCGTTGTTGCTTAGGTGAAGACTAACACCTCTAACTAAAGGAACATGGGCCTCTGGCTCCTATTAGCGAATTTCCCATAGGGAAGAAGCTATTACCCTAGGTCTCATGGCAAGACTTATGCCCGGGACCATGTTATTTTTCGTCTTTAGGTGCCCAGAGTCCAAAAACAATAGTCGTTAAAATTTATATATATATATATATAATGTCTGTGAACACAATAACGCTCGTAAAAATGGTCCGATCGAGACCAAATTTGGTAGATACGTGTATTCCTAAATTTGCTCGGACGAGTTCATAAACCAGACATATCGGTCAATGGGGTAGTTTGGGGGGGGTTTGTACTCAAAAATTGTTTTTTTTTTAGTTTTTCACAAGTAATTTAAAATGTTTTTATTTTATATTTCACCATTAGAATCAGGCAAACTCCTTTATTTATGGACAGATGTTGATGAAAGTTGGTATAAATGTTAACAATGAAAATTTTTATGCTAGAAATGCCTATTTTAAGTGTTCCTCACAGCAGCAACCCTGCATACTCTTTCCCATGTTGATCTTATGGAGAATAGGCAAATAATTCTCATATTTATCAACAGATATTGATAAAACTTGTCATATATTATTATTATTATATTATTGATTTGGAAATTCACTGAGTACGCTGGTCAGCTGCGACGGGGGTATTTTTTTTACATAAACTGCTAATTGAATAATTTGGAGGAATTAGTTCTCATCCTAATGCTTGATCACATTCCTTTACTTAAACAATGCCTCCTTTAATCCATTGCCGTACCACCTATTTAAAGTTTGATTTGGCCTACAGTGGCCAGTAAAAATTAGGTAATTTAAGAGCCTTTACAAAAAGGCTCATAAAAATTGTAGATATCAATTTATTATAATGATTTTTTGTTAAAACTAATATATATCTTTTTAAAATAGCTCTATTACATGTTGATGTATGTGTAATATAATTATATGATTCAAGTAATCTTGCAAGTTGCACAACTAAGAGATAACTCGTAGTTGCAATTATGGGCACCTTTTGTGTACTACGAGATATCTCGTAGTTGTATATAAATGGGATATACCAATAACTTCTTTTAAATAGTCTAATAAACCTTGCTGTCGTAATCTGTCATGTCAATCAGTTATTTTTATTACATTACCAGCTAATTGAATTACTTTGTGTTGCTTTTTATAAAATCTCAGTTGTTTGAACATTACTACAAGTCTTAACTTGTTGCTTACTTTTCTTGCTACAATAAAGTTAGTTTCAGTTATTACCAAATTTCTTAAAGAAATGTGAGCTATTCACATAACCCGCATGGTGACAGTTAAGCCCGGGACCATGATAGAAGTTCATAGCTCATCCCCCTGAACACGTTTACAAAATTTTATATACAGGGTATCCATGAAAAACATTTTAGGACTTTGGTGAGTGATTAGTGAATGGTTCCTTTTAATGGAAAGGAAGAAACAAGTTCCAATGGAGGTATAGCCTAAAACGCTTATTTTCTCAGATATCCGCCATTTTGTATTTATCACAAAATATTTCAAACATTTTTGAACGCAATATTTTCAAATTTGGTATGTTTTTGTGTTGGTATGGTATGTAAAATTTTACACTAGCCTACTATTATTAAAAAAATAACTAGCATGATCCAAGCTCAAAATATAACATTTTAAAACTAAAATACTTTGAAAACGCTAAAAAATTAAATGGCCGCCATTTTGGATTTTGAAGTTGGATCATCCTAGTTATTTTTTAAGAATAGTAGTCTACTAGTGTAAAACGCATACCGAATTTGAAAATAATCTGTAAAAAAATGTTTGAAATAAAAAATATTTGGTGAAAAATACAAAATGGCGAATATCAGAGGAAATAAGAGTTTTAGGCCATCCTGAAATGTTTTTCATGGACACCCTGTATATATGATATATATGAGTTGTCAACTTGGGAAATTTAAAAAGATTTTGAATTTTATCTTTTATCATCAGCTTAAAAAACTACAAAATTTAGTTCCTTTAAGGTTTTCTCTATCTCCAACGGTTACCGAGATATTAAAAATCTAAACACAGTACGTTGTATGTTGGGGCTCCAATGTTAATCTTATGGAGGCTAAGGAAAAATGAATATTTCCTTTATTAACCAATAGTTTTGGATGAAGCTTTGTATGTATTTGTATGTTTTTTTTGTATGTATTTATTGTATGTTGTTTGGATCCATACGTTTATGCTAAAAAGTCATAGTTTATGTGTTCCTCAAAACAGAAAATCTACACACTCTTTTCCATGTTAATCTTATGGAAAATAGGCAAACTCCTTTATTTATGTCCAGATATTGATGGAACTTAGTATAATGGTAAAAATAAAATAGTTTATGGTAAAAATGTCTACTTTCAGTGTTCCTCAAAGCGGAAAACCTGCATACTATTTCCCATGTTAATGTTACGGAAAATAGGAAATACTCTAATTTATCCAACAGATATTGATTGATCAATCTTGTCATATACAGTGAACTCTCCATATAGCGATTCTCTCTATAACAATTGATATTGACATTAACGTTTGGTCTCCCATAAGAACAATGTATTTTTTCTCTCTAAATAACGTATCGTTCATTCTCTATAACGATGTAAATACTTGGAACAATAAAGAAAATACAGTAAAAAGTTACAATAAAACAAAATTTCGAGTCGTACCATTTGACTAGCGATCGTTATTTGGACAACCATCCAAGATGGCTACCAGCCAACAAAATCTGTAAAAGTGATCCCCATATATAAGTGTATTTTCAGTGGTAAAAACAACAAAATACTGCTGAAAACTCTCAAAAAACTTCAAGAAACACCAAGTCTCAAACTACACAAAAGGACATCACAAGTTACAAGAAAATTATTGTGAAAAGTGAAGAAATAATCATACAAGCCAACTCATCAGTGACAGCACTATTGACAATTTTGCAAAGTACTTGAGAAAAGCTAACATATTACTTACCAGAATGGAATTTTCAAGCAGTAAGTAGATACAAAATATATCACAATTAAAAATAAGAAAATAATATATCTTACCTATAAAATTTTTCTCAGACATAGTTTTCCTCCAGATGAAACTTACTAACAACCACAACAAATCAGTCTAACATAATTGGCCATCAATGTTAAAATTATTTTAACAAAATAAAAATAAAGCACTAAAAACAATAAATAAAAAATAATCCAAAGAAGGCATGAATAGGAGGTAGAAAAGAAAATACAGACAACTGGCAGTATAAATCGCTTAACATATGGTGACCTACTTACTGGATCAGCAAACAACACAACACTTTTGCCGCACTCAGCAAGACTGACCTGTCTCAATGACAGCATCAATCTGAGCAGCTTGACAGAGTTTAAGCTTTGTGTGTGGCATAATTGTTTTGCCTGACATTCACAATGTATAAAGAGGGAGACTTAGTCTTTGCAAAAATCAAAGGCTATCGGCACTGGCCCAAAAAAATCAATAATATTGAAGAAAAAGGAAAAACTAATAAAATTGTGTACAGCATTACTTGTTTTGGGGACAACACTACCTCTAAAATAAGTGAGTCCAGTCTGCTCCCATACAAAGAAAATATACACATACACGGAGTTCGACAGCCAGACAATTTTAAAAATAAAATTTTTAACAAAGCACTAGATGATGCAGAACTAGCAGTCAAAGCTCTAAACTTGTCAGGAAGTGTCAATGAACAAACAGCACAACATCAAAGTGTACTGTTATTCGATGACTCCTCAAATAACAGCAAGATAGAAGCAGTGAATCTCACAAATCAAGCTAGCATTAATAATATGGACGACATTCAAATAAATCTTCAAAACAGCCAAGATGCTGACCTTGAAACATCTCTCTCCCTAGCTGCGGAGATAGGAAATGCCCTACTCCAAGAAAACAATAAACTTAAACACGACTTACTTGACGTATCTCAGCAAAATGAAGAATTGGCACAACAAATCACAAATTCAAGAAATTATTGCCTTTCTCAATACCAAGATATAATAGAAGAGCTTGAAAAGGAAAAGGACATTTTAAGTGATAAAAACAATCAACTGGTTGAAACAGTAAATGAAGTGGAGAAACAATTACTGAAGGAAAAGAAACTGCGAGACGATCTAGTAATGATGTTTGAAGAACAGGACAAAAAAAAGAACTCACAATCAGGAAATACGAAGCAGAAATTGCAAGATTAAATGCAGTAATAAGGCTGGTGGAAGGTGAGAACAGAATTAAGGCTGAAAAACACCTAAAGAGACCAGAAATACAGAAACACAAACCTTTGATGATAGTATAGGCCTACACCTACACAACCATTCATCCTACATACTTATTGAATTAGTCCAACTGAAGAATCGCCAGGACCAAATGCAGCATGCAATAGACCAAATTAAAGATCTGCACACACCACCTGAGTCTAAACAGACTGCCCCATCTGAACAACACACACCTCATCCTGATACTCTTAAAAAGCTTCTCCACAAACCAAATAGGGATTTTAGGTGAGGGCACAAAAAATGAAAAAGAATGAAGCTAAGAAGAATATTTTTAGTGTATCACTACAAGTAGAAAAAAATAAAGCTCTTAAGACATCCCAAAGAAATGAAATGAGACAATTGACAATTTAATTTCACCAGGAAGTATTCAAATACAGGCTAAAAAGAGTGGGGGAACCAGACAAACCCCATCAAAAAAACTGAACATCTCTCCTTCAACACAGGCCTATAGCCCTAGAACTGACCAGTCCATAGAGAGTGGGGGAACCAGACAAACCCTGTCACAAAAACTGAACAATTCTCCTGTAACACAGGCCTTTGGCCTAAGAACTGACCAGTCTATAAAGAGTGGGGGAATCAGACAAACCCCGTCACAAAAACTGAACAACTCTCCTGTGCCACAGGCTCATGGCACAAAATGTGACCGGCCCTCAAAACAGAGTGGGGATACTAGTTTAGCACCATCAAAACAATTGAATACTCCTGACACGCCAGTCATCAATAGTCACAAGATAGTTGTGGAAGCACAAGTTCATTTTCAGGATGACTACTCGCCACCAAAACAAAAGAAAAATAATAGTGTATGTCCAGGAAAGTATTTTTTAGCCAAACGCCCAAAGGAAAAACACAGACTCAAACAAACATACAAAACCAGGATCTTTATAAACTCTCTTCATCCGGCAAACAGACTAATATAAAAATCACTGTGCTACATCAAAATATACAAGGACTCAGGAATAAAATAGATAGACTAACCCACCTTCTTGAAGAACTACAGCCAAAGGTGTTTATACTTACAGAACATGGACATAAAGAGGAGATCTTAAAAAACATTACAATTTCTGGCTACACACTAGCTGCCTACTTTAGTAGAACTAAACATACTAAAGGAGGAGTAGCAATATATGTTGAAGAAAACATAGCCCACATGACAGAGCCTATCCCTAATTATGAATACTGTGAAGAATTAATCTGTGAAATAGCTGTGATTAAGATATCATTGAACAAAAAACCGTTATACATAGCAGGAATTTATAGGCCTCCATCTGGTAATCTTGACCAAGCACTGGACAGATCTTCTCTCAGAAACACTAGAACATACAAAAGCAGACAATCATCCGCTGCTCCTATTAGGGGACATAAATGTTGACTGCTTAAAAAACAATGAGAAGAACAGACAACTTAAAAATATTCTGATCAGCCATAACATTTATAGGATGAACCTACCTCCAACCAGAATAACGCCAGATTCATAGTCCTCAATTGACTGCATCTGTACAAACATTCACTGCAATTACATTGAAAGTAAGGTTTTCCACAGTGGCCTGTCTGACCATACTGCACAACTATGTACTTCACTTATAAAATTGTACCCAGATAACAATACACAGACAAAAAGAATGAACCGAAATTACTGTCAGAACAACCTTGACACTCTAAACACCTTACTTCTGGAAGAAAACTGGAATGAAGTACACAATGCCCTTACCGTAGAAGAATCCTATAACAAATTCATCACAAAAGTCATCATGGCTCTTGATCAGGCATGTCCTTTAAAGAAAACGAGAACAAAGAAGAAAGTGAAAAATAAACATTTTGCAGACAGTCAGGCAAGCCTCCTAAAGAAAAATTACCTCGAGAAACTTCTGAAATATCAAAAATCAAAAAATGAACAGATTAAATGTGACCTAGCTAAGGCAAAGAAGGATTATGACATGAGACTAAGGAAATTAAGACAAGATGCGTCAATAAAATCAACAGAGCAGAGAATAAATCTAAAGCCTTCTGGATACTTACCTGGCGTAGGGGTTACCGTGATCAAGAAGGCGGTTCCCCCAGGATGAGGCCCTTCCATTGCACTACGGTCGGGCTGACTCCTGCGAATGCCCCAAATGTGGGCATCTTCGATTTTTATATCAATTAATTCAGTTGTGGAGTAATAATCATAATATCTTGGATGATTTAGGTACACTAATTTTTATAGGTTCAAACTTAGCAGGCATTTTATTTTATTAGTATATTTTTAAATAATTTATTTTTTATTTATTAATGTTTTCCAACGTAACTTATTTTTATAATACTTTATTTTTATGGAAATGGTTAAGTAATTTATTTTTATATTCATGTATTTTTTACACACTAAAGTTTAAATTTCAGTTAACTTGAAAAGTAAAATATTTTAGTATAGATTTTATATCAATTAATTAAGTAGCGGAGTAATAATCATAATGTCTTGGATGATTTAGGTACACTGATTTTGATATGGCCCAAACTTAGCGAGCATTTTATTTTTATTAGTATATTTTTAAATAATTTATTTTTTATTTATTAATGTTTTCCAACGTAACTTATTTTTAGAATACTTTATTTTTATGGAAATGGTTAAGTAATTTATTTTTATGTTAATGTATTTTTTACACACTAAAGTTTAAATTTCAGTTAACTTGAAGTGTAAAATATTTTAGTGTATATTTTTATATCAATTTATTAAGTTGCGGAGTAATAATCATAATTTCTTGGATGAATTAGGTACACTGGTTTTGATATGGTTCAAACTTAGCAGGCATTTTATTTTTATATTTCTAAATAATTTACTTTTTTTTATTTATTAATGTATTCCAACGTACTAAAGATTGAAATTATGTTGACATGTATGATAAAACGTAATACTACGGATTTTATATTAAGAGATAAAACCAAACAGTACTTATTTATCTATCATTTGTTTCCATTAAATACAAAAATTAGTATCATGCATGGTTCAAGATGAAAATTTTAATTTTACACAAAAAAAATTCTATATTTATTTAATATCTCTTATTTACATTAACTGTTTGCCATACAAACGTCTAGAAGTAGTCATCATGCATGCGGGAACTCAAAACGTGGATACTATATTTCTAATATAATATAATATTTAAATGTTGTAGTTCAGTAAGTTAGCAAAATGTATGCATTAGTATTATTCGTTACATTTACAATTTTTTTTCTATTGTTGATTATATAAGCATGTGTTTAATTATGTAAATATTTATGTTTCATTTAATTATGCTTCATGTGTTTGAAAAAACCTTCTTTGTGAAATTTTTTTAGTTTATGTAACTCAACTGATAAAAAATAACAATAAAGTCATACTTATTTTTGTTTTATGAAAGGATTGTTTAGCAAGCTCTAAATTTTTAGAGATCTTTTTTGGCATGCTATAGTCGTCATTTGTGTAGGCCTATATAAGAAACACATAGAGAGGGTAAGCTGCACAAACTGCTTGAATACTGCTCCATGAATTCACTGGGTAGTGGTATTTTGTTTTGTTTTTCTATCCTGAGTGGAGGACATTTTATATGATTATTTTTATTATCATTTTTATCTTATGTTCAGTAATACATTAATTTTTTTTCTTCCGAGAGAGAGATAACCGATATTGAGAACGGGTCTTAACTGAAATTAATAAGAGTTAAATCAAAACATTACGTTGCATGGAACTAAATTAGAATTGAAATTCAGTGATGTAGCTTGACGTAGGACTGAGAGGGATTTTTTTTATATCGATTTATTTATTCTGCCTGACGGTTTTTTCTCTTCTCCTCCTAACAATTTAATCGTTGAATTAATTAAATCAATAGAAATTAAAATGGAAGATATTAATTCTTTTCTAGATACTTATAGAGAAATAAATTTTTCATCAGTTGAATTCCTCAGTGATATAGATTTAGTTTTTAAAACCGATGAAAACTGTTTAAATTTTTTATATATGAATATTCGTAGTTATAATAAGAATTTTGATGATTTTTTATTGTTGCTGCAATCTATTGATTTAAGTTTCGATTTCATCGTATTGGGAGAGACTTGGCTGGGTAGGGATGGGGGTGGGCTGCACATTAATGGTTATAAAAAGTTCAGTACGTCTACGGGGAAAAATCGGAATGATGGAGTGTTGATGTATGTGAGGGAGAGAGTGAATGTGTGAACTGGAGCTGGGCGACGTGTACGGACTGTCACTGGACTTTGTACACCGTGATAAGCGCTTTAATCTGGTAGAGGTGTACCGCACTCACGACAGCGACCTAGACAATTTGACTAACGGTATCAGACAGTACTATGATCACATGTCTGACTCAACAACGTGCGTTTTTATGGGCGACATAAATGCTGATTTATTAAATACAGATAACAAAACAGAACGATACTTGGATGCCTTGTATGAATGTGGATTTATGTGCGGCATAAATGAGCCCACTAGAGAGGTGGGTCATAGTAAGACAGCCATTGACCATATTTTTATAAGGTATTCGGACTTTAAAGCACTGAGAACTGCGGTGGTGAGGACTGACATCACTGACCATTACACAGTTTGCCTACAGATCAACTTTCACGCACATTCCGTGGGACGTGTTTCACAAAACACGATCATTGATAAAAACATTCTAAGCGCAATGATAAAAAACTGTGACTGGACCGAAATTACAAATATGAACAATATCAACGACGCAGCTAATCTATTTTTTGACAAAATTAATCAAAACGTTATTCAATCTGAAAAAAATCCGTCCAATCTAAGTTCACGCAATAGAAAGCTAAAGCCATGGATTACTCATGGTTTAGTTCGTAAAATAAGGCAACGAGACAAATTAAGTAAAGTTTTAAAAAGACAACCATTTAACACCCAGCTTAGTAATGAATTTCATAGATTAAAAAATGAATTGAAGTCAGAAACCAGATTGGCCAAAAATAATTACTATAGGAATAAACTTTTAGATTCTAAATACAATCCTAAGCAGTTTTGGTCAGTTATGAATGAAATGACAGGTAGAAATGCAAAAAAGGACATCTTTCCACTTTCTCAATTTACAAGCAACAGACCATCCACAGGTACGAACTCTGACATAAGACTGCAGGTGGCTGACGAATTTAACGGTTACTTCTCGCAGGTAGGGCCGACTCTGGCAGCAGCCTTAGACTCAAGCGGGCCACCTGTGGTCGATGACGCCGATTACGCAATGAATTCTGTCTTCACCCTGCGTACTGTTACTGAACTAGAACTGTCCCATTATGTTACTGGACTACGCGGAGGCTCAGCTCCAGGGTATGACTGTGTGTCAGCAGGATTACTGAAAGAAAACTGGGAAACCCTACAACACCCACTTTTACACATCATAAACTTGAGTATCCGAAGTGGTAAATTCCCAGACGCCTTTAAAATTGCCAAGGTCATTCCCCTCTTCAAGGCAGGCGAGATTACGAATACTTCCAACTTTAGGCCTATCTCATTGTTGAGTGTGTTCACCAAACCGTTAGAAAAAATAGTTAAAGATCAATTAAATATGTATCTAAATGAGCATCGTATATTAACATCAAGACAGTTTGGGTTCAGAGAATCGAGGAATATCACAGACGCATTGTTTGAAGTAAATAAAGACATACATTTTTCAATCAGTAAAGGCAAGCGTGTTCTGTTGGTATTTTTTGATCTAGCCAAAGCTTTTGATTCCATTGATAGATCACTACTTCTCAAAAAACTTAAATTAATTGGGGTTCAGGGTTCGGCATTGCAGTGGTTTGGTACATATTTCGAACACAGGCGACAATTTGTTTCAATAAATGGGGTCAAGGGAAATTTAAACAATGTTGATTATGGGGTCGTTCAGGGAAGCACATTGGGTCCTCTTTTGTTTTTAATTTACATCAATAACTTGGTTAAATTGGACGTAAATGGAAAATATTACTTATTCGCAGATGACACACTGGTTTTGTTTGAAGGTGACAACTGGGAAAATGTGTTTAGTAAAGCGGAAAGAGGTATAGCCAAAATTAAGAAATGGTTTGACCAAAATCTTCTTACTTTAAATATTAAAAAAACTAAGTTCATGCCATTATCCCTGCGTGCACTCAACAATGAATTGAAAATTCACTCCTGCAGATCTCTCCAGAACAACACGTGCAACTGCCCGGCGATTGCTGCAGTTGAGAAGTATAAATATCTTGGTGTGATCATGGACGCCAGGCTTTCCTGGGCGGACCATGTGTCCTACATAAATAAAAAATTGAGAAAATGCATATTTGCGTTTCATCAACTAAAGCAGGTTCTCCAATTGGACGAAATTAGAATTGCATATTTTGCTTACGTGCAGTCGCTTATTGAGGGGGGAATTATTGCCTGGGGTGGCGCTTGCAACAGCATACTGCAACCCCTTGTGGTTACACAGAAGGCGATATTGAAAGTAGCCCTAGGTAGAGGTCGACGATATCCTTCGGATGCCTTGTTTAGTGAGATGAATGTACTCGACATAAAACAACTTTTCGTCCGAACACTGGCAATTCATATCTTCAAACACTCTGGTGACATATTTGAACGCACGGTACATGACTACAGGACAAGATACGCACTGGACGTGGGAATTCAAGTGCCGAGACTAAATAGGACTTTTTCTACAACCAATTGTTACTATCTGGCCCACACTTTATACAATAATCTGCCACAAAATCTACGAAATTTTGACATATCCCTGGAATTATACAAGAAGCTTCTCTTACAGTGGTTTAGGGTGATTGGACGAGAGGGTGTCTATACAGTTTTACATTCGACTTACAGACCGAACTAGCTGACACAGTGTGCGAGTATGTTTTTGGTGATGAGTGTGTTATACGGTCAGTCGACGTTGGTTTCCAAATGTCCGACTGGCTAAGGACGTCTCGTTGCTGGGCCATGCAGGGACAGAGCTTTGACGGCCCTGTTTAGCAGGGCTACCAGCCGCCTGATGGTCTCGGTGCGAGGTAGCGTCGATCCCGGAAGCATCGCTATCTGGGATCAAGGGTCCGGTGTGTGAGAGCTGTGTGATTGTGTGCATGGATGGTGTGGGGTTGTGTGAGTGTCGAATGAAGGGCTGCAGGTCCTAAAAGGATTCCAGCGTGGGGGGTAGGGTAGGAGGGGATGATGGTGGGGTGGGTATATTCGTCTTAGCGGTTCGCTAGTCTCTGCCTAGCCATGTCAACATTTTATCTAGTTTGCTTTTTTTTCTCTTTGGTGATAAATACGACTCATTTCCACACACGGGATTTTCCTATGTGGAAATTAATTTCGCGTACGTTTTTGTTTTTTTAACCTACAATTTTTTTTATGCAGTTTTTGTGGTTTATTTTTCTTTTTTATTTGTACAGTAGGTTAAGATTACTAACTTTTTGTAAAAACTGTATATGTATATTTTTTTGCGATAAATAAAAATTTTTGATTTGATTTTTTTGATTTGATCTCGGGCGCGTAATTTTTGGTAGCGGGGACTGCGTTCGCGCTGTCCCTAATAAAAAAAGGGGGGAGCGCGCTGGTCTAGGGGTTAGAGCGCGGGGCTTTGGTGCCCAAGGTCCCGGATTCAAATCCCGCCAATCACCAATGGCTTTTCGCTATGTGATAATGCCGCAACCCACACAGGGGTGCGCAAAAACCCGCTACGGCTGAAGTGCCTTGGGAGAAATCCGCCCCTTTCAGTAAAAAAAAAAGCCTTCTGGAACATTATAAACAATGAACGTCAGCCAAAAAATGAATGATGAACAACAAGCTTTCACACTTGAGATTGACGGACAGCACGAAAACAAACCACTTAAAATTGCAAACCATTTAAATAGTTTTTTCACCAGTGTGGCCGAGAAAACACTAAGAAAAAATCCTACACCCCCACAAATCTACAGCCAACACCAGTCACAAGTCATGATATAAACCACTTTAAACAGACAACCCAAATGGAGATTCTCAATATTATCAAAAACCTCAAACAAAAAACCTCTGCAGCCACAGACAACATCTCTACAAAAATACTCAAGCATTGCAAAGAAAAACTAACAATAAAACATAACATAACAACATAACAAGCATCATAAATAAATCATTGAGTCAAGGTAATTTTCCCTCAGCCTTAAAACTTGCAAAAGTATACCCAAAACACAAAAAAGATAGTAATACAATAATCAGTAACTACAGACCAATATCAATACTGCCAACTTTTTCAAAAATCATGGAAAAAGTTGTTTTGAGAAGGCTTGTGGACCATTGTGAAAATTTCAATCTGCTAACTGACAGACAACATGGCTTTATAAAGGGGAAATCAACCACAACAGCTCTGATCAAACTTGGCAGACTACATAATTGACAGTCTTGAGGAGGGAAAACTTACAACAAGCTTTTTCCTTGACCTAAGCAAAGAATTTGACTGCTTGAGCCATGAACTCATATTACACAAGTTAGACAAATTAGGCATTAAAGGCACAGCTAAGATGTGGTTCAAAAGCTATCTTGAAGACCGGAAACAAATAGTAGAAATCACACAAACAAAAAATGGAGTTACAGAAAGAACTAGATCAAAACCTATGGCTCTGAATCGGGGAGTACCACAGGGATCTATATTAGGACCAATATTGTTTATACTCTTCACAAATGACATATCAGAATACCTGGGAAACTCTTGTATGCTATCGATGTATGCTGATGACATCACCTTGCTTTTAAGCGGAAACAATGATCTAGATGTAAAATCTTTCACAGCACTGAACATGGCATACGAATATTGCCACTCTAACGACTTGGTGGTAAATCCAGGGAAAACAAGCCAACTGGCTTATGGGAGAAGATGTACCAAAAATACCTCATGTAGAAAGAAATACCCAGGCTAAGTATCTAGGAATCCTAGTAGATGAAGGTCTTACCTGGTCACAGCATATAGATAACCTCCTTCCTAAACTCAATTCATCACTTTATGTGATTAAACGTACAAAATCCATTAGCAACCTTTCTACTGCAAAAATAGCCTACCATTCTCTGTTTAAAACACATCTCAGGTATGGCCTCATTGTTTGGGGAGGAACTTCGGCAAGAAATCTTCAGAGAGTTTTTATACTGCAAAAGAGGGCTGTAAGAGCCTTAGCTGAGCTAAATTTTAGAGAAAGTTGTAGAGAAGCTTTCAAGACTCTGAAGATTATGACATTAATAAATCTCTATATAAAAGAAGTCATCCTTTATACCAATGGGAAAACATTTACACAAAATAGACAGTTCCATGGATACAATACTCAACATGGTACAAGATACTGTCTCCCAGCTCACCATCTCACCCAATATGAAAAGAAACCATCCTACATGGGCATGAAGCTGCACAACCTACTGCCAGAAGAACTGAGATGCCACACCGGGAGAAGAATGAAGACTGCTCTAACAGAATGGCTGATCAACAATCCATTCTATACATTGACTGAGTTCATGGAAAGAAGACGATAAACATTTTTTTTAACCATCCAGCTGACGCCATTTCAATACTTGATGTATTTTGAAAATAAAGCATATTTGTATTTGGACTCAAGGTCAATGCCCGTAACCGGTTATTTCCAGTTTTTAGGTGAGGTTGTGGATGAGTCGTCACGAGGAGTGAGGGGCGGGCGGCCATCAGTAGTGGGGGAGTAGTGCGGAAGTTGAGCCAAACACTTCAGTTAGCCACGTGCTGCCTGACTGTTAGTATCGTAACTGTATTTCTCCTTACTGTACTGTGTAGTTATTGAATACTGTTTTGTGTTTTATTCTCACTGTCATGCTACCAAGAAAGCGGAAAGTGCTCACCGTTGATGAAAAAGTTGCATTAGTTAAAGGGATTGAAAATGGTGAAAAACAAACTGATGTTGTTCGGCGAACGGGGCTTTCCCAATCGACTGTGGCTACCATTTGGAAGGATAGGCGCAAATGGCTTGACGCAGATGTGAATGGTGGTACAGTAGAACTTGGATAATTCGAACTTCAAGGGACCAGAAAAAAACTCGAATTATCCAAAAATTCGAATTAGAAATGTTTATGCAAGTGGTTGAAATAAACAATCAAACATCATGTTTTAACATTGTATATTAAAAAAGTTAGTTTAATGAAGATATTATTGATTAAAAACCCTAATTTTTGTTAAATGTCAATAATGTGTTTGGAGGGATCCCGAAACTAGCTATTAAAAACTTTTTCAAATCCCTTCTCTACCTCCTTGATCCCGCTATTTATTCTTGCAATGTCAGAGATTTGTAGGTTCGCTTTGACGAAACCATCATACACACGACGTGTTAACATGAACGCAGACGACGAATATCGGAACAAACCACCACCGATGATACACACAGATGTCAATATTGTGATTTATAAGCAGTAGTGGACTAGTGAGTGGGGTGGGCCCGTTGATCTAGCTAAAAATAGTCTGAGGACAGGAAGCCCGAACGTCGTTTCCTGGAAAATCGCACACTTATACTTTTTCTTTTACTTTTACGACTTGTTCACTTATACACACACTATAGATTTCTGCTGTAAAAACTTCAAATTATCCAAAATATTATTCGAATTAACCAATATATTTTAACATTGTTTTTATATAAAATTCTAGGGACCAAGACAAAACTTCGAAATAAAGAAGTTTTCGAATTACAGAAGTTCGAATTATCCAAGTTCCACTGTATAAAGAAAATGAGAAAGCCTCAGCATGAAGACTTAGATCGTGCTATTCTGCAGTGGTTTCAACAGCAACGCATGAATAGCATACCACTCTCTGGAACTTTGATCAAAATGAAAGCTGAATCTTACACGCTACGGAGCTTGGCATTCCTGATTTTAAAGCTTCTGAGGGTTGGCTGAGCAAGTGAAAGCAGCGCCACAACATTAATTATGGGCAGATCAACGGAGAGGCTCGTGACGTCAATAGGAACATCACAGATGGCTGGCTAGAAAATGTAATTTAAAGTCTCGTTATTCTGCCGAAAACATTTTTAATGCTGACGAGACAGGTATTTTTTACAAGTTGACGCCAAACAAAATCTTAAAATTTAAATCAGAAAAGTGTATTGGAGGAAAGTTGTCGAAAGAAAGAATTACAGTTTTGGTGGCAGCTAATATGACAGGATCGGTGAAGAGAAAACTGTTAGTGATTAGGCAATCTAAAAATCCCTGTTGTTTTAGAAACATCAAACGTCTGCCTGTCAACTACAAGTCGAACAAAAGTGCTGGATGACATATCAAATCTATGAAGAAGAGTTGAGAAAATGGGATAATGAGTTGAAGGGGTACAAAATCTTGCTTTTGGTTGACAACTGTCCTGCACATCCGGTGATAGAAAACCTACAAAACATAGAACTTTGTTTCTTACCCGCCAACACCACAAGTGTCCTTCAGCCCATGGACCAAAGTGTGATTAAAAGTTTAAAAAGTCACTATAGGCGCAGGCTTTTAATGGAACTCGTTGAGTCCAATGGTAATTTTAAGCCTACAATCTTAGACGCCATACAAATGGTCAGTAGGGCATGGGCAGAGGTGACAGATAAGACTATAAGACATTCCTTCAAACATGAAGGATGGCAGGAAGATCCCGAGCCAGCAAATGATAAAGATGACTTGCCTTTGGCCGTTTGGGTTCAGCAGCTAGAGCTCCCTACAACATTTTCAGAAGAGGAGCTTCTGGATTTTGAAAACGTAGATGGGCAAGTGGCTACAGCAGCGGGTGTTACAGACGAAGACATTCTAAATTCTGTTCCGAGTTGATGAGGATAGTGAACAAGAAGACATGGATCCAGAGGAAGAACCAGAACCGGTCCCAACTCCCAAAGAGGCATTGGAGGCTGCTAAACTACTGAGAAGATTCTTTACTCACCAAGATAATCCAGTGGCGACGGAAGATGTCGGTCGTTTAGAAGATAGAGTGAGGTCATTGCTGTGGAAAACTAAAAAGAGGCAAACAACGCTGAAGGACTTTTCCCAATAAATCGTATGTACTGTATTTCTGTCAAATACTGTATTACTTACTGTAGTAACAGTATCTGTTTCTTAATTGATTTTTTTAAATATACTTCAATGCTACGTTAACACATTTTTATTGTTTTGTTACTTTTGACATTCTAAATACAGGGAACTAATGATTTTTTATTTATTTTTTTTTGTGTATTTTTACGCCAGTGGCATTTTTAACGTTTTGATGGGGAACGGTCCAAACCCCAGTCTTGTTACTACCTAACGTCGACCTGTTGTTAGGAAGCATCATTAATTAGTAGCCCAATGACAAATGGCGACTGGGTCCAGATTCGACCCTTGCGGGATTCGATCCGGCGACCTTCAGTTTTGAATTGTCTAATGTTAATCTTATAAAGAATAACTAAAAATCAACATCTCACTTAAATATTCTTCAAAAATTTGGTATGCAAGTCCATCTAGTTAAGTTGTATCATTAAATCCATAAAAACCCGAAATTTAATGTTTCTAATGGCAACAAATCTACATACTCATTATCGATGTAATTCTTATGGAGAATAGATAAATTGGTACAACTCCATTATTATTCACAAATTTCAAAAAATTTTGTATTTGTTTTCCTTAGTTGACAGCCTTTACACTATATACCCATGTAGAACAACCCTCATCCTAATAATACTTAGTACTGTACTATTTGATTACTATGATGGGAATAGTGTAAGTAGCATTAAATTCCCCTAATAAGTAGTATTAAAATCATGCCAGCGTACTGCGTGCGATCTCGTTATTTATTTTGGTTTTTTGTTACTAAACGTTTGAGGACTGACAGACAATATTTTGTCGGTACAGTTACTGCCAAAAAAAACCGTGCTGACGATGGATCGTCAGTATGATCCATGGAAAACCTAGCTAGTACTGTGAAAAACCCCGCTAGTAGTTTTTCATTTAGTATATGCTCTCTGGCACATTATAATCTAAATCATTTCATTTTAGATATCTTTGGTTTCCTATTTTACTGTCTAGATGGTTTTATTATTGTAGCTAAAGCTAGAAAGAAAAATGTTTTTATTTACTTCCCCGTGGGAAATAGGTTAGATCATGGATATGTCTAAAGGGAATGTTATCAGTTCACCTAAAAAACTGTTCTTATAACCAAAACTTCAATACAATAGCTCTGGTAGTTTCTATAGAAACGGGATCTAAACAGTTCCGCTCCACTTTTTGAGTTACACCTGCTAAAATCCCCAGAGCTTGTACATATCCGTGTCAATATAGTCCTTGTTTGATTGAAGCTTTAGATGAGTTCACTGTATAAATTTGTTTATATACATTGTAAACCTTAACTAAATGAAGCTGTAGGCCTTTAATCAGTTTTATCACACTATTACCAACAATATGAAATTTCTATAAATTTGCTAAGGGGTGACATACCCCCCTAGGAAAATAAGCATCCCCCACCCCACAGCAAAAACAATACTTTGTCAAAGAATGCTGTTTGTTTACTAATGTGAACGAAAACAACATATTTTGTATTAACATATGGATATAAAAAAAGTAAAAAAATGATTACTACAGCAATTTGTTTGAAAAGCACAGAGGTAAATCTAAAGAAACGTGGAATCTATTAAAATAAGTAACAGGACAAAAAGCAGTAAATAAAAATGTTAAAATTTTGCTGAATTTGGGTGGTAACCTAGTACAAGATTCTGAGATAGTTGCCACAGAATTTAATAAATATTTTCTCTCTATCTCCGAAAAATTAGTAGAGGACATTAAAAAGCCAATTAACTTTGAATCATTGTGTTATAAAACCCGTTTTAGTAACCAACCAATAGCTGAATCAATGTTTCTGGCACCTGTTGTTGAAAACGATATAAAAAAAACAGTGAACCTCTTAAAAAATGGAACATCGCCTGGGATTGACGGGGTAAATTCAGACATTATTAAGAGACATTTTGGGGAATTTAGTAGTCTACTTTTACATATTATAAATTTCAGTCTAGAATCCGGTGTGTTTCCTGAAAGGTTAAAGAAGGCTGTGGTTGTACCGATTTTTAAGAAAGGCTTGAGGGAATTTTGTAATAACTATAGGCCAATATCTTTACTATCTACATTTGCCAAAATATTTGAGAGAATTATGAAACAAAAACTAGTTGATTTTTTTGATAAAAATAAAATTATTAGTCTAAAGCAATTTGGGTTTAGAGTGGGTCTCAACACGGAACTTGCACTACTACAATTTATGGATATATTATCTGATGGTATTTATGATGGGAAAAAGGTTAGCAGTTTGTTTCTTGATATAACAAAAGCTTTTGACGCGGTAGATCACGGAATTTTGTTGGACAAATTGTATCACTATGGAGTAAGGGGTGTATCACAAAATTGGTTTAAAAGTTACTTAAAAAATAGATCTCAGTGTGTTAGAGTGGGTGGTGTTGTCAGTGAAATGGGGGAGATTAAGTTTGGAGTTCCTCAAGGGTCTGTATTGGGAGCAACACTATTTTTAATATATATTAATGATCTCTGTAATGCCTCCCTAAATGGAAATATAATCTCTTTTGCTGACAACACCACTTTGTCATATATTGGAGAATCATGGAATGAAGTTGCAGAGAAAATGAATGATGATTTACTTTCCATACAGTGGTGGTTTTGTCAAAATAATATGGTATTAAGTGCAGAAAAAACTAAATACATTAACTTTAAGCTTAAAGGAAGTCATGAAATGGAAAATAAAATTGTATTGAAATGTGTGACTTGTTTATCAAATAATAGGGAATGTCGTGATTACTGTGTGAAAGTCAAAAGTGTGCCCAATATAAAATATTTAGGATTGATTGTCGATCAAAATTTGAATTGGAAAGACCACGTATTAAATTTAAAACAAAAAATTAACAACACAGTACAATTATTTTATTTTATTCAAAATATGTGTAGTGAAAACCTTTTAAGGTCCCTTTATCTCTCATTGGTTCATAGTAGGTTGGAATATGGGATAGTGTGTTGGGGTGGAACATAGTTTTCTAATCTTAAGCCTATATATACGGTTCAAAAACATTTTATGAGGTTGATAACGAAAAGTGGTCACTTTGAAAAATCTTTTCCTATGTTTTGTTCTTTAAGCATACTCCAACTGAGATGAGTTTATGTTTATAAAGTTTTTAAAATATTTTCTGTTAGAAGTAGAAACAGTAGGGAACAGTGTGACTATCGTAATAGACTCCGTAATAGTAAGAATGTATTTGTGACAAAGCCATGCAACACATATTTTACTAAAACGTTCAATTTTTTGGCACCGAGAATATACAATAAGCTACCACATTCTTTAAAAGCAATTGATAATATTAATTTTTTCCTTTTGGTTTAAAATTAAATAATTCTGAACTACTGGGAAAATGGGTAGCTGCTATTAAACGGAAAAATTTCTAACTTTTTTAAATTTTAAATAAATTAAATTAAGTTTTCTATAGTTATTTTTATCATACTCAACAACTGTTTTGGTTTAAAATAAGCTCAGTATTTAATTACTTTATTCCAATACCGAATTGTTTCGAAACATTAGGCCATAGTCATGGTAATCAATAAAATAGCCTAAAAAAGTAAAAAGTAAATATTTTAAAAATGATGGCGGTTAAAAATATTGTAATTTAAATAACAAAAAACCATTAACTTTTAGAACCGCCGCCATTTCAAAAATATAAAAGCAAACTTAATGATACTTTGAGAATATTTTTATCTTTGGTCAATAAATATGTGTGCAAAGTTTGGTTTCTGTATCTTAAATAGTACTTTATATATAAAGTTTTTTGCATAAAATACAAAATGGCGGCTAGCGGCTAAACGAAGGATTTTTCAACATATGTTTATAGGAAATTTGTTGTTTATTTTGATGAGTACTATTACCCCTCGAAGTTTGTCCCCAACTTTAATGAACACCCTGTATATATATAAATTTTGACGACTATTGTTTTTGGTCTCTGGGCATCTAAAGAAGAAAAAATAACATGGTCCCGGGCTTAAGTCTTACCATAAGACCTACGGTAATAGCTTCTTCCCTATGGGATTTTCTACTTACTTATTCTAGTAACTGAAAAGTCTAATAGCTATTCAATTATAATTGCAGTGGAACCCCTAAAATCCGAACTAATTGGTGCTGAAGCCTGATCGGATTTCCCAGGAAATAAATTTACGCACTTATTTTGTCACTGTATTCACGGTAAAGGGCAGTGACCTTGATGGGTGGATGTACGTCCTGTGTTATGTCATTGTTGTTAGGTGAGTATGTGCTAAAAATAAATCACTCTCCCACTACCCCCCTCCTTACTGGGATGCGTCTTGCGCCTGTCTACTGTCAAGTTAGCAAGTAAGTATTTACCTGCTGATTAGTGCTTATCGCTAACAGCCAAATGAGGTGATGTTCATGAAACGCTGGCTTGGAATTGCATCCGTTTGAAGATTTTCTTCACCTCTTTATGACAGTTAAAGATAACAGACTTAAGGTAAAAAAATTATTGTATTTTATCAATTTTGTATTTTATGTTATTAAACCATGAAAAATAAATTTGTGTGAGTGAATAAATTTTTTAATATACTGCTATTTTATTTTATTGTTTTCCTGAGAACACGTTCGGATTTGCCAGGATTTCGAATTTCCGGGATTTGGAATTTGGATTTGAGCGGTTCCACTGTAATTTATTGAATTTATATTACCGTTTACATTTTAGATATTAAAGAGTATTTTAACATAGTTTTCTTAACTAGATTTTCCCAAGTAAAAATACACCACTACACTAATAATAACTAATTACCTCCAGCAATATACTTACAATATTGAGGTATTTATTTAGTTCAAACCTACTGATGGCTACTTTCACTGCATTCTCTTTTGCTGTGGGTAGGCACTTTCCAAGCAGCAAGATAGTTTTAACTACGCCTCTCATTGTGCTGTGTACAGACATTGTGATCTTGAATATTAATTATATAACTTCAAAGTTTTAAAGGATTACTATCCAAAATGTGTATTTATATAATTAAATGACAATCAAAAAGGACAGAAAGTTTAATTTCGAATGGTAGTTAATTTTTTATCTCCCTCCTGCATGTGACAATATTTAGCAGTCAGGACATATGAATTTAATTTTGTCCACAATGATAAAAGTTTGTTAAAATTTGTTTTTCCCATATAAAGATAACATTGGGATTCCAAAAGACGAAGTTCAGTAACTTTAGTTCAGTTACGAAACAAATGTGTCCAAAGGTTTTTGGAAATACAGTAGAACTCCAATTATCCGAATTAATGGGGACCGGGACCCATTCGGATAATCAAATATTCGGATAATCGGAGTTTTTTTTTTTAAATTGCCATTAGAGAGAAAAAAGCTACGTTTTGATATTGCACTATTTTTTTATTTAATTAAATGTAAGAAACATGATATTTTCATATGTTTTAAATATAAATGAAATGTACTTACATTTTACACGCAAAAACTGGCTTCGCGGAGGGAAGAATAATAGCGCACTTAGACTTTTTTTGGACAAATTTTTTTCTGAAAGTGATTCGGATAATCGGCGATTCGGATAGTCGGAGTTCGGATAATTGGAGTTCTACTGTATTGTATTAAGTAGGCTTAACCCTTTGTGGACCGACTTATGATACATCATCAGTACAGTTATTGTTGAAAAAGGATGCACAGACAATACTACTTTATCGTCAGCAGCCAGTACTTCGAAAATCCCTGTTGACAAAATATTGTCAGCTAGTAGTTTTTCATATAGTACATCCTCTCTGGCACAGTTTAACCTAACTCATTTCATTTTAGATGTCTTTGGTTTCATCTTTTGCTGTTTTTATTGTTTTAGTTGTCGTAGCAACGGCCAGATGAATAATTGTTTGTTTGATCTTCTGTATGTTTACTATTGCAAACGAAAATAACATATGTTGTATCAACGTTTTCTATGACATTTTTATTTTTTGTTAAAATCAAATGAAACTTTGTACACATACTCTATATAATGTAAGTAATAATTTAACACGTTCACTGCGGCATGAGGCACTGGTGACTCACAAGTGTCTGGCTCTGCTTACGGCGACTATTCTACCGTGGCTGATGCTCCTTGCGGCACGCTTATTTTTAACACCTTTAATTCGATTTAACCCTTTAAAGAGTACCGTATTTTGCGTCAAAATAGTATTGACGTTTTAAAATGTCTTTAAATGGTTTCGCAAAAAGGAGTAGCGACATTTTAAAACTTCATTTGACGAAATTTGTTCTAATATATATATATACATACAACCTGACACAGATTGATTCTTAAGCTATAAATCGATAATTGAAGACATGTAGATACGCGAAACATGTGTATTGGTGTATTCGGTAGGTTATGGGTAATCTGCGGAGGGTTTCTTAGGTGGGGTGGTCGCGGCGGGAAGTTTTGGTGGAAAAAGTGGCGGCGCGGCATGAAGTTTTATTAGACCTGTTATTTATAGCACTGGAGGTTCAGCAGATAATAAAAGTGAAAGCGTTCTACACACCCTATTATTGACGTCTGTATCTCAGTAGCTGAGAGTTATTAAGAATAAGAAATCTTTATTTGCCATTGACATAAACATATGTATCAGCAATTGTCACATCCAAAAAATCACAACAAGGAAATAGTAAAGAAACAGTACAGACATCCTTAACCTATCCTATATTACAATGTCTCTTTTGTTTAAAAAATCTGTAACTAAATAAAAAGGATTTTTTAGTTGCCAGCTGTGTAATTTTTTTAAGAACTCACCATTAAAAATTATGTTACTCTATAGTCTCTAAAAATGTTAGTTTTTATGTTTATTTTTAAGTATCACAAAGGCTCACAATTTACATGTTTCGTAACCAATGTTCAATTCAAAATAAAGCCTGAACACATGGAAATACTGGGATTTATGGTTTATTTATATTGTATAATAAATTCAATATATACTTATATTCTTACAGTTTGACCTTTTATTTTTGTTTTCCCAAATACAGATGTTTCACTATTCTTTCTAAAACATATTTAGGTCTTTATAGCAATTGATTCATGCGCGGATGCCTATGGGCGTCCGCAGCATTCATCACCAAAACTATTAAAATTTTTTGTTGGTGGCTGTGGACGCCCATAGTTGTCCATACGTAATTTTCATAAATATTGATTATATTACACATAGAGTACAAAAATATGCACAAATATACTTAATTTTAAATGCCTTTGAAAAAAAGATGCAACTCCTGCAGAAAGGCTTGCGAATTCTTCTACAGCAGTGAACGTGTTAAAAAATCATTTCCGGTAGGAAACTAAATTTGATTTTCTTATGTTAAAATTTCACAAAGGTTACGTGAAAAAGGTCTGTTATTCATCCATATTCCCAAAATTTCATCTCAGAAACATAAACCGTTTTCCCACACTCCTTGTACGAAAAATGCCAAATTTTGGAATTAATTACCCTGTAACTAGAAAAGTTGACATTAAAAACATTAAAAAATTATGCCAAAGCATACTTATGATACAATCTTAATATATAAAATTAAAAGCCCTGACTCACTCATCACTAATTCTCCCACTTCCCGATTACCTAGGAGGCTGAAATTTGGTATACTGATTCTTTAGGCCTAAAATAGGAAAGTCTAATAGTTTTTGTGACGATTTTCCCATAAATCTCCACCCTATACGCCTTCAAAGTTCCCATGTTAATCTTATGGGGAAATAATTTTGTTTTGGATTCCAACATATGTATCTTACCTTTTAAGATTTAAACAGCAGCTGTTTTAATTTGAACCATTGAGCAAGCCAAAGAAGCAAGCATAAAATATTAAGTACTCAATGGTATCTAATTACTGTATAAATGTAATATTTCTCAGAACGAATTTTTGTGACTATGTTTTATGATTAAAAATCAAATGTTTATTTGTTGGCGGAATTATAAATAATGAAAATGTTTAAACAAATTACGTTTATAATAATAATAATAATAATAATCAGCTGTTGTATATTTTTATATGTTCCTATCTGATATGTCTAAAAGGTTGATACCTTATTTTGTATTATTATAGAATATTTGATTGTGTGTGTGTCAAAGCTCTCACTCACTCATCACTAATAATTCTCTCACATCCCGTCTAGCTAGAGAGGTGAAACTTTGGATGTACACGTATATATTCTTTAGATTAAAGATAGGAAAGTGTAATAGTTTTTTGACGATTATCCCATAAATCTCTACCCTAAACGTCTTTAAAGTTACCATATTAAAAAGCAAGTGTTTGAACTTTACCGTTAAGTCAAGCCAAAGAAGCAAGCAAAACGTACAGAAAACACTAACCCAAAGACATCTAAATACTTTATGAATATAATATTATGTAATTTATTTAATAAAACATAGTAATAATAATAATTTAACTATGTAATCTTAAAGTCAAATTAGATTGTACTTTGAGCTATTAAAAAAATCACCTTATAATGGACTAGGTATAAAAAGTCATCCATACAGAAAAATTGTAAGAAGATAATCTATTCTATTTATTACTGTCAAACTTCAGCATACAGCTGGTTTTGTTGGTTTGTTTATGTTTTTTATTTACTGTGATACGGTTTCAGTTTGAATTGTGATCTTTGATCTTAAATCATTTTAGTGATTTTCGTAGTGTTCTTCTCTTATTTTTTATACAATATTTGATTAAAATCTTTGGAAATGGACAGTTAGTATTTTACAGAGAAAACAATTCTCTGTTTAGTGTTGTTGTAATGCCCCCAGATGGGTCATGTCTTTCACGCAACATGCTATCTACTTCATGGAAATAATCTGTTCACAAATGAAGTCAGGGGAAAAATTGTAACCTACGTTTCGGCTAATTGGCATAAATTTTAAATTTTAAATCATGTTTCAAAAGGAGAAAATTATACCTCACCTGAAAACTATCGGATTGAGATGCTAAAACCAACCACATATTGTTCAGCATGCGAGTTAATTGCAGCATCTGACATTTACCACTGTGTATTCAGAGTGCACCACAATGGTATTTTACTCCAGAGCTTTGGAAGAGAAGGTTCAGCTTGAGAGTACCATATTACCATATACTGTTTAGTGGAAGTTTTAGTAGTGGGCACTTTGATGTTCTCGAGGCAACACGTGCCAAAATGACTGGAAGATCACCAAGCAATGAAAGATAGATGGTAAACTTTGATGAACACGGCACCTAACAAACAGTGCAACTAACACCTAAGAGATTAAAATGAAAACCTTCTTCACAACCTGAAGAACCTCCCTATGAAACAACATAAGGAAGACAATGTAGATGTAAACAAGAAAATAACCAAGCGGAGAGGGCGATTCTCGAATTTGCCACGTTTAAAACAACTACGTGAGTCTGCAGCTAAGTATAAAAAGACACATCCAGAAGTCAACCGAGCTGCAGTTAAGAAGAACACGCAAGAAAACCCTGAGGTAAATTGAGTGGCTGTTAAAAGATACACACTCAAAAATCCAGAAGTAAACAGGGTTGCAGTTTCAAAATATGACAGAAATAACGAAAAACGCCAGCATCGTAAAAACAAACTGTGGACTGCAAACACCACTCTGGATTTAAATATGACCATGACATCTGTTATGAATCAGATAAGACTATTGCGATTGGAGCCCAGAATAATGTATGCGTTTATTGTAAGGCATTAAAATGGAAACACGAGTCAAAGGGGTTGTGTTGCAGCAGTGGGAGGGTTTGCGTAAGACATCTTGAAAAGCGACCTGAACCACTTCATAGCCTCATTGTTGGTGACCATCCCGAAAGTGAGCATTTCCGTAACAACTCTAGAAAATACAACAGCGCTTTTCAAATGATATCTCTTGGAGCTAAGCAAATCGTTGAAAGTGGGTTTATGCCAACATTTAAAGTACAAGGTCAAATATACCATTTAATTGGTAGCTTATTGCCGTCATCCAACAATGACGACCATCAGTTTTTTAACTGTATTTTATCGGTGATGACAGCAAGTAAACAACGGCACGTTGTAAGTATATACCAGGCAGGAGTAAACCAGCATTGATCCAACAATTGCAGAGTATGCTTCACAATTGTAACAACTATATTATGGATTTTGAATGTGCCATTGAAAGTGAGACAGAACCAGGTAGACAGTTCAAAATGGTCATTCATGCGGATAAAAAGTCTGTCAATGCCCATAGAGGCAGGTATAATGAACCAGTAACAGGAGAAGTTGGTGCAGTTATTGTAGGCCA
Source organism: Nephotettix cincticeps (assembly GCA_023375725.1). Classification (NCBI taxonomy): domain Eukaryota; kingdom Metazoa; phylum Arthropoda; class Insecta; order Hemiptera; family Cicadellidae; genus Nephotettix; species Nephotettix cincticeps. The sequence continues at coordinate 92,537,013 of CM041786.1, read as the reverse complement.
AGAATTTGAAAAAAGAGACATTATAATGAAGAGTAGATCGGATAGACTGCAGCGTATTAGTGAAACTCACAGATCGTATGATGATTTGCAGTATCCTCTGATGTTTTGCTATGGTGAGGATGGTTACTCCATTTCCATCCCTCAAACTGACCCAATTACAAAGCCCCCTTTTTTGAAAACAATTTCTGCAATAATGTTCTACTGTTACTATAAGTTGATTCAGGCTACTAGAATAGAATTGAAATTAATATACCAAAGGGCTCCGACCCAGAGGGCAGAAAATGGTGCAGTGTCAGGTTTTATAATTTTAGTGTTTACAAAATTATAAGCTGTGATGAAATGATTTGAAAGGTTCTATAAAATTGTATACATTAGTTTTAGGCGGTACGAAGTTCGCCGGGTAACACTAGTCAACAAATAAAAGTTAAAATTACGATTTTTTTAGATTGTAGATATTTTCGCTCGCACCACCTTAAGGAGTTATGATGGCATAACATCTTTCAGATGTTTCCTGAATTAAGAATAAGTTTAAACTGTAAGTTCTAACTGACAATTCAAACTGATTGTCTCTATACGAGATTTTGACTACGCTCAGGCCAAAAAACTGGACTGATGAAATTGGGTTGAATTAATCTGTTAAATGTAACAAAAAAATGACCATGAGGAGGCGATTTAGAATCTTAGCTTCAAACTTATTGTCTGTAGGGGATGCTTAACCTTTCATTAAATCTTGGTATCCTCAAAGTGGATAGGAAAAATTGTAGGCTAAATAAGTGTATCTTACTCAGTACTGGTCAGGAGTAGCCTTAACTTTAGGGGTACAATAGTCGTCACTCATCAGTTTCATCTTCACTTTTTTACCTCATTTACCTCACTTAACTTATGTGTTGTTCGAGAGCGAGTAAGAGTATAGGATAGAGCGAGTCGTTTTTGCTGATAGCACTACTATCTGTTTAGACAGTGTTTCAACTATAGCCTAATTTAAACTTTACCAGTCAGAATTGGTGGCGATGTGGGAAATAATTCTCAGGAGCCAATGTTAATAGTGGTCAGCCAAGGGAAGGGCAGTTGAGCTACCTCGACCAAATTGCCCGCGCACTTGTCCAACAGCATTTTTATTTGTGTCATAAGAATCATTGGAACATGAGTAGGTAGTCTCCATATCCAGAGCTTGTGAGCATGTTATCCTGAACCCCAAAAGTGATCAAAGATGATAGGAATTTAAACAGTCTTTAGTTGCATTCTTCTTCACCGATGAGGTATTTAACCATTTATTCTTCTAATGCCAACAAATACTGGACCAATTTCATTCAGGGGAAGTTAAATCTTCCAGTTGCTGATGGGCTTGATAAAATAATTTGATGTTGTATGTTGATGTTATATGTTGTGAAAATAATTTGATGTTGCAATTGTTTTGATATTTGAGAACACACACTGGGAGTGCACTGTAGAGAACCTGAGGGTGGACGGTCGGTACTAACGAAGGTAGGTTTACCACGGTAGGCCTACAGTTTACTTAAAAGGATGATCTTGATGCTGCATTGTTAGAGTCAACTTGCCCTTGCTTTAGTGTGAGTGTTTGATAAAAGGGGGGTACACCAAGTAAATTAACTCAGGTTATCAAATAATAATAACTAAATGAGTCTATTTATATAAACTGATAGCCTATTATTTACCTAACAGAAACTTGTAAACTAAGCTATCTCACAAGGCAGAAAAAATCTTTCTGTTAGCCACACTATCTATACTATCCCGGCGATGCAAACATGGTCTATCACACTTTTATTGAGTGTAACAGATGACACAGCAACTGCCATGTCTGTGCCAAGGTCAGCATCACAATTTATACTGACAATTTGTAGGAGATATGCTGTAGGGATAGAATTTCACTTTGAATTAAAATGATATCTTCAACATGTCAATATCCTTTCAATTATGTGGTATGAGGCATAGGAGAAGTAGGTGTGGTTAAAGAAACTAGAAGTGTCTGAAAAAAGGGAATATACATTTGATGATATCTCAGGCAAAATTATCCTCCAATACTTTTGCTTGAAAATGAAGGTGTCCTTGTTTTGACGCTACCTAACAACATGCATTTAAGTCACAATGTGTCGATAGCTCGAACATCTGTAAATGTCAATAAATTGATAACTACTATGGAATCAGCACTAAACTATGGAATCATTTTCTGAGGAAACAGTGCACACATAAATAGAATTTTAGTCATCCAAAAAAAAGTGCTAAGAATAATGTCAAATGCTGACCAAACTGAACACTGTAAACCTTTTTTTATCTCTTTTAACATAATGACTGTTGTTAATCTATATATTTTTAATATAATGTTATTTAGTTTTAAGAACCTACACTCATACCCAGTGAGAGCTGACATACATAGCATGAATACTAGATCTAAGTACAAACTGGATATCCCCTATACCAGACTGAGTAAAACAAAAAACAGTTATAGGGCATTAGGTATGAAATGCCTTAACAAATTACCCATAAACTTTCATGCAATGTCTCTGACTAATTTTAAAACTGTCATTCAGAAATAGTGGCTCATCCTTTTTACTCCATAAATGATTTTCTTGCACTAAACCCCTCTGAAATAACAATGTGAAACCAGGAGCTTACAACAATCTGAATCTATCCCTCGCAATATGAAATTTCTGTCTTGTTTTTGTTCGGTTTCATTTTTTCTGTATCTAGTCCTAAATCCACTTCCATGACCAACAAGTAGGCTATATTTTCATAATTTTTTTACTGAAATTGTCATTATTATTAATACTTGTTTTTCTTGTTTCAATCTGACAAATGTATTTTTCTACATAATGTTATATCTTGACTATTTCCAATGTACGAAATGCTGTATCTAATGGAAAATAAACTTCTTGATTCTTGATAAATACTTATTTCATTATTTAACCTACACCAGCAAACACATGAGAAACACCACTTGACATTATACTAGTTTAAGCCTACAAATGTACATAATTACTGATAGGTTATATTACCTTGGCATTCAGACCTTTTCATAAAAAATATATGTTTTCGGCAAACTATAGATCGAACACAGCTTCCATAACCTATAGGCTATTTCATCTCTCTCTCTCTCTCTCTCTCTCTCTCTCTCTCTTCTCAACTCAAACCAAACCTCACATTTAGTTTTTTTGGTTCTTGTTTTGCTTTTTAAGCGGGCTTAGATTTATTTTACCATGCAGTCTCCAAGTTCACTACTTTTTCATGGTCGCTTCCCTGAAATGGTAATTGGAAATAGTTAGTGTATATATATAGGCTATTACATGTATGGCTAGTTAAGCTATTAGTAAAGGTTTACAATGAGGTTCTAAACTTATTTTTATATTAGTTTTTTAATTCCTAATGTTTGTATATGTCCGAATTCCTAATGTTTGTATATGTCCAGGGGGGCATATAAAAGCAAAGCTCGGTCACCAGGTACTATTTCTACTAAATGGGAAACCTTCCCGATGGCACTGAACGACCTATATTTTTTGTATCGAGATGTTTAAGTGCTGCAGAGAGAAACTATAGCCAAATCGACAAGGAGGCGGCCGCGAAGTACTTTGCCTGCATCAGTTTATAAGTATTGCTATGGAAGAAGGTTTACGTTAATCACCTACCACATGACTCTAGACATTATTTTTAGTTCAGACAGACAGTTACCAGCACTGAATGCTCACCGTTTACTCCGATATGCAATGTATGTGCAGGCTTTTGAGTATGATATTCAATACAAACCTACAAGTCAACATGGCAATGCAGATGCGATGTCAAGATTACCCTTAGCGAAGACAATAAGGGATGACTTTCGAGATGAGACAACTCTTCATCATTTGGATCAAATAGCTCAACTTCCTGTAAGCAAAACAGAGTATTAAAGGACTAGTTAACAGTATTGAACTATTTTATTCCACTTCCATAATTATTGTATAAAATCCAAGGTAATATTAAAAACAAATAAATAAAGACAATTAATAGCTTATCAGTTGATACAAAATATATATAAATAAAATTAGAGTTTTGTCTGTACATGGCTCAGAGCTATTCATTTTTTTGTTGATTTTACGTTTCATGCGTTAGAGATGCCAGAACAAGTCTTATCTCAATTGTATCTGTTTGTCTGTGACGCTCCATGAGGTATTTTACGCCGTCTTCTCCGAAAAAAACGGGAGTACTGATAACAATGAAACTTATTTCATACATTCTCTACATCCCAGAGAAGGGGTTTAAATGCCTAAAATTGTCCACCAACCCTTGAAATGTAAATAACGAGCATTTAAAAACCCACTTTTTACGTGATATTGGTAGCATTTTGCTTTCAATTACAGTAAAACTCCAATTATCCGAATTAATGGGGACCGGGACCAATTCGGATAGTCGGAGTTTTTTTTTAATTTCCATTAGAGAGAAAAAAGCTACGTTTTTATATCGCACAATTTTTTTATTGAATTAAATGTAAGAAACATGATATTTTCACATGTTTTAAATATAAATAAAATGTACTTACAAGTTTAGAAATAAAAATCGTTGTTTTTTAAACATCTCCGTCAATGTAAGCTGTTTTGCGGTCTTCATCCGTTTTCGGGCAGCCAGGTCACGCATTCGCTTGACGGTGAAAGTGATTTCTGAAAGTGATTCGGATAATCGGCGATTCGGATAGTCGGAGTCCTACTGTATCAATAAACCACCTCCTGGTAATAATCAGGTATTTTTGTAGTTCAAAGATTTAATAGAAAGAATATCCCCGTCGCAGCAGATCTGCGTACTCAGCGAATTTCCAAATCAATAACATAATAATAAATATATGACAAGTTTTATAAAAGTTAGTCCATAAACATGAGCATTGTTTGTCTATTCTCCATAAGATTAACATGGGAAAGAGTGTGCAGGTTAGCTGCTGTGAGGAACACTGAAAAGTAGTAATTTCTACCATAAATAATTTTTATCTTAATATTTATACCAACTTTCATCAACATCTGGCCATAAATTAAGGAGTTTGCCTATTCTCCATAAGATTAACATGGAAAAAGAGTATGCAGGTTTGCTGCCATGATGAACACATAAACTATGATTTTTAAGCATAAATGGATAGACCTCAACCACATGAAGCTAAATATCAAAAATTTGTTTTATCCAAAAATATTGATTAATATGGGAAATATTAATTTTCCCTATCCTACATAAGATTAACATTGGAGCCTCACAATACAACGTACTGTGTTTAGATTTTTTAATAGCTCGGTAACCGTTGGAGATGGAGAAAAACTTTAAGGAACTTAATTGTGTAGTTTTTTAAGCTGATTCCAATGGTGGAATATAAAATTAGAAATTTTTAAAAATTACATGTGAAAAACGCAAAAAACCCCATTTTGGGGTACAAAACCCCCCCAAACTACCCGTTCCCATTGACCGATATGTCTGGTTAACGAACTCGTCCGAGCATTTGTAGGAATACACGTCTCTACCAAATTTGGTCTCAATCGGACCATTTTTACGAGAGTTATCGTGTTCACAGACACATATATAATATATATATATATATATATATATAAATTTTAACAACTATTGTTATTTGGTCTCTGGGCACCTAAAGAAGAAAAAATAACATGGTCCCGGGCTTAAGTCTCGCTATGAGACCTACGGTAATAGCTTCTTCCCTATGGGAAATTCGCTAAAAACAAACAGCTATCAAATCAATATTAGTTGGTTTATATTGGTCATTGATTTTAAACCCATTTGGAAATCATACTATATTAAAAAGTTTTTTTAACGTATAACTAATCATAATAATGGTATAAATGTTCTGATCCATCTAATTGTAAAGTAATGCTAAATAATAAAGCTGGGTATTGATTTATTTTCATTCTACTGATTTTTTTATTTCATTTCTAGTTCTAGTTTTTTTAGAGTTCAGGTTTACTTTTGGTATGATAATATTTCTTCTTTAATCTAAATCCTACAAACCGTACAAAGGACGGGCTTACTGCTAGTATATACTAAAACATAACAACTCCTCTCTACTTAGTTTTCTTTGTCGCCTCCTAAAAACTGATCCACATGTCTCGTAGTAGTGTAACCATCCTCCACCTCTACAATGTACATGACTCTTCCGATTCTCCTCATTACAACTTATTTCTTCCATCGGTCTCTGGGATCGGTTATCATAAAAACTGATAAAAACCTCTTCTCCTGTTTGGAATACAGAGTGTTTTTTCTCGTCGGCTGTGTCTCTATATTGCCTGGTCTCCGATGGTGGATAGGTAATATCTAATCTTGTCTTTATATTTTTCCCTAACATCATTTCTGCTGGGGATTACCTCGCGGTTCAATGGTATACACGACGAATAGCAATTAGGAAACAAATGAGTTTCACATTGAGGCTATCCTTTTCATCCATCATCTTAAGTAAGGATCTTTTCAGGGTTTGGACATATCGTTCAGCTTGCCCATTTGATGGTGGATGGTGGGGGGCAATGGATCTATGGTTTATCCCACTTTCCTTCAAGAAATATATAACTTCTTGATTAGCGCATTATACGTGTTGGTTTTACCATGGGATAAAGTAAAACTCACGTCTTCCAACACTACTCAATATATAGGCTTCAATATATAGGCTCAATATACCTAGGCTTCAAAAACACCTACACCATCCACAAATACCAAAGGCAGAAAATAAAATTGTGATCCGTTAATGCATAAAATTGCAAATACAAAATATAATCCATTGAGAGCTTATACTTACTTAACTTTATAGATATAAGCCTAATTATTGAAGGTCCGCGTAGTCTTTATCATTTATCTGTTTTAGTTATAAATAAAATCGTTCGTTATTAGTTGTAAATACCAAATCCAATCAATTGAGAGCTTCGATTTACATAACTTTGATAGACCTAAGCCTAATTATTGAAGTTTGTAGTCTGTATCTATCTATTTTAATTATTAGAGTTTAAAATGCATTTGTTATGATGTAACCTTCCTCCTAACAGCATATGATCGTTAGTTATCATTAGCTTTCTCCATTGCTTATTTGCATTTATTCTGGTACCGGTAAGATAATTTCGTTAATCCCAACTGCGTTTTTCTTTGGTATAATTTGGTTAGGATTTTTTGACACAATAGAACAAAATCATTGCTATATTCTGAAAATAAATGAGTAGTTGTAGAAAATGCCGGTTTCTCATCTTGTAGAAAATGAAGGTGTCCTATTTTGTAGAAAAAGGGTTTACAAACGAGTAGAAATGCAAGTTATGCCAACTAAACAAGGAGAATTGCCAAAAAACAAGGAGAAACTATAAAATTCTACAAGATTGGAACCATTGTTTATAAATATAAAAAAATTCTATCATATATGTTGGAACCCATCATTTTCTACAGGATGAGAACCTTCTGATATAATACAATTCCATTTTACCTGTTTGTTATTATGTTTCAAATGTCAACTGTTTTGTTTATATTCTTTATTTATTCACAATTCAACTCCATGTAATGATTAGTCAAATAAAGCCAGATTTCTCCTGGTAATCAGCATAGTATTTATTATTTCACCTTCTTTTTCTACAAAATAGGATTCTACAAGATGGGAACCCAAGATTTATGATGATTTAAAAGGATTTTAAATATTTCCAGAGAATTGTACGAGCTTAAAATTCGACAGAATTGAACGCACATTTCATTTCTGAAGGATTGGAAGACTTTACATTTTGATAGAATTATTATTACACTGGATCAGTTCAAAAAATAATCTAGATTCAATATCTAAATGATGTTATATTGTTTAAGTAATGATATATTAACTTGCTTTTCTTATATTCATCGATCCATTATTTTATCGATCTTTCCAATAATATAAATAAAAAAGGAACAATATAAAACAGCTTTTGTTAAAATAGTAAAAAAGTTTCTTCTTATTTGTAGCGTTTATATAAATAAATATATGACATATTTTATACAGTATGTTGGAATATTTTATCTTATTACCAAAAGGTGTTTGGTCTGTCTCCCACAATAATGGAAACACTAACCAGCGTCCAGCACCAGCACACTATTCTGCTCACCAGATGGATTTATAGTTGTTACCTGTAGATGTTCATTTGCTTTTACTGACTACAAGCGGTTCTTTTTTTTCTGTAGTAGTAAACATTTGGGCGTGACAAGTAGGTAAAAGTGCAGCGTCCGCGAGGCAGTATTGTTATTTTTAAGTTAAATGAAGCAAGTTTAGTACGTTCATTTACAGTTAAATAAGACGTTAATTTATTTTGTCAAAAGATGACGGAATACAAACTTGTTGTTGTTGGTGGTAAGTAGCTCTTCTCAACTAATCTACTAAAGGCGTTCAATGAGTCATTTGCTTTCGATCTAGTCTTTGTTAGCAATATTACTTATTTGTTAATTTCGATCTAAATGAATGGAATTAATTTTTAATATTAAATTTGTTATTGTGTTCTCTATGGGATATATATTTAAATATAATTTATTTATCAAGTTTACTGTGTTTTTACACATAGCCTATTTTATAAAATTTGGGGCTTAATTTTATTGTCAAACCTTTTTTATAGTGAGGTTTTACTCATAATAGCCTACATATAGAATTCAAAGCAGAAATATTGTTAGTATATTAATAGGGCCTATTCCTGATTAGGCTGTAATTGTGCCTTTCTTGAAAAACCACAAAATGGTTATATTGATTTTTCAGTCTTAAGAGAGTTGAATTACTAGACATGACAGGCACTTTTTTTTGTTTTCAATTTTAAACTGTTTAACCCTATGTTATACTTCCACACATTTCATTAACGTTTGCTTGATTTGCAATAGGTAATCCTGTATTTAAGACTTTGTTAAACCTTATTCTACAGGTTTAAATTCATTATTATAGGCTATCGTTTAGTTTCAATTTTAGTGTTAGGCCTCTCAGTGTAATTTTATTCAGATAATTGAGTTTAAAAATTTAAACAGGTAGCAAGGCCTAACTCATTTTGTTGCATTAACCCTTAATAGGTAGTGTGGTGTACAAAACTCCGCGGCAAATGCTTTTATTGTTGTATAAGACACATTTCGGTATTTGGATAAAATATTTTTGGATTAAATTTGATATTTAGCTTCATGTGGTTGAGATCTATCCATTTATGCTTACAAATCATAGTTTATGTTTTTATCATGGCAGCAAACCTGTATACTCTTTTCCCATATTAATCATATTGGGAATAGGTAAACTCCTTTATTTATGGACAGGTGTTGATGAAAGTTGGTACAAATGTTAAGATAAAAATTATTCATGGTAGAAATGACTTCTTTCAGTGTTCCTCACAGCACCTAACCTGCACAATCTTTCATATGTTAATCTTAAGGAGAATAGGCAAATAATTCTCATGTTTATGGACATATTTTTATAAAACTTGTCATATATTAAATTATTGATTTGGAAATTCGCTGAGTACGCAGGTCTGCTGCGACGGGGTATATAGTTAAATAATCCATTTTAATTTATTAATAGATAATATTACATTAGATTAGACTTAGTATATTTTTTACTCTTTATGTGTAGACTAATTAAATAATTTTTTTAAAACTATGAAGACTCTTCACTCTTAAACTATGAATCATCCTCCAAAAAAAAACTCAGAAAAAGAAAAAACATAAACTAATTGAACTTGAAACAAAGCCCATTGAATAGATTTTGATAATCACTAGTTTTGCCCTCTAGTCGAAAATTGTACTGATATTAACTACTTTGATTAAATGATTAAAACATAGTTTACTAGGTGGAAATTGGAACAGAAACTTTATATCTAAAATATTTAAAGCTGAAATCGCCATAGTCATGAATCCAATGTTATTATGCAATACAGTAGCCTATTATTTTTGTAAATTTCAGTATTTCACTATTTGAATTCAAGCATCACTTCTTCAACTTAACCCTAGAAGTGACAAGCTTTAAAAATAATTACTAATATATTCTTGAAATATTAAGTATAAAGAAAAAAAAGCGTAAAATATCCCCCTCCCCTTATAACCACTAACCACAAAAGCAAAACAAGTGTCCATTGCAATCTCAATGAAGCCTACAAATGCCGTCAACTTCCACCTAGGTCGGCCACCGTTTATTTGAAAAGGGCCCCCACTCTATTATACCACACATTTGTAAGCCAAATTGTGATTGCTCATGGTCGGGATTCGAACCCTAGCACTTCCAATTCATCCTACAATCAACTCTCATTCATACTTGGCTTAAAATACCTACCTTGTGGTATGGTTGCCATTTCAATAATCTCATCTAATCAAATGGCTAGAACCTTACGTTTGTCAGCGCAGCGCTCTCGTGCCGGTTCAAAACCAGTGCACAGAAGTAGAAAGTGCTTACTTGGTTATAAGACATTCCCTAGTGGCAGTTTAGTGAACTGCTTGAGTTTGTTTGGTTGCTTGCCCCAGAGGGCAACACGGTCACGAAGGTTTTAAGTTCACTAAAATTGACGACAGATGCCTTCACCTGTCAGTTCTTATTGAATTTGTAAATGTGTTGTGAATTACGACTTTACTAATTCTAGGGTTAATTTTAGATTTTCCAACTCAGGAAAATCGGATTATTTATTTTTTTTAAAGAAGTCTGATGTAGACATTCAAAATATGTTTTTTCAGTACGTCCATACTATCAAATGAATATTTGAGTGTATTCTTAATCATAAACACAGTTTAAAAAGTTTACCTAAACATTTCAACCTAATAAGAAAATTAAAATTAACTTCTAATAACTTTTATAATATTCCTAGTAGTTATCCTAAATCTAAGACTTGAATTTTATTCATCCTAAAGTCAGTTTCCAATAAGCAATATATCCTTAACATGAATTTTTGCTTTTTCAGCTGGTGGCGTGGGTAAGAGTGCCTTAACAATACAACTCATACAGAATCAGTAAGTATCACTATATCTAAATTGTACTACTTCTAATATTTAGAATATTACACCTATCATCTACATCCAATACTATAATACGAGCAAGGTTTGTATATATATATGATCGAAAACGGCACTAAGGAATTTCTTTAAATTTTGAAAATAACTAATTTCCGAGTAGAAAATAAGTTCTAGATAGGTCTAATGTCCAGGAAAATTCGTGTTTTCGTGTAATATTAAGTTTAAAATCTAAAAATTTAGATTACGCTTATCGAGAATCAAATGTAAACAATACAAACCAAAACAGCTGTTTATAACCGTTTGACAGTTCTTGATTGAAGACGACGGGGAACAATATAGAGGCTATGCATAAATATATTTATTTTATGTGTGTAATAAATGCAAAATTATCAGGTTACAAAACAATTTGTAAAAACTTAAGGGTAACATAACTGTGCGAAATAAAAGCAGAAAAAAGTATTTCCAAAATCTTCCGTGTTTTGATAGAAAACGTATTCGTTGTGTTGTTTGAAGATACTATAACAAACCAATTAATTGATGTAAATTAAATTTATCTTTTGCTCTTCAATCCTCATTCCGTTTATAACAAAATCAGTTGATCACAGGCTACAGTAAATGATCGGCTTTGGCTAAAAGACGTTAAACGGTGTTGCTCATTTGACTGACGCTGTAGCCGATTGGTAGCATGTCGGCCTCAAGAACTGGAGGTCGCGATTTCCATCCCCACCAGGTGCGATACCTTTTGTTCAGTGCTATATTAACTATGGTGTATTAAATCGGTTTTATTTCAACCACATAAATATTTTGATTGAGTAATAAATGTGTTTTAATTTTTTTATATAATTTTTATAAAACATGTCTTATTCTATACGAGCAAAGCTCGGTCACCAGGTACTTTTTTTACATAAATAAAATAATAGATTAAATACCTTCTTGCTGCCTCGTGATCCAAATCCTAGTGACTCCACTAAGGTCAACACTTGGATCGTGAGGCAGCAAGAAGGTATTTAACCTATTATTTTATTCTACTTTATTATCTTGTATTATCTTTATTATCTTTCCACTAAAAGATTATCAAAATTTTTTGTTGGCTTTGCCTTTTTACTTTCTCCCCTTATACGTAGTATATGGAGAAAGTATTGTTTTCGTCAAAATTTTCGAATTTGAGTTGAGGGTGGATATATCCGTTTTGGGGTCCCCTGAATCCAAAAAAGTGGGTTTTGACGTGATGTCTGTCCGTCCGTGTGTGTGTGTGTGTGTGTGTCTGGATGTGTACAGTGCCACAGCCTACCCCGTTGGTCCGATTTAGATGAAATTTGGCATGTATGTATATATTCACGGTATCTCCAGGCGTTTTTTTCATTTTTTTGAATTTTTGATTTTTAAGGGTAGTTTACCCCTAAAAACCCTTAAAAAACGTGAAAAATCCAATTTTCTCAAAAACGGCTCTAACGATTTTGATTAAAATTTGACAGTTTATAGTGTACAGAGTACTAAATAATTTGACACCACCCGCATATCTGTAAAAATGACGGTTCAAAAGTTATGGGCTTTTAAATGTTAAAAAAATCAAATTTTTAAATTTTCAGCGAAAACAATAAAAGTAAAGTATAACTTGACTGGTACCATTGAAACCAGCTTAAAAAACTAAACAAATTAGTATTTTGAATTATCTGTCTACGACTAACGGATCCAGAGAAAAGTTAAATTTACTGTCCACGATAAACGCAGAACGTTGTCTGACAGCGCCCAATGTTATTCTTATGGAAAATGTAAAAAAATCAATTTCTTCCTTACTTTCCACCCGTTTTCCATGAAACTTGGTATGAAGTGTAAGGTCAAATCACCAAACAAAACCAGCTCAAAAAAGCTTGGTATTACCGAGGGGGGGGTTCCTCCATACCATTTGAACAATAAATTATTAAATGATATTTAGAATTACTTTGTAGAACATGATAGTTTTATTACAGATTGTCTTTTTTAAATTTACTTAAGGGAGAAAGTATGTGTCAGTCCACTGGTACCGTTTATTTTAATATCAGACAGATCGAAAAAATGGGTTTCTGAAAAGCTTTGTAATCCAAACGTGTTGACTAAATCATGTAGTAAACATGAAAAGTCAAAAAGTCATCTTCAGACCTTGATCTTGACCCTGTGGTAGTGACCACAGGGCCATTTCATTTACATTTACTTTAAGGCTTGGTAGTGTATGGCACGTCCTATTATTTCTCACAACAGTTAGTTTTGTGCTCAAACTGTAATGTACTGAAACGCTTCGATTTAAGCTTTAATATGGTGTCATTATCTTCTACCATTGTTCATTGTGGCACAATATTACCAAGATTACGAAAGACTTCACTAGTTTATTTACCATATACATTTCCTCAGGGAGCAAATATAAACAATAACATTGCAGACTAAGACACTGTGTATAGAAGTGACAATAGAAATCAAGTGCTCGTGGATGAGAATAGGCCCGAGAGGAGCCAAAAAGGCACGGAAGTACCAGAGATTAGCCGAAGTGTAAGCTTATCCTGATATTAATACCTGTATGAGCCGCAAGCTGTAGCCAATTGATGGTGCGAGGGATGGAGGTACAAACATGTCGGTCAGGGGGCAGGGTAGGTAATCGCAAGCTTCTTGCAAATTCACTGTGGCATATTCATAAGTTCTAGGAGCGTTGCTATCCAAATGCGATTTTTGAACGAATATGCAAAGTAAACTTAAGTAAACATTTTTAGTACATTATTTTTTGAGAAGTATAACTATTTTTACTGGAAGCAGAATTTGAAAAAATAATTTAATTATAATTTGCTGAGTACTTAATGACTATCATTGACATCAGATAAGATTTTTTAATCTTGTGTTTCAGCTTTGTTGATGAATATGATCCTACAATTGGTAAGTGTCACAGATTTACTTAAACCTTATGTAGCACTTACATTCTTCCACCTTTATGATAGTGTAAAAAGAAATAATTGTTCATTAGATATATCTATTTTGTGGTCCCCTAAACCCAAAAAGTGAATTTCCAAGTGGTTTGAATCTGTGTATGAGCAAGTGCATGTACATGGATTGTACAGTGCTACAGATTACACAGTCGGTCCAATTTTATAGATTATACTTTGATACTTTTTATGGAATTCATAGCCTACCCAGGTAGGTTTTTTAAGCCTTGTATAAATGAGAAATATGATTGTAGTTCGATCTCATAGTCTTGTTTAAGTCTGACATGTTCCTTAGACAGGACTGTTAAATAATAGCCAAACAGCTAATAGCATCTAAAGGACCTACAATTACATGGGACAATTTTGCCTCTAAATTGTGACCTGGTCTAATTATGAGGATGGTCTTTGCAGATGAATTAGTATTCAGTAGTGCAGATGTAAATCTACACTGGGAATAGTTTCCACTGGTTGTAACTAATCCACAATTTGTGAACATAAAGTTAAAGGGTTACAAAACACATGACTGTCCTATATGTTTGGTATTTTCCATGAACTGTCATTAATTTTTCCATGACCTGTATTTAATTATAATTACATAATTTATTAGCACATGTTCGTCAAATAAATTTTTATTTTGTTTACTAAAAAATACACTCCTTCTGTCACCTCAATGTTGTTTTCTTTGGTCCTTCGATATTTTAACGAATTAACAAAAATAACCCTGCACACTATAATTATGTCATATAATTCATTAAACTCATCTTTCATTTATGTTCACCTTAAAATAACCACCAAGTTGGATTAGTGCCTCAATTAATTTGAATTTAAACTAGTTTGTCACTTCGCAGGTTTAGACGTGGCACTAAAACATTTGCGTACAAATTCAGCAACTGATGTTTGAAATTCGCGATGGATTTTTAATTATTTATTTTACATATAATTGGACTTTTCCTATCGCTCTTGTGTTACTTTATATTTAACACTTTACACTTTAACTCTTTGGGGACTAGAGCCATTTATTTATTTTTTAATATGATGAAAAAAATTTAAATATCAAGGGTCAGTTTGATATGTGAAAAAGACAATATGAAATTATGCATTTTTGCAAAGGTTTGCACAAATGTCTGTACTGCCTTCAATTTTTTAGATATCTTAATAATTTTTTTACCAAAATTGTTGTAATTGGGTGGGTTTTACAAAACCGAGTTTTCACTACGCCGAGTAAGGCTAAAAATCTAATAAATATTGAAATTTCACTACGCCGAGGTTTCACAAAACCGAGTACGTTATAAAATTCAACTGTTTCACTAACCGAGTAAGGGGCTGGGTACCGTCCGCTCTAGAAGTGAGTTCGCACCAAGAGCACGTCGGCCGGCAGGCCAACAACGTGCAGTATCATGCGCTTTGAAGGCATTCACTGCCTGAAATCTGTGTAAATGACATTATTGATCTAATAACTTAAGCTACTTTATACTGTTTTAATATTTAATACAGAAATAAAATTGTCCATGGATGAATGTTAAAAAGAAAATTATAGAAAATAGTAAACGAAAATAATTGTATGCTCCAAAGCAGAGAGAATTTAATTGTTTATAAGAACGATTTTTTTATTTAGAACAATTCAGTTTTTCTTGCCTGTAAAAAATAGAACTTATCACAATAACAAGCTATAAGTTATTGATAAAAGAAAATTTTCTGGAGATTATTATTCTCTGGAGATGATTGTATGCTCGCTCCAAAGCAGAGAGAATTTCATCGTTAATTTGAAAGACTTTTTTATTCAGAACAGTTCAATTTTTCCTTTCCTGTATAAAATATAGCTTATCACAAAAAAGCTATAGGATGAAGTAAAACTCACGTCTTTTAACACTATGTATTACAAGCATAATTGTATGCTTGTAATATTTTTAAATTATCTTAACTAATGCCACTAAAGTCCTAAACAAATAGGCATTGAGAAATGCTGGTTTGAGAAATTTTAATAGGTTAAGATGAGGAGTTCATTGTAAAATTATCTTGAAAACTTTGTCTGGAATATATACAATTCTTTACATAAAAATGTATTTGATTAGGCTATTTATGTTCACTATACGAAAATAGCACAAAGTTGCGATGGGTATGACTAGTCCTGTTGTGTATTGGAAATAACAACTTTAACTAGGTTGATGAATGACACCGGACGCTCATAAAGGACAGTACAAGGATTACTAGATATGTCAAATTGTCTTTTCAGAAGGGACAGTTCAAAACTGTGAGAGTTAAAGCTGTAAACCGCCGACACCGGATGCCCATAGAACAAAATACCCCCGTCGCAGCAGACCTGCGTACTCAGCGAATTTCTAAATCAATAATATAAAAATAATATATGTCCATAAACATGAAAATTATTTCCCTATTCTCCATAAGATTAACATGGCAAAGAGTGTGCAGGTTTGCTGCTGTGAGGAACACTAAAATTAGGCATTTCTACCATAAATAATTTTTATCTTAACATTTATACCAACTTTCATCAACATCTGTCCATAAATAAAGGAGTTTGCCTATTCCCTATATGATTAATATGGGACAAGAGTATGCAGGTTTGCTGCCATGATAAACACATAAACTATGATTTTTAAGCATAAATGGATAGATCTCAACCACATGAAGCTAAATATCAAATTTTATTCAAAAATATTCATTAATATGGAAAATATTAATTTTTCCCTATCCTCCATAAGATTAACATTGGAGCCCCACAATACAACCTACTGTGTTTAGATTTTTTAATATCTCGGTAACCGTTGGAGATAGAGAAAAACTTTAAGGAACTTAATTGTGTAGTGTTTAAGCTGATTCTAATGGTGAAATATAAAATTAGAAATTTTTAAAAATTACATGTGAAAAACGCAAAAAACCCATTTTGGAGTACAAAACCCCCCCAAACTACCCGTTCCCATTGACCGATATGTCTGGTTTACGAATTCGTCCGAGCATTTGTAGGAATACACGTCTCTACCAAATTTGGTCTCGATCGGACCATTCTTACGAGAGTTAACGTGACAACAGACACACACATATATATATACACAGTGCAACTCGGTTATTGTGGCCTCGGCCATAACGTCAACTCGGATATAACGTCATTTATTTTTAGGTTCCGCCAAACTATATGTATTTACATAGGAAAAAACCTCGGATATATCGTCAGTAAATTCTCAAACCTCGTATATAACGTCAAGAAAATCGGGTAGAGATGAAGGCAACATATAGCTAAATAGAGAAAGTTCGGTCGGTGGTGCAACGTGAGGGCTGCGGCTATTGTTTAGCTACATTCTATTTTTAGAAACGGCATTTTATTGCTGTCTTACCGCTAACCACCCCAACCCCCTCCCCTACCCTATATCCGCTGTCGCCGATCATCAAGGTCAGTGTCAGTGACTCACGTCGCATCAAAGAACTGTGATGCCGTTCGCACGTACCTACAGTTCGTGTAGATATCGTTAGTTCAGTGTATGTCTTTTACAGTTTGTTTTTCGTTATTTTAATTTACGAATACAGTATTGAAAAATAATGGCAAGTGTTTAGAGAAAGGTTGTGCTGAAGAAAAGGTGTGAGTTATAAGAGCGTGTGAGGAGGGACGTAAGATAGCAGACGTGTGTTCGTGCTTGTTTTTTAAAATCGAACCAACAGTTGAATTCACTTAGCCGAACTTCATTGCAAAATGTCAATTTTTATATAGTAGAGTAGTCAGTCAGTCATAAACATAAACTTACGATTTCAAATTACCTTCATTAAATGTCTTAATTTCATGTAAAAAATGTGTTTCCCTATTTTTCCTTGGTTTTAAATTAAAATTATGTAACCTCTTTTATAGCGTCACTCGGATATAGCGTCATTAATTGTGTGGTCCCTTCAATGACGTTATAACCAAGTTCCACTGTTTATACATATATATGTATATTATATGTATATATCTATATATATATTATATAGATATATATACACACATATATACATAAATATATATATGAAAATTTTAACGACTATTGTTTTTGGACTCTGGGTACCTAAAGAAGAAAAAATAACATGGTCCCGGGCTTAAGTCTCACCATGAGACCTATGGTAATAGCTTCTTCCCTATGGGAAATTCGCTAAAATGGGATTATTGGAAAGGTATATCGGCCTTTCGAGAAGGGTCAGTTCTGAATGCTAATACCAAATGGGATTATAGGAAATGTCTAACTAAATTTTTAAATAGATTAAATAATTGTACATATTACAAGCTGAAAGCATTTATTATTGATGAATATTTGTAATTCGTACCAAATATCGGAGATTGGTTCAAGATTTGACAGTTAAACTGTAAATTTGATAATTTTCTAGCAATATCTGTTAAATAAGGTCTAGGAGTAAGAAACTTCAGTTTAAATAAAAAATTATTTCAAAAACACAACCAATGTAAGCCTAAATGTTTCTTTTTCTAAATTTATTTTTTAATTTTAGCTATAAAAATTGATATATACATATATATATATATATATATATATATATATATATATGTATATATATAGATATAGATCAAATATATATATATATATATATATAGATATATATATATATATAATATATTACAATTTATTATCTTATTTAAGGCAAGGAGGGCTACTATTATAATTGTTACTATGTTCATAAAAATTTTAAACGTAGTACCCTGAATTTTAATCAATGTTTTAAAAAAAGGGTACTGCGTTTCAAATGTTTATGAATTTGGTAACAATTAAAATATATTAATATATTTTAGCTATACAAAACGGCGAATAGCACTTGAAACACTAGAAACAACATAGGATTTGTATTTAATACATTTTTGGGATCTTATGGTTTTAAAGAATCATAAAGCTCTAAAAATTATTTTAATTCGCAATATTTTATTAACTAAATGTATTAACTATTATTAACTTATTTTTATTAACTAAAATATAAACTATAAACTATTTATTATTAAATCTTCAATATAAATTATGTGTCAAGCGTTATGTTCACTACACGACTGGACAGCGAGTGTCTGCAAAGCACGTAATACTGCACGCTACACAGGCTTCTACAGTCACTTCTAGAGCGGATGGTACCCAGCCCCTTACTCGGTTTTGTGAAACTCGTGTTAGTGAAACAGTTGAATTTTATAACGTACTCGGTTTTGTGAAACTCGTGTTAGTGAAACAGTTGAATTTTATAACGTACTCGGTTTTGTGAAACCTCGGCGTAGTGAAATTTCGATATTTATTAGATTTTAGCCTTACTCGGCGTAGTGAAAACTCGGGTTTGTGAAACGCTCCCTTGTAATTGGCTACTCTAGCAACTACTGTTGGTATATTGTTGTTTAATGGAAAAATAATTTTTGTTCTTACATTTTTAATTGAGTTACCTATACAAAAAAAACCAAAAACATTTTTATACCAAACTAGTTTTTATAATTACTAATATTATGAAGAGTATGTATACAAAGTTTTATGGGATTTGGACATAAAAATAAAAATGTTTGTAAATACACATGACAAAAATCGATGTAGGGTAACGCCTATTTTATGAATAAGTTGAATTTAGTTTTCTTATAATATAAAAAAAATATAAAAAAACAAAACAAAAAACTTTTATACATACTTAAATGAATTTACTATTTAAACCATTTTGTAGAACTACTGGTTTGGTTTGGCTCGGTTTCTCTTGGTATGCTAAGACGACAGACTGATTTTTTTTTTAAATAGGCCTTTTCCCCTACCTTGAATTTTCTTTTTATATCAGTAGGGAAATCTTTACGATTCCTTCAACAGTCATATATGTTTTTTCCGAAAACAACCACTTGGCTAAATTGTTAGATGCGGTACAAAAAAATTATAAATAAAAACATAGTACCCTTTTTAGATAATCACGGGCAATCAATATTTTTTTCACAACTGTATATCGCAAACCAAATTCATTTTGATCATCTTTATCTTCCATTGACTTGGCCACTTTGTAACGAAAAAGTTTCAAGCAATATTTAGGTACTAACCGAATCGCATAGGACCCAAAACTTGAGGCCCCAGCGGTGGTGGTGTTTGTTTCGTAAATATTGGATTAAACTAGTATGACATTTAGTACCTGACATATGACTATAAAGTCATATGATTGTTAATTGTTATTATATTGTTTTTGCAAACAAACTTACTTGTAGTTTATTAAATGAAATTCATTACCTATCTAAAGATTAATATTATTTTTAAAGAAGAAACATGGTGCCAAAACCAAGAACCAAAAATAAGAATAAAGAAGGACAACGTTCTCCATTCAGAGAGTTTAATACAGACAACACTGATTATGATAATGAGGAGATGGATAATAAAGACTTAGCAATCAACATAAAACCACCAAAGCCACTGTTAGTTACCAGTGGCTGTGAAATGACAAAGAAGTGGAATTTATGGCAAAAACAATTCTGTGGTATACTACTGCTGTCAATTTAACGAAGAGGACATTAGAGAAACAGATAGCTACTTTTATGACAGTTTTTGGAGAAGATGGAATTGAACTCTTTGAGTCTTTTGATAGTGATGAAGAATCTACTAGCTTGGATGATATAATTGCAAAATTTGATTCGTATTTTGAAAAAAAATCAAATGTTATATATGAACGGTTTATCTTCAACAACCTTAATGAGAGTAAAGGAGAAAATTTTAATGATTTCTTAATTAAAGCGTCTATCCAAGCGAATAAATGTTCGTACGGAACAATGAAAGATAGCTTATTACGAGACAGGCTGGTTTGCGGGATCAATCGAGAAAACACTCGCCAAAAATTATTTCATGAAGAAAGTTTGACGCTTGAAAAGACGATAAACATCTGTAAGACTTTTGAAGAAGTAGAATTTCAGCTTTCTAAAATGTCTGAAAAGAAATGCTGCAACGTTTATGCAGTTAAAGGAAAAGAAACTTTAGGTGAGAAGCAAGAGGAAAAAACATTAAGTAAAAAACAAGAGGATAACACCTTCACTTGCAGTCGTTGCGGATATCGCCATGGCCCTCGAACTTGTCCTGCTTACCAAAAGAAGTGCTCTAACTGTGGTATCCTTGGCCACTTCTCTAAGGTATGTCGCTCAAAACTAAATAATTAGGTGAAATCAATAACAACTGAGGACTGCGATGAACATGGTGAAGTATACTCGATTCAACACTTAGACCAGGTAACATTGTAGTTCCTTATCTAAGGAAAGAAAACAAGAAGCGGGAGATTGGACTGAACTCCTTATACTTCCTAAGAACCAAGAAGTATTTTTCAAATTAGATACAGGGGCTCAATGTAATGTAATAGGTAAAACTGTTGCATTAAATAGTAATTTAGAAATTAATAGTTCTAAGATTTGATTTCATACGCAAATAACAAGATACCGGTGCTTGGTGAATGTACTGCAACTGTAGTAACGATTAAAAAACTGTGACAAAAAGTCAACTTTATTGTAGTTGATGGAAATTATCCAGCAATTTTAGTTCGGGATTCATGTCAGACATTGGGATTTGTTAAAAGGATACATGAATTACACACTAGCAATCTTGATGAAAACCTATTCAATGGGATAGGGTGTTTGAACGATTATGAATATGACATTGATATAGTTGACAATCCTTCACTTAAAATCTATCCAGCTAGGCGAATTCCTTTTGCATTAAGGGAACATGTTAAGCATGAGCTTGATTACATGGTAATGGGGTTTTTACTCCATTAGTCCCAGGTATTTCATTATATGTAAATAGTTATTCTAAATTTGAAGGGTTATTGACATGGATATGTCTTAGCTCTGGGGGGGGGGTGTTAGTGATTTTTAAGATGGATAACATGTAACAGGTTTCCATAGAAACTACCACGGCTATTGCATTGAATTTTTAATATAAAAGAATAAGAACAGCTGATTAGATAAATTTAAAACATTCACTTTAGACATATCCATGATCTAACCTATTTCCTACAGGGAAGTAAATACAAACATTTTTTCATCAACCTCTTCCCATACACTTTTATCATTTTCATCACTTGGGAGCACCTGCCTTTGTTTCGGTCTCCTAGCTTTAGGGTGCTTGTTATGACTAGGCCTAGTGGCTGGAGGCACCGGTAGAGAAGGGCCTATACCTACATCAGACATCACTTTATGAGGAACTGGTATATTCAAATACCTGAATTTATATGAACTGTTGGAACCATCAGGATTAAAAGTAGGTTCATTATCAGTGTCATCTGAAAATAAATTACTTACTAGGTCTTCACTGAGACTATCATCAGACTCATCACTTCACGCAACAACTTCCTGTCAACTTCACTTGATCTCAAATTTTTAGCCATCACACTTTATAACTAAAACACACAGGCGTAGGGGTTGGCGATCCCACCAAACAGCCTCCCTGACTCTCTACTCCCCTCTTGAGCAGGGTCTTTTCTATCTACCCACGTTTCTTCTCCCCTCCAATGCGTGGATAGACTGTCTTCATCTATCTGTACAAACCCATTCTCTTCTTCTTCTCCCATCTTCCCCCCTGCTCTTCCGCTTTGTTTCAGGCCAACTCAAGGTGTCACGTGGACCGTGCCGAGGAGTGCATGGCACCAGGCCTTATATATGGTGTCTAGAACGGTACCTGCAGGATACCGGGCGACCTCCTGCAGTAAGCAGCCTTACCTGGACATGCGGGGCTCTGTTCAGGCGGACGGATATTTCCCTAGCTACTTGTGGGAACAGACATGGAAGAAGAAAAACAAAATAAAAAGAATTCAGGGCAGGATCAACTGCCCCGGGCAAGTACCGCACAAGCAAATACTAAGAACACAGGGCAGGAGCAACTGCCGCGGGCAAGTACCGCAAAACATAGGAGGGGGGGGTCAAAGGTATCGACCGTTGGCTAGATACCCAAAACTGGGAGAACCAGGGGGTGAGGACGACTCTCGTAGACAGGGACTGAGTGGGGCAGGAACCCGCAGATACCTTAGACTCCTGGAGCAGGGCATGGAACCTGACGAGGCCAGGAAGAGGGTAGAAGAAAGGAAGGCAGCCGGGCAGAACGAACCTGCGCCCAGTCAGAGGAAAAGGGGTACGCAGGAGATCACCCCACCCCAGAGGGAGTACGATGCTAAGAGGAGGAGAGTGGGTACAGAGGGTTCACCCTACGCACCTGCACGTGGGCAAGCAACCACATATGCAGAAACCACTAAACTCGTCAAAGTTGCTGTACTCCCAAAGGAGTACCCTAAATTGAGGCTGGGGAAGGAGGAGCTTTCACAGCTAGAGGACGATATCATCAGAGAGATAGCAAGAGGTACCTCGTGCAAGGTTAAGTTTGCGGGCGTGCACTTCAGGCCTGGGTATATGCTGGTGGAGTGCATCAACCAAGAAACTGCTGACTGGTTGAGGAGTAAGGCCACCCAGCTGCAGGAGTGGAAGGGGGTAGAGCTGATGGCATGCCTTGGGGACGATATACCCAAGGCTCATAACGTCACGATCTTCTTCCCAAGAAGCAAAGGCGAGGACGACAAGTTCATCCTGTCCCTGGTTGAAAGCCAGAACGAGGGGCTTGGTACCCAGACGTGGCAGGTTCTGAGGAGTAAAGAGGAGGGACAGGGAAAGCTCCTGCACATTGGGATTGATGACCAGGCATGGGAGCAAATCAAGAAGGAGAAATTCCAAATTTTCTACCGATTTGGGAGGATCCCTGTGTATGCGCGCAAGCCCACGGAGAAGAAGGCAGGCGAGAAGTCGGGAGACTCCAACCAGCCAGGGGGAGCTGAGGGAAGCGATGTACAGGGCGATGACCTGGACCTCTCTAGCCTCAATATAGCAACCCCCAAGATGGTAGAGAGCACCCTAGATGGCGAGGAGGATGCCATCCCTCAAGAAAAAGTTGGGAAGGGATCTCCTCAACTTTAGGATAGCCCAGGTAAACCTTCATCATGCCAAGGGAGTCTCGGCCTTGGTCTTGAGAAGATTTTCCCGGGAGGGACAGATGGTGGTGCTGATCCAGGAACCCTGGGTTCTCAGAAAGAAGATTATGGGCCTCCAGAGCAAGGATGCAAAGAGTGCCTATCACGGGACCTAGTGCCAATTAGAACCTGTCTAAGCATAGGGGGCACCGACCGATTTCGAACCGGACACTGTAGGCTCAGGGTTCATCTGAGCAAGATGGGCATTGTCCAAGAGGGTGAATGCCGCTTCTGCCAATCTGGGGAGGAAACACCTAGACACCTATTGGCTGAGTGTGACGCGATAGGTCAGAAGAGAGCCAGAAGCTTGGGAACACACCAGGTGGCGGTGGAGGATTTTCCAAAGTTAGAACCCCTCGTTATACTAAACTTTATTAAGGCATTAGGACTAGAGGGGGTTCTCTAGGCAAGAACTAGAGACTAGTCTGGGGGGCACAATAGATCTCAGGTCGCAGTGCAATCTTTCCCCTAGATTTTATCAAGTATCAACTAAAACACACAGTTGCAAAGCTAAACACAAGAAACACGCCAAATAGTCCAATAATTGCACATAAATTCAATAATAATGGTATAAACACGACTAGAACAGAACGCCGAAATCATCGTCTGTGCTTGTCACAAACATGAAGAGAGGCGGGTGAACTAACAACAAAACTGTCTGTACTTAGTGTAAACAGAAAACAAACTGTCCAGACAGTGAAGAAGGAAGCCAAAGACGTTCAAAACAACATACAGGAGCATTCAAAGTGCCAAAGAACACATACTATACAAAGTATTGCCAGCTGACGATATATCGTCTGAGGGGTTTTTCGCAGTACCGGGCACTGACGATATATCGTCAGTGTGGTGTTTTTCGCTAATAACCTTGCTGACGATATATATCGTCAGTTGGTCCTCAAAGGATTAACACTTCATGTTAACACAAGAGTGATAGGAAAAGTCCAATTATATATAAAATAAATAAATTCAGCAAAGCTGATGACTTTATTGTTTTTCTGTTTCATTTGTTAGAATTTTTGTCATGAAATTCTTAAAAATGTTTTGGATGTAGCCTACTCCACAGTTAAAATGTGTACTCTTGTGTTAAATGTGTATGTGTGCGTACTCCTGCTCACAGTTAACATTTAAACTATATCAGTGTAAACAAGTATCATAACAAATTTATGTTTGATATATATTTTAGATGGATAAAATATAGCGTTATAACTGATATTGCTTGTAGAGAATTAACATGTTGACTGTGGTGCCTCTCCTCATAAAATCAGATGGGTGGCTGTTGCAGGGTGTGGCTGAGGGCTGCGAAAATCCTGGCTTAGTGAATGACCTAGATATTGTACAATTATATTAATCCTAATAGTTGATTTAATATAGATCTAGGAAGCTCTCACAGATAACATTGACCAAAATCATACCACATTGAAAAAATTGTCTACCGAGTATGGGTAAGTCTACTAGGCTCAGCTCCTTTTTTGAGTTTGAGCGTGTAATAATTCCCAAATTTGTTAATGAATATCCAATAAAGTTTTTTGTCTATTTCAGAGGATTCATATAGAAAACAAGTAGTGATTGATGGTGAAACGTGTTTGTTGGATATTCTTGATACAGCTGGCCAAGAAGAGTATAGGTAAGTGAAGCAACTCTTAAAATTTGAAAAAAATAGTTTACAATATAAAAAATTAACATTAAGCTTATGGATAATCAAATGCAAACAATACAAATCAAAACACCTGTTTATAACTGTTTGATTTTGAAGAAAGGTATTTTCAAATCTTTCCTGTTTTGATAGAAAACTTATTTATTATATTGCTTGTAGCCTTTTGGCAAACGAATTGGTGTAAATTAAATTTCTCTTCTGCTTTTCAATCCTCATTCCATTTCTAACAATCAGTTCATTATGGGCTAATAATAACTGTTTGGATAAAGAGTATAGTATCAGCTCAAACAATTGAGGTTGGCTAAACACCTTAAACGACACCTAAGCTTAGTTGATGCCATGGCTCAGGGCTAGCGCGGAGAATTTACGTGCGGAAGGAAATGAGATTGATCCCTGTCCGGGGTAGGCTACATTTTTGTTCGGAGTTTATGCAAGTTAGTAAAAAAGTGTTTATGCTATAAGGTGTATTAAATCGGTTTCATTTAAACCATATAAACTGTGTTTATATTGAGTAATAAAATTGCTTTAATTTTGCTAATTAACTTCATGTCTTATTCTATCTGAGCAAAGCTCGGTCACCTTACTTAAATATTTGAAGTAATCCCACTAGAATCGCCTTTGCGACATGGTCGTCGAATTGGACGTTCCCCTTCATTGGGTAGTAAAAGCCATATTGGAAAGCTTTTCAACGCTGTAAAAGGCTGCTTTACACAAATAATCTTTCAATTTCATTTTGAACTTTGAATCTTGAACTTTAATTTTAAAATTTGGTTCTTATTTAATGGCTACTGGAAGGATGTTGTAAATTTTCACACTAGAGTAAAATAGACTTGTTTTTACTTGTATAAAAATTAACTATGCTACTTCTTCTATCTAACTAAAATACATTACGAAAGATCAATAGAAATTATCTTTATTCAACAGTATATACATAATATACAAAAACGGTGTTAGTAACAGGACTATTTAAATTGAAAAGAAATACAAACTGTTTAATACACACTAATATATATTTAGGGGCAAAATAGTATTACTAATCATATTAGAGCTCATCAAAGGAATAAAATGCTTTGTTGATGAGAAAGGTCTTTAGATTTTTCCTAAATATGGGTTGACTGAGGACAAGTTTTGTGGTTTTCCGACAAAACAAAACTGTAAAAAAATCTCCTAATAATATATAATTGGTGGTGAAAATATTGAACAAGTTTACAATACAAAATTCTTAAGGTTGAATATTCATAAAAACCTTAGCTGGGATCACCATATAGAACACATAACCAGTAAAATTATCTCCGATGTGTATGCCATTAAACGAATGTCCCATCTATGCGATTTTAGTATTCTTAAAAATATATATTTTGCTCTCATACATCCACATATATCATATTGGATTTGTTTTTATGCAGCAACAACAAAATTAAATCTAGTTATATCTTAACACTTCAAAAAAAGGCTTAGAATTATTTGTAATCTTAAACCTGATGAATCGGCAAAAGAATACTTTAAAAATCTCAAAATTTCAATAGTTTACTACCAATATATCTTTGAATGTACATTATATTTTAAAGCCAAATCAAAATTACAAATTGAAACTACACATCCGTATGATTTAAGGAGAAATTTTGAAATAAATTTAGAAAAACATAGATTAGAATTTTATAAGAAAAACTACTATATAGGGAGGGAACAAATCAAAATAAACTTAGCAGTCTGGGATTAATAATTTGTAGTAAGTTTAGGAGTGAAGTAATATAAAAAACTCGAGATGAAAGAAAAGCGATATTTTAATTTGAGAAAAACAAACTTATTGAGATTAGCCAACATATGAAATACAAAATTAAGTTACATTTTAACTACTAAATCATCGGGAGGAAGATAAATCTGTATCAGATAAGGTTGTCTAGCAGCGACTCTCTGCTTCAGACATGACGCAAGCCCCCTCTGAAGAATCAGATCACATGTAGTTTGTTGGTTCAAAATAAATAAGAATGTTCCTACGCGGGTACGTCCTAAAATGCATACTTAACTTGAAATCTGCAAAAATATCTGATGGCTAAAAAGGATGAATCATTGGCTAAAGTGGCAGATATCCAGGTAAGTATATATTTTAGAGAACACCCCCATAGGAACCTATTTGCTTATTTTGACCCAATAAATCATCATGAAATTTGGTGACGGACCTAACAGACACCCTGTATAGAAAAATGCCGTTTTCCGGGTACTGCCGAAATATATATATATATATTAAACAAGTATTTGAATTGATGAAAAAATTTCAATAAAAAATAAGTAATGAAGTGAAAAAAGATTCAGTCAGCCTGAATGATACCTTGAGGGAGTCTAGTCCTCAACCATCTGTTTATTATCGGTTGGCCAATATTAAGGTGTACAGCACTGGGCAAAAGATGAAGTGTACCTATCCATGAATCTATGGCAGGAATTTTTTATAAAATCTTCAATTGTTCTTATTCCAAGTACCTGGTGAATATGGCTTTTGCGTACAAATTATGATTTGAAATACAGAGAATTTTGTTTTGAAGAATTTGGATCCTATTAAGTTTTGTTTTTTGATATTGATAACTCCCATATGGGGGAGGCATACATTACTATTGGTCTGATGATGGTTTGGTATATCAGTATGGAATTATATATATATATATATAGTACCTGGTGACCGAGCTTTGCTCGATTAGAATAATACATGTATGATAAAAATTAATTAGAAAAATTAAAACACATTTATTACTCAATGAAAACATTTATGTGGTTTAAATGAAAACGATTTAATACACCATAATTAATATAGCACTGAACAAAAAGTATTGCCCCTGATGGGGTTAGAACACACGACCTTCATATTACGAGGCCAACCCACTACCGTTGGACCGCGTCTGCCAAATGAGCAACGCCGGTTAAGGTCTTTTAGCCAACCTCAATTCTTTTAGCCGATCATTTACTGTTTAACTATCCATACAGTTATTATTAGCCTGTGACTAACTGATTTTGATATAAACGGAATGAGGATTGAAAAGAAAAAGAGAAATTTAATTTACACATACTAATTGGTTTGTTACAGTGGCTTCAAGCAATACGACAAATACGGTTTCTATCAAAACACGGAAGATTTTGCAAATACTCTTTCCTGCTTTTATTTCGCACAGTTATAAGACACAAGAATAAGAATAGTTTATTTCCAAGAGATACAACAGTTTACATAATAACACGTACAGTACTTGCTTTCTACATACAAACATCAGTCTATTAGCACTCATTTATATAGTATAACAAAAAATACAAGTAATGAAACACAAACATATAATAGACATAGAAAATTTACATTAATATTACTTACTTACTAGGCTATAACTTACTAAATAGATATAATGCACAAAATAATATGACTAAATATATTCTCTTGAAAATATGAAATAATGAAAATGAGGCATTTTCTCATGAAAATGCCTCTAAAGGAAAAATCCTGTTTTGAGGCATTTCTTAGAGGCTGGATGCGAAAAAAAAACTATTTGAACAATTAATAGTGCAATAAATTGTGTTAATATTTGTAAATGTTGTTTGCTATGTGTGCCTTTGGTTACTTGTGCATTTAAAAAGAAATCTTCTTACATTAATGGATAACTAGGTACATAAGTAAAAGTGAAAATCTATACTTTTTTAAGTCAGTGAATCCTAAACATCATCCAGTTCTTCAGTAAGACTTTTAAGACATTTACAATACGAAAATAAAGATAAAAACTCTCTGCCATTTAGTCCTAAAATATTATATAATTTGGGAGCAAGATAGTTAAAAGACTGTTTAAAAGATTCTTTAAAAGGTCGTGGAACAATGAAAAATGTATTTCTGAGTCTAACAGAATAGGCTATGTGTTTATATTAGCTCCTACATTTCCACTCCTGGTGTAAAAAATTCTTAAAGTTTTATAAATAAATAACGCTCTTAATGGTAAAATTTCAAGTTGTTTAAAAAGAGGAGAAGAGGGTTCCATCCTACTTTTCCTTAGAATTACTCTCGATTACGAATTACGATTTTTTTCTGTGCTATTACCAGAGGCTTAAGTGAGGTTACATAGGTACCCCCCCAGCATGTAATGCCATACTGCAGACGAGAATGTACCAAGGAAAAATAAAGCGAGCGCATTACTTCAATAGGACATAAATATCTTAAGTAATAAAATTTTCTAACAGATGACAACAATTCTCTTTGCAATTTGGCTACATGGAGTTTCCAAGTTAATTTGCTATCAAAATATACTCCTAAATATTTAACTGAACTATTATTTTGGATATCTAAACATTGATTGGATGTAGGACTGAAACAATTTTGAAAACAAGATAAGCAGAGGTACTTTAGGTCAAGATCCTGTTCTTTACTGGTTCTTAAAGAAAAAACTATGTATACAGTCTTATCACTTAATACCGTTTTATTTTTAGGAAACCAAAAGTTCAACTTATTTAGATCCCTTTGCATTGACATTTTAAGCATATGGCTACTATTTTCCACATAAGTTAGAGCTGTGTCATCGGCAAAGGCCGTCAGATTACCTTCAAACTGTCCATTACATAAGTCATTAATATAAACCAGAAAGAGTATAGCACCCAACACAGATCCTTGTGGGACTCCTGATTTTATTAGCAAAGGGTCACTTAATATATTGTTTACCCTAACTTGTTGGGTTCTACCTTAAAGATAACTTGCAAACCATTTATTAACAACACCTCTTACACCCGCTAGCCACAATTTGTGCAAAAGTATTCTATGGTCAACGCAATCATATGCCTTGGTAATGTCAAAAAAGAGTCCTGCAACATTTTTACTCAGATTAATTCCTTCATGGATTTCACCTGTCACCTTTACTAAAGCATCTTCGGTACTCTTGCCCTTTATGAATCCAAATTGTTTGGCACTAAAAAGTTTTATTTTGTCAAAATACGACATTAACCTAGATTTAACTAATTTTTCTAACAGTTTCGATATTACAGGAAGCAGAGATATTGGACGATAATTATTTGTCTGAGTCCTGTCACCCTTTTTAAATACTGGAATAATAACGGCCCTTTTTAATTCCGCAGGAAAAATACCTTGTTCAAGACTGAGATTAAATATATGAGCTAACACTGGAGATATAATGTTAACCACTGATTTTAAAACTTCTGCTGACAGATTATCTACACCTGGAGTTTTTTTATTCGGGAGATTATTTATAAACAACTTTATTTCTTCAGCGCAGGTTGGGAGAAAATTCATGGATTTTGTAGGTGTTTGGGGTATAGGAAAACATATATATCTATCAGTTGGTGGATCATAAGCCTTGCTACCGTCAGATAAGTTTTGAACAATATTAACAAAAACATCATTAAAAGTCTGAGCAACTTTTTGGGGATCAGTAATTAATTCATTATTCGCTTCATTCACTATGCTATATGTTTCAACATTGTTACTTGAGTCATTACCTAATAAGTGATTAATTGTTTTCCATTGTTTTGCTGTATTCTTAGAGTTTTGGATGAATAAGTTAGAATAAAAGTTTTGTTTCTTATTTTTTATTTCATGATTGAGTAAGTTTCTATATTGCTTGTACTGATTTACTATTACTGCATTGTTTGGAAATTTCTTAAAATTTTTAAATAGTTTGTTTTTAAATTCGCTAAGAATTTCCCATAGGGAAGAAGCTATTACCGTAGGTCTCATGGCGAGACTTAAGCCCGGGACCATGTTATTTTTTCTTCTTTAGGTGCCCAGAGACCAAAAACAATAGTCGTTAAAATTTATATATATATATATATATATATATATATATATATATGTGTGTGTGTGTGTGTGTCTGTGAACACGATAACTCTCGTAAAAATGGTCTGATCAAGACCAAATTTGGTAGAGACGTGTATTCCTACAAATGCTCGGACGAGTTCGTAAACCAGACATATCGGTCAATGGGAACGGGTAGTTTGGGGGGGTTTTGTACCCCAAAATGGGGTTTTTTGCGTTTTTCACATGTAATTTTTTAAAATTTCAAATTTTATCTTTTACCATTAGAATCAGCTTAAATAACTGCACAATTAAGTTCCTTAAAGTTTTTCTCTATCTCCAACGGTTACCGAGATATTAAAAAATCTAAACACAGTACGTTGTATTTTGGGGCTCCAATGTTAATCTTATGGAGGATAAGGAAAAATTAATATTTCACTTATTAACCAATACTTTTGGATAAAACTTTATATTTAGCTTCATGTGGTTGAGGTTCATCCATTTATGCTTAAAAATCATAGTTTATGTGTTTATCATGGCAGCAAACCTGCATACTCTTTTCCCATGTTAATCATATGGAGAATAGGCAAACCCCTTTATTTATGAACAGATGTTGATGAAAGTTTGTATAAATGTTAAAAATAAAAATTTTTGATGGTATAAATGCCTACTCTCAGTGTACCTCACAGCAGCAAACCTGCACACTCTTTCCCATGTTAATCTTATGGAGAATATGCAAATAATTCTCATGTTTATGGACAGATTTTTATAAAACTTGTTAAATATTATTATTATTATATTGTTCATTTGGAAATTCGCTGAGTACGCAGGTCTGCTGCGACGGGGGTATTTTATTTTAATTTTTTTAATAAGGTCCTGGTTAATCCATGGTTTCAAATTTTGTTGTCTTTTACAGGCTTTAACTTTTATTGTTGCTTTAGAAATACTTTTTTGGATACTGTCCATGAATAGAGCATATGCCAGATCTACATCTTTGGTGTCAAGAATACTTGACCAGTCAGTGCCTTAAATAATTTTAGTGAATGTATTAAAATTAATCTTATTAATAAACTCCCCACAACAACTTTTTTTGCTATTTTTAATAGTTTGAACATTTAAACTACAATGCACAAGCTTATGGTCTGTGATATCTAAGTCTATAACGTTTACTGAACACTTGAATTTATCCCTACTCCTAAAGAAAACATGATCAATACAACTACTACTATATGACGTAATTCGGGTTGGCGTATTTAAATAACTTTGGAAGCCATAGCTGGCCATGACCGATAAATAGTTAAAATTTAAGTTTGTATCCTTTAAAATACACAAGTTGCAGTCACCTATAATAAGTAAATTTCTATTTGTTGAATTTTCGATAACGCCCTGCAGTTCATCGACAAAAGATGCGACGGTGTACGCGTGCAGCCAATATACGCAGAGTGCGGCGAGCGCTCTGCTGGCACCTAGGTCAACTGTGATCTGGAGCAGATCAGCTGTTGTTGCGTCTACTGCTAGACCGTTGTGTTGAAGGTTATTGTTTACATAACAGACAACTCCGCCCGCGCGATATGTGTCGTTACAGTTTGCATAACAGTGATAATTTGGTAACTTATAAAGGTCGAGTTCATTGTTGGAAATCCACACCTCAGTTAGAACAACTATGTCAGGTAACTTAGCTTTACCGTGTATTTGAGTAATAAATGCATCAAAATTTTCCCTCATACTTCTTATGTTCATGTGCATGATATCTATTATACAATTTGCCTCTAATTCATTACCCATTACATGTTAAGATGTGTGTAAGATGTGTTACAGTTAAGATGTTAATATGAAATAATTTTTCAATTATATGAATTATGGTATGGTAAAAAACATACCTAAACTATAACTTGAATAAAATTATGTGGCCCCAATACATTAATCCAACAAAAATTATTCCAGACCTAACCCATTGAGCTGTCGTGTGTTGAGTTCCAAACAAAAACTTATATAAAAATGCATATTTTTTTACAATAATGGGATGAAAGCAGTTAAACTTATACACAACCATTCAGAAATTAAATCTAATTTGTCATGCAAAATGTAATTTTTAATTTGCGACTATTTTAGTTAAAATACAATACTGAATAGTTTTAAATACAATAAGTTCTAATAAGTTAAAATACAACACAGCTAAAACGTAATATATTCTTACATCACGAAAAATTATATACAGTACATATATCTGGAAAATGTAGCACAACTTACAGGCTTTTCAGGTCAGCAACACTCCTAATCTCCACAACCGGACTGGATTCTGCTTTTCTTAGGAGAATCCGTCCTTCTCTGGTCCACACGTAGGCATAGCCATTCTCCCGTTTGGCCTGTCAAGCAGCTGACAGCAGTTCCCGCCTCCTTTTGGTTAGACTGTCATTTATGTATATAGGACGGGTGACAGAGAGGCCCATCTTAGTAGTCGTGAGATCCCGAACTGACTTCTTCATTGCCATAAAACGGGCTTTGTCCATGTGTCTAACGAACTTGACCATAATCCCCTGAGCTTGGCTTTGGCTTTTGCCTTTCCCTAAGCGGTGGCAGGCATCTATCATGGTCTCCTCAACAGGCATCCCAACAGCAGCACCAACCTTTTGAATCAGTTCGACAACATTTTCATCACTACTCTGCGGGATACCAAATATTTCGACAGCATTACGCCTGGAATATTGCTCACTTTCATCCAACCGCTCTTCTAGCTTCTCAACTCTAGCCAATAGTTTTTTGTTTTCTGACCTCTCTTTCTCGATGGATGATGTTAGCTCTTGTATTATTTTAGCCTGTTCTTGTATTATTTTATTATTTTCATCAATTTTCTCGTGACTCTCGTTCAACGATTTTCCGAGCTCCAACTCCAACCTCTTTCTCTCCTCTCTCGCCTCCTGTAGCATTTTGACAATGTCAGCTAGGGTCACGGCGCCCTCGTCCAGGGCGGTCTCCATCCGCAGGCTCTTACGCCGCACGGCGGAGCACTGCGCGCAGCGCCACGGTTGGTTCTCTGACGTGTAGTACGCCACGTCATCCTTGGTGAGGGAGACACATTCACCATGGTACAAGGTGGAGCAGTCACTACAGGTGATCTTAGTTTGGTTTTTATTGACGGATTTAGAACAAACTTTGCAGTTCACCATCTTGATTTTGAGGTTATGTTTAATTGCGCAATCACA
The DNA here is from genome assembly GCA_023375725.1 of Nephotettix cincticeps. Classification (NCBI taxonomy): domain Eukaryota; kingdom Metazoa; phylum Arthropoda; class Insecta; order Hemiptera; family Cicadellidae; genus Nephotettix; species Nephotettix cincticeps. The sequence goes on along the minus strand of CM041786.1, from coordinate 92,502,537 downwards.
ATACACGTATTTATTTGCAATGGGACCTGTTATACGGCTTGATAGTACTTCTAGTAGATAGTGGATAACACTAGGGATAGATTTAGGCACTTTACTTTGACTATATAGAAGGTTATGTTGGAAAAACGTTAGTTAAATGAGAGAGCTCGTCCAGCACGTCCTCACAGTATGGCGTCTGACTCATCAATGGAATATATATATATTCCAATCTAATTTTTTATCTACCCACACACCCAAATATTTTATTGCATTATCATCACCATTCCATGGCAGAAATATTCCATGTATATGAATTTTAGGAAGGGGTGTACATCTTTTTAATGTAAATATTTTGGTTTCATATTTACTTGCATTTAATTTAAATCTCCTTTGTTAAAACCAATTGACTAATACATCAATAGAATTTTGTAAAGATTCAGTAGCTTCATCAATTCTTGAATTTTTACATATTATTTTTTACATATTATTGCTATATCATCTGCGTAAAGTGACAATTATGTATGTTGCAAATTTGTTAAGTCTGACATGAATATGTTAAACAGCACAGGACCAAGGATAGAGCCTTGCGACACTCCTGCTTTTATGGGTCGAATTGAAGAAAAACTTAAGTTTATTTTTACAGAAAAAGTTATTTTATCCAGAAATGATTTGATTATATTCAAAAAGTACAAAAGGAAGCCATGACCTATCATTTTAAAAATACGGTCTCGATGCCAAATCTTGTCGAAGAATGTGCTATATCCAGGAAGGCAGCAGCCGAGTACTGTTTGTTTTCAAATCCTTGTACAATTGTTTCTGAAATGTGCAGTAGTTGTTTACTGTTGAGTGTTTCCCTCGGAAGCCAAACTGATAAGAAGGGATTATTTCAGATTGTTAAGTATGGTTTATGATTCTTTTTAAAATAACTTTTTCAAAAACCTTTGACAAAGGTCAAAGATGAATCAGGGTTGATGGTGGGGGAAAGATCAGCTGTAATGAATGTTTGGAAAGACTATTTTTGTAACCTCTTGAATGGGGACTTAATTGATGAAGATGAAGATAGTAGGATGGAAACAGTTGAAGTACCAGAAGATGTGCTTGTTCCTGAACCAACCTTCGAGGAAGTTATAGTAGGTATAAAGTCATTTAAAAATGGCAAAGCCCCAGGGGAGAGTTCAATCACAATGGACATGGTAAAACATGGAGGCGGAAGAATACAGCAATATTGGCACAAAATGTTAGTCAAATTTTGGAGGACAGAGAGGATGCCAGATGACTGGAAAGAAGCAGTGGTTATACCAGTTCATAATAAAGGAGATAAATTAGATTGTAAGAATTATAGAGGAATATCTTTATTGGAAGCAGCGTACAAAATACTCTCTAAAATCCTGTTGAACAGATTGAAGAAGTATATTGAAGAAATAGTTGGAGACCACCAAGCAGGTTTCATGAAGGGAAGGTCAACCACAGATCAAATATTTGTTCTAAAAGATATTATAAGTAAATACTGGGAATTTAATAAGAAGATTTATATATTATTTGTTGACTTCAGTAAAGCCTATGACAGTATTATAAGGCAAAAAATGTGGTCGCTCCTTACGGTAACAAATACTAAATACCACACAAGTTAATAAATTTGATTAAAATGTGTGTTGAGGGATCACGATGTAAAGTAAGGGTAGAACGAGATTACACAGACAGTTTTGAAGTTAGCACAGGGGTTAGGCAGGGAGATGGCTTATCTCCCCTATTATTCAATTTAGTTTTAGAGGAATCCCTAAGAAAAGTGAAAGAGACAGCAGGTGGTTCCTATATTGATGGAAAAATAAATATATTAGCCTATGCAGATGATGTGGCAATTATTGCAGAGAATAGAGAAGACTTAAAACACTTAGCGGAAACTCTATTAATAGAAGCCAGGAAAGTTGGACTGGTAGTAAACGAAAATAAAACTCAGTATATGAAGATAGGTAGGGAAGAGGTGAATAAAGCAACACCATTAAAAGTGCTGAACTATAGCTTTAATTTAACCAAAGAATTTTAATATTTAGGAGTAACAATAGTTAGTAGTAATAAGGAAGAAAATGAAATTCTTAATAGAATAAAAACAGCTGACAGGTGCTATTGGGGTTTGAACAAACTGCTGAGCAGCAAACTACTAAGTAAGATGACAAAAATCAGAATTTATAAGACCATATTACAATCAATAATTCTGTATGGCTGTGAAGTTTGGGCACTTACAAAATCTTCAGAAAAAAAGCTTATAACTTTTGAAAATAAAGTTCTAAGAAAAATATTTGGACCTATTTATGAAGCAGGAGTTTGGAGAATCAGGAAAAGTAAAGAACTAAGAGAGAGCTATCATGAGCCGGACATGGTTGCGTTAATAAAAAGCAAGCGCCTAAGGTGGCTGGGCCACATATTGAGAAGAGACAACTCCAGGTTGATAAAACAGGTTTACAACGGCAGGCCCGATGGTAAAAGACCTCTTGGAAGACCGAGACTGCGGTGGAGAGATTAAGTGTTAAAGGAGACAAGATTTTTGGGAGCAACAGTGGAATTGGCAGAAGATAGAGAAGAATGGAGGCGAGTCGTTCGCGAGGCTAAAAACCATCTTGGCTTTACATGGCCACAGGAGTAAGTGAGTAAGTAAAGGTCAAATTACCTTTGACCAACCAGTTACCAACTTTGACAAAGGAGGTAACAGACTGATTGGCAAGCAGCTTAAATGAGAAGCAGGAGGTTTGTTGGGTTTGTGGTTTACAATTAGTTCAGCATGTTTCTACAAAGATGGAAAATAAGCCTGAATAATGCATGAATTTATTATAAGAATAAAAAATTAAAGGGCCTTATTGTTAGGTTTTTTAGTACTAAGTTTGGAATGAGGTTGTGACCTGGTGGATTCTTAATAATATTCTTTAGTTCCCATTTTGTTGAAAATTGTATTGGTAGCTCTACTGTATCAAAGGTTGAGTTGACAGTGTCATTCACAGTTTCTGCATAGTCATTATCCACTATAATGTAAAAGCTGATTCATAATGATCATCAAAAACATGGCACTTCTGGGAATCACTTTCATATAGAAAATTATTTTGTGTCAAAATATCGTAATGGGCGAATGCGTAAAAGATGCTTTGTTGCCTTCCACATACTTACCATTGAGTCATTTGAATCAATTTCAGAAACATACTTAAAAATTTTGATTCTGTACTCATCAAACTTGTTTTACGCGCCTTGACAGTCCGTTAAGTTGTCTTTTAAGAAATGGAAGTCTTTGTCTCGGCCTTCGTCTGCGAACTTAATTTTTTACGAGTTTCAATATTCTCAAAGGTGGGTGGAGAGAATAATTTGATTTATTCTTAAAAGGTCGTGAGATCAAAGCTTTAACAGAATTTTTAATGCATTGCGTAAATTTACCAACAGCAGTGGTTTTCAAGTTTGGTTGTACTTCCAGATTTGTATATAGTACCGAATGAAACATATCCAAATTAATTTGTCCAGTTATTAATTTTTCTGGTGATGAACTTATTTGTGGGTGTATCAAGAGTTATTATAACTGAGGAACTATTTGAATTCAACTCAGGCAATACTTGATGCATTACAGGAGCAGGAACATTTTTTGTAAAGCTATGTCAAGTATATCAGGTTCATACATATATTGCCAAGGGTAGTGCAACAGCATTAGTATAGCATTATCATTAGCATTAGTATAGGGTAACAACAGCATTAGTATTGTTTATATATTGATGGAGCCGATTACCATTTGGGTTAGTTGTTCGGCAACCCCTTTCACGATGTTTTCAGTTGAGGTCACCCATAATATCAGTTGAACAGTTGTCAAGTAATAGATTATATAAGTCTTGAGCATGTAACCGACGATTTGCTGATTTATAAACTGAAATGATATATCAAGAGTTTCCGTTACGTAATTATTCTTATACCAATAGCTTCTATTTATATTAAATATATTTTCTCCCCCCAAGTTGTGCACAACTGTAATAAATAATTTGGGGAACCAAATGCTTTGGAGCAAGCAATTACACCTATCTTTGATCAATAGACCATGCTAAATAAATGAATTAAATAAATATATATATATATATATATATATATAAATATACCACAATAATAAGTTCAACCTAATAATAGGGTTTCAAACCCAAGTAATTAGATTGGTGGTCACCACAATTAAACCTAACCAAAGTATAGCCGTTCTCAGTGATCATGAGGTTCTAGGAAAACTGCCAGTACTGCCTTGCAAAGTATTGCATGGCTCGGACAAGTCATTCACTGTTGCTGGGTAAGTGCACCACCTTTGGCGAGAAAGGAACGCAACTAATATTCGGGTGTCTAAGTCTATGAGAAACACTTATCATGGGACGACAGCAACCTGCATTCCACTGGGCCCTCACGTCCAGGTCAGCTTATCAGCTTATCGGATTACATGCTTTTAGACGGCGTACAGTTCAACCCATTTTGGTTGTAACTGATCATAACGAATAAGAATGGCAACTAGAAGGAAGTTATGAAACCACTGGTTTAATAAACACGTGGGTTTGTGAAACCTTGGAGTATAAGGAGGCCTTTTTTTAATAAAACGTTGAAGTTAAGATTTTTCAATTTTTTAATGGTTTTTATCAAACCTCAGGCTGTGACGTGTTCCTCAATAAATATTGTGTAGCTAAAAATACAGGCACGATTGAATAGTTAAACAAAATAATGAAGGAATACACGAATTTAGTATATATTTTGTCATAATTAACTGATTTTTAATGAAAAATATTGTTACTAGTGATTTTTAAAATAAATATTGTTTCAGTGCAATGAGAGACCAGTATATGAGAACTGGAGAAGGATTTCTCCTGGTGTTTGCGATAAACAATGCTAAGTCATTTGAAGACATAAGCAATTACAGGGAACAAATCAAAAGAGTCAAAGATGCTGAAGAAGTCCCAATGGTTTGTAAGTATCAAAACTAATGCTGATGATTTTACTTAGCAATGGATTATTTATTGATGTCTATTTTGTATACTGAATAAGAAATATTAGAGACATAACCAAATTGCAAAAGTTTGACATTTATATTTTTTTTAGTTTTATAAAATTCTAGCTGAGCCGGCAAACTTTGTACCGCCTAACAGTAATGCATGTCTAGTTAACTTTTAGATTAACATAATTGAATTCTATTTATTTAATAATTTTAATTTCATCATTCTTCAATGAACCCGGGTCATGCCACCACGGTGCTGTTCTCGTTTGATTCCTTGTTATTATTCAGAGGATTGATTCGTAATGTTCCGATATCGAATAGCATTACGGCAAAGACAATTTATATTTCAATACAGACTCACAGTGTGTAGTTTCGCCACGGGCATCGCCAGTAGTACCAAAAGTGTTCTAATCGGTTTCAGCCAGGGTAAGACGGTCCACGAGGTTACCAATTCGACTAGGCCGGTTGTAACCGTCCTAGCTCTATACATATTTAATAAAATATTTCTGTACATCGAATTATTTGTATAAAAATACACTAATATGTTTTTGTATGGTTCTTAATAAATCTTTAATCTACACAGAATCAAAAACCTTAACTCACCAAATAGGTACTAATTCTTACTTATTATTTAAAGCCCCTCTTTAGTATTTGTGGGTAAGCTAGTGTAACGTTACATAGGTTTTTGTATTCAAGATATCATAAAATGTCATTCATAATTCTACTTTCATAATTGATAAAATATGTTCTTCAGTACGCAACCAAAGGTGCAGGTTTGGCTATTATGAGGAGATTTATATGGAATGTGTTTAATTAAGAACACATGTCACATTTCTTGTTGGTGTATGGTTAGCTAGCTTTATTGCAAACAAAATACACCCATCGCAGCAGACCTGCGTACTCAGCGAATTTAAAAAACAATAAAAAAATAATAATAATAATATATGACAAGTTTTATCATTATCTGTCGATAAATATGAGAGTTATTTGCCTATTCTCCATGGGAAAGAGTATCCAAGTTAGCTGCTGCCATGATAATTACATAAACTATGATTTTTAAGCAAAAAGGTATGGATCTCAACCACATGAAGCTAAATATCAAGTTTCACCCAAAAATATTGGATGATAAGTGAAACATTAATTTTTCCTTATCCTCCATAAGATTAACATTGGAGCCCCAAAATACAACGTACTGTGTTTAGATTTTTACTTTCTCCCCTTATACGTAGTATATGGAGAAAGTATTGTTTTCATCAAAATTTTCGAATTTGAGTTGAGGGTGGATATATCCGTTTTGGGGTCCCCTGAATCCAAAAAAGTGGGTTTTGACGTGATGTCTGTCCGTCCGTGTGTCTGTCTGTGTGTGTGTGTGTGTCTGGATGTGCACAGTGCCACAGCCTACCCCGTTGGTCCGATTTAGATGAAATTTGGCATGTATATATATAGTCACCGTATCTCCAGGCGTTTTTTTCATTTTTTTTAATTTTTGATTTTTAACCCTCCAAGTGCCATGTGTTTTACCTCTTGGTGCCGGGCACTTTTTCATAGTTTTGTAAGCTTTAATTTAAAATTCCGTAAAAAATAAAAAAAAATGCAAAGTACAGCAAACTATATATTATTTTATTCAGCATAAAATTGTCTATGAATAAATACTAATATGGATACACTTACTTCAGTGGTGTTGCACATGTGGTCATGAAAAAGTTTTTTTTTTCACAAAATAAATTTCTTCCTTGTGTTTGCGATCCCATAAAAATTCTTTATAATTATTGTATAAAAAATCCAATATAGCCATTTTGTTAAAAATTTTATGACAAAAAAGAAAATATATAGTTATAAACACTATAAGTAAAAACTTAAAACACACTATGTACAAAACTAAAATGGGGCAAGGCACCCAAACCCAAGCAACCCAAGGATCTAGAGTAAGTTGAGTAGGTCTAGGCCTATTTGAAGTTGATGGAACAGGTCTTATTACATCATCCCTGATATTACCTTCATTGTCAGAAGATTCCAACTCACTATTATGAGGTGAATAGTTATCGTCACTACCACTAGAAAAATCTTCCAACGAAACACGTAACTCAGACTCTGGCACATCTACATCTAAATCACTATGATCTTCATCAGGAATGATACAATCTTCATCTTCATCACTTATATAATCATCAAAACATCTCCTTATATCACTACTATCCATGTTGAAAGAAATTTTCACGAAATAAAAACAGTGAAACATAACCAACAAAGAAAGCAGACCGGCTAACAACAAAGGACAAACAGTTGCACAAAACCTATTTTCGAGCTGTCACAATTCTGCCGCCCATAGAGTAATAGCTATGAAAATATACATCGTTGGAAAGCTTAGAACAAGCCAGTTAATTTGGTACTATACACAATACAGGTTTAATGCAGTGACAGAGTATAATACGCGATTAAGTAAACGCTTGCAACATCGACACGGGCGTGTCGATCGGCACTCGGAGGGTTAAGGGTAGTTCACCCCTAAAAACCCTTAAAAAACGTGAAAAACCCAATTTTCTCAAAAACGGCTCTAACGATTTTAATTAAAATTTGATAGTTTATAGTGCACAGACTACTAAATAATTTGACACCAGCCGCATATCTGTAAAAACGACGGTTCAAAAGTTATGGGCTTTTAAATGTCAAAAAAATCAAATTTTTAAATTTTCAGCGAAAACAATAAAAGTAAAGTATAACTTGGTTGGTACCATTAAAACCAGCTTAAAAACTAAACAAATATTTTGAATTATTTGTCTGTGACTAACGGCTCCAGAGAAAAGTTAAATTTACTGTCCACGATAAACGCAGTACATTGTCTGAAAGCGCCCAATGTATTCTTATGGAGAATATAAAAAAATCAAATTCTTCCTTACTTTCCAACCGTTTCCATGAAACTTGGTATGAAGTGTAAGGTCAAATCATCGAACAAAATCAGCTCAAAAAGCTTGGTATTACCCGGGGGGGGAGGGGGGGGTTCCCCATACAATTTGAACAATAAACTATTAAATGATATTTAGAATAACTTTGTAGAACTTAATAGTTTTATTACATATTGTCTTTTTTAAATTTACTTAAGGGAGAAAGTATGTGTTAGTCCACTGGTACCGTTTATTTAATATCTCCGTAACCGTTGGAGATAGAGAAAAACTTAAAGAAACTTAATTGTGCAGTTTTTTAAGCTGATTCTTTTGGTGAAAGATAAAATCTAGATTTTTTAATAACTCCGTAACCGTTGGAGATAGAGAAAAACTTAAAGAAACTTAATTGTGCAGTTTTTTAAGCTCATTCTTTTGGCGAAAGATAAAATTTGATTTTTTTTAATTGCATGGGAAAATGCAAAAAACCCATTTTTGGGGTACCAAACCCCCCCGAACAACCCCTTCCGATTGACCGGTATGTCTGGATTATGAGCTCGTCCGAGCAAATGTAGGAAAACACGTTTCTACCAAATTTGGTCTCGATCGGACCATTTTTACGAGAGTTATCGGGTTCACAGACACACACACACACACACACACACACACACACACACACACACACACACACACACACACACACACACACACACACACATATATATATATATATATATATATAATACCCCCGTCGCAGCAGACGTGCGTACTCAGCGAATTTCCAAATCAATAATATAATAATAATAATTCTCCATAAGATTAACATAGGAAAGAGTGTGCAGGTTAGCTGCTGTGAGGAACACTGAAAGTAGTCATTTCTACCATAAATAATTTTTATCTTAACATTTATACCAACTTTCATCAACATCTGTCAACAAATAAAGGAGTTTGCCTATTCCCTATATGATTAAGTACCTGGTGACCGAGCTTTGCTCGTTTAGAATAATACATGTATTATAAAAATTAATTAGAAAAATTAAAACACATTTATTACACAATGAAAACATTTATGGGGTTAAAATAAAACCGATTTAATTCACCATAATTAATACAGCACTGAACAAAAAGTATTGCCTCTGATGGGGTAAGAACTCGCGGCCTATAGTTCTTGAGACCGACACGCTACAACTCGGCTACGACGTTAGTCAAGTGAGCGATGCCGTTTAACGTCTTTTAGCCAAAGCCGATCATTTACTGTTTAATTATCCATACCGTTATTATTAGTCTGTGATCAACTGATTTTGTTATAAACGGAATGAGGATTGAAAAGCAAAAGAGAAATTTAATTTACATAAATTAATTGGCTTCAAGCAATACAACGAATACGTTTTCTATCAAAACACGGAGGATTTTGGAAATACTTTTTTCTGCTTTTATTTCGCACAGCTATGTTATCCTTAAGTTTTTACAAATTGTTTAGTAACCTGATAATTTTGCATTTATTTAATTCATAAAATAAATATTAATGCATAACCTCTGTATTGTTCCCCGCAGTCTTCAATCACGAACTGTCAAACGGTTATAAACAGCTGTTTTGGTTTGTATTGTTTACATTTTATTCTCCATAAGCGTAATGTTAAATTTTTGGATTTTAAACTTAATATTACAAGAAAACACAAATTTTCCTGGACATTAGACCTATCTAGAACTTATTTTCTACTCGGAAATTAGTTATTTCCAAAATTTAAAGAAATTCCTCAGTGCCGTTTTCAAGATCCGTGTGCAAATATATATATATATATATATAAATATATATATATATACAAACCTTGCTTGTATTATAGTATTGGATATGGGAAAAGTGTATGCAGGTTTGCTGTTATGATAAACACATACACTATGATTTTTAAGTATAAATGGATAGATCTCAACCAAATGAAGCTAAATATCAAGTTTCATCCAAAAATATTGATTTATATGTGAAATATTAATTTTACTTTATCCTCCATAATCTATAATATGACAATAATAGTACAAGTAGCCTATGTGACAAGATTGATTAATGAATACGTGTTGATAAATTAGAGTATTTGCCTATTCTCTGTCACATTAACATGAGAAAGAGTATGCAAGTTTGCTGCTTGGAGAATCAGTAAAAGTAGGCATTTTTACCATAATTTTTAATCTGACCATATATAATTCATTATATGGACATAAATAAAGGAGTTTACCGATTCTCCATAAAATTAACATGGGAAAGAGTATGCAGGTTTGCTGCTGTGAGGAACACATAAACTATGATTTTTTAGCATAAACCTATGGATCCCAACCCCTTGAAGCTAAATACAGAGTTTCATCCGAAAGTATTGATTGGTAAGGGAAATATTATTTTTTCCTTATCCTCCATAAGATTAGCATTGGAGCCCTACAATACAACGTACTGTGTTTAGATTTTTTAATATCTCGGTAACCGTTGGAGATAATAAAAACCTAGCTCCACAAAACTTTTGTGGAGCTAGGTTTCTTAACTGTTTATGGCCTGTATATCTTTGAGTTAGTTTTGTTCTTGAAAAATAATTCATTACATCTACCTACTTTAGGCCAAAATCACAATTACAACACAAGAAACAATTCTAATTTTGCTTTCAACCGTCATAATCTTAGATTTTATGAAAAAAAACCTGCACATGCTGGCATTAGATTCTTCAACCGTCTTCCTCCTGACATAAAATCAATAGATAATTTTTGCGTTTTTAAAAATAAGCTTAAACAGTTTTTGATTAGTAAACCTTTATATTCATCTAATGAATTTTTTCAGTAACCTCAACTCTTTTGTAGACTGTGTTTTTTGCTTTTTCATTTTCTATCCTTCTTGACTTTTTTGTAAATATATGTAGTCATTCTGCTCTGTTAGCTTTTTAAGTACAACTTGAAAAATTTGTAAAAGTGACACCATTCATCTATACTATGTATATAACTGAATAAAGGCATTTTGTATCTTGTATCTTTAAGAAACTTAACAGTGTAGTTTTTTAAGCTGATCCTAATGGTGAAATAAAAAATTAAAATTTTTTTAAAATTACACGTGAAAAACACCAAAAACCCATTTTTGGGGTACAAAACCCCCCAAACTACCCTTTCCCATTGACCGATATGTCTTGTTTACGAACTCTTCCGAGCATTTGTAGGGATACACGTCTCTACCAAATTTGGTCTCGATCGGACCATTTTTACGAGAGTTATCGTGTTCACAGACACACATATATATATATATATATATATAAAAATTTTAACGACTATTGTTTTCGGATTTTGGCACCTAAAGACGAAAAAATAACATGGTCCCGGGCTTAAGTCTTACCATGAGACCTACGGTAATAGCTTCTTCCCTATGGGAAATTTGCTAAAACAAAGTCGTGTTAGTTACACGCATCATAACTCAAGAACGGCTGGACTGATTTTAATGATCTTTGATTTTTGGATTCGTCTCTGCTCCGGTCATGGTTTAGGCATATTCAATTCCCATAAATTCAATTAGTTTCCATTTTATAGGGCTTTAAATTTCTAATGTTAACCTTATGAAGAGTAAGTTTGTTTAAAAATTGTCTTCAATCAAAACATTTGATTTCTTAAACCAGCTGTTTGTTTACTGTCCGTTAGAAATATGCTAAATATACTATCCAAAGCCATCTGAATCATTCATTAATGTAAAACTATGAAGTAAATATGCGCTGTACAAAATGAACAGCATTATTTGCCACATTAATAGTTTACGGCTTTTGGGAATTATGTACTGTATTTATATTTTTTTATTTTCTGTATGATTAAAAGTCACGTTTTTATATGTTTGCCAAATAAAAAATAATTACAATGTTTATACACATTGAGTTTTTTATAATAATCAGCTGTTGTATATTTAAAGCTTTCACAACGAAGCCGCAATGCTAATTGACTTCAGGACATGGCCAATCTTAAAGTTAACATGTATTTACTGTGGCCTGTGTAGGCGTTATGAAGTTCGCCGGGTCAGCTAGTATATATATATATACATATATATATATAAATTTTAACGACTATTGTTTTTGGTCTCTGGGCACCTAAAGAAGAAAAAATAACATGGTCCCGGGCTTAAGTCTTGCCATGAGACCTACGGTAATAGCTTCTTCCCTATGGGAAATTCGCTAAGAGTGCAAGTTTTGTAAAAAAATGATTACAATGATCCCTAGCTTAGAGAAATTTTTATTCCTGAGTAAAACTGTAGCTTTACAAGAAAAACATTTTAATTATTATTCTTAATAAAATGAGGTCTATTATACATTATGAAGTTTATTGTGTACATTAGAAATAATTACCGTAAGACAAATAAATTCGCTGAGATGCGTTGTGGTCGACCAATTAGGCTTAGAATCTTTGCTGGTTATTTACCTATTTAACAAGATATACCTAACGAATCAACCAATTATGAATTAACCTATTGTTGAAAAAGGTATGAAATGCACAACACCGACACCCCAGTTAATTAAAATGAGTTAAATAAAAGGTAGTAGGTTTGAGTGAGATGAGAAGCATTCACTGTCGTCTGCCACCGTCGTCCGTCGTCAGCTCGTCTGCGTGTTCAATTCGGCAACGTCTCCGTGCCCAATCGTGCTAGTGCAGTCTGGTGTTCAGACTCGTAACTAAAAAATGTGCAACCGTCGCTGAAGTCTGTTTTAGAATAAAATTGTCTTTGATTACGGGTATGTCATGAAAGATTAAATCTTATGGGTCTTCTGGTTGTTTATAATAATTCTCGCTTAATCTAATATTCATTAATAACGTTTAGTTAAAATTACATTCACTCTAAAACTCACACTAAACAAAACAAAAACAACTCATAATTACACTGAAATAACCTAATCAACCAGTGCAACAATCACAAACATTTGCTGGAAATTACGCAAAATGACTAACTGTCGATCGGTGAGAACAAAGCAACACAAAATCAGCTGTTAATAAAATATTCATACTATTGATATAAGCATATGATGATAATGCATCACGTATCTTCCTCATAAGCTTAACATATACAAACTTTACAGGCCAGTGGGACTTAGCCTTAAGGTTAAATACAAAACTGAATATGCCTGTAGCCTACTTGGAGCAGAGACGAATCCAAAAAATTAAAGATCATTAAAATCGGTCCAGCTGTTCTCGAGTTATAAATGATGTAACTAAAATGACTTTGTTTTAAATATTTGGATATTTCCTATTAATAAAATGAATATTGTCTATAAGACGATTACAAATTACGAGAACTAAGAAGAAACACTTAGTGCACAGTATCAAATGGAGTTAGAAACAGAGGAATTCAAGCCGAGTTCAGCAGAGCTCCTACCAGCCCTAGCCAGGTTTCACTTACGATCGCTTGCTGCTGGAAAGTGTCAGTGGCGGAGCCAGCCATTGTTTAAGGGGGGGGGGCAATGAGCTCAGTCGTGACCAATATGATTTTTTTGTTACAGATAATCTCTTATTAACACTTTAATTTAAGTACTGAGCAATAAAACCAATTAGTAAACAAGACACTTCAACATTTACTAAAGTTAACTGAACTAAAACACAACATCTGAAAACAAAAACAGAGCAAAATAAAATACAGCACTAAAGGTACATTTGTAGGAGAGCACACTGGTCTAGGGGTAGAGCGCGGAGCTTTGGTGTCCAATGTCCCGGGTTCAAATCCCGCCAATCACCAATGGCTTTTCGCTATGTGATAATGCTGCAACCCACACACAGGGGTGCGCAAAAAGCCGCTACGGCTGAAGTGCCTTGGAAGTAATCCACCCCTTCCAATAAAAAAAAGGTTTTTTGGAGGAATAAAAACCACAAATATAAAGGCTTTTGTCATCAATGGTATGAATACTGTAAAACCAAATTATAAGTTTACTTTGCTTTTAACTTTTACCAGCGTTCTAGCCCAGTGGTTTCCAATCTTTTTCGACCCTCGACCCTCTATGATATAAACATTTTTTTGTGACCCACTAGTATTTAAGATAGTACTTCCAAACACCAGGTAATACCCTTCAATGCTTCTATCCAAAACTTCAGTTATCTGAACACCCTTAATCCTCTATTGTTTCGGATAATTGACTCTTTACTGTAGTATAATAATGTATGAATGTATAAATGCCATTGTTTATATCTGCAAAACAACAATAAAATACCTATTATTTAATAAATATTTCACCAAATTTATTGAAACTTTTAACACATGTCACTAATGATATTTAGAACTAAAAAAATATATTTCCCTCATTAAATAAATAAATATATATATATATATACTTTTTTTGTATATTGTGTTGAATATGTATATTTATTTAAACAAAATTATAAAAACTCAGTTTACTTTTTTCAATTTTTAATTTTTGTAATTATTAATTTATACTTGCATATTAGTATAGAAAAATTCACATACTTAAAATTTATAATCTCCGAATTCAAAATAAGCTAAGTTTAATATAAAAACTTAGCATTTCTTGATCACTTGATCTAAATAATTTTTATAAAGCCGTTTAGCAACCAAACCTAAATCAATGGAAAACAAAATCCTATTACAGTTAAACCTTGGTAAACCGAAATAAAGGGGGAAAGCCGTTTCGGATAACCAATTTTTCGGTTAAACTGTCATATGCTTAAAATTGCCCATCAACATGGTGTGTAGGAAAAAATTATTTACAAACAAAGTCTTTACAATACAGTGTTTTATTTCAGCTAAAAATGTTATAAGGGGTTATAAAATAGAATAAACTAAACCACTTAATTTGAAAACATCCAAAAACATAAACTTGCAAATCGCAAATGGTACACTACTGCAATACATTAACCCTTTCCCATAACGTTTTGACGTTTTTTAGACCTCAACCATCCCTGCAGATTCTCAGTTCATCTCAAAATTTCATTAGTAAACATTTTAATAACAACTATAAATCAAGACACGAGCGTACACAAAGATTGTTAGCTGTAACTAACAATGCCGTGAGCGATCGATATGAAACGAGTCAGACGCAGACGACTTCATAATGTATCCAGGACGACACAGTTTTCACAGCCATCTAAATAATATGTTAATATGTTAATAAGCCATGATATGAATATGTTTTGTCTAAATACTATAATAATTACAGGAAGACAATCAAACACAATGCTTTTTAAGTGATCAAAACAATCGTAAATAAACTGAATGTCGGCTGTTACTCTATGTTGGCCGCGCATCACCAAAAAGTCACTTAAGCATTCTTTCTGGAGATAGAAGATCGCTGTTCACATATTGCATACTTATTATTATTTATGGAACCGTTTCGGTTAACCTAATTTCGGTTAACCGAGGTTTTACTGTACTGTATTAAATCTAAATCATAGTTTTTTTAACTGCAAAAATACTTTTGTTGTGAGTGAACAGGTTTTTATTAAACTGTCATTATGAAAATATGCAGGCCATAAAATAAAAACTCTTTCTATATTATTTCTTATCTATATTTATTCTTTATTATTCTCATCTATATTTTTCTCTCATTCTATATTATGACAATAAAATAATTCTTTGAACCTATTTTTATCAGCATAGGAACAGGCCAGTTGCTGTATTGCAGTCAGGCTTCGTCAGAACAAAATGCTCACTCCCATTAACTGTTAACATTTAAACATGTCAATAAACTGTTCAGAAAATGAATACAATTAATTTATGATAAAGAATCAATTTTAATTTTAACAGAGTAAATTATATGCTAATTAAAATAACCACAGTAATAAAAAAATAGAATCCAATCCTCAGGGGGGTGATGCCACCCTCGCCCCTTCTGGATCTGCCACTGGAAAGGGTAGAATCAGAATATCTGACTATATATATATATATATATATATTTATACGTATAGTCTTGAAAAATGTGTCAAATATAATAATTGGGATCTTGAGAGCTCATTACTTATTTTCAAAGTTTAAAACTGTATGGGTCAGTTTAATCTTACAAAACCTGCAAAATATTAAGAATGATGAAATAAAGTATTTATCTTAAGGCAGTGTGAGTGACGTTAGGGATAGCTGAAATCGACTAGGTCGGCACTGGTGTTGCTTATTCGATACGCATATGTGATATAAATAAAATATTTACTCCTAATGATAACATCCTTTAAAAGTAAATGTGTTTACTTTTATAACAGTAGTGGGCAACAAGTGTGATCTGCCAACACGGGCAGTGGAGATCTCAACAGCACAAGATGTGGCTCGCAACTATGGCATCCCGTTTGTAGAGACATCAGCCAAGACACGGCAAGGAGTTGATGACGCTTTCTACACATTAGTACGAGAAATTAGGAAAGATGTAAGTACACCAAAGTGTGTAATAAACTTAGATAAAATATTAATGTAATTTGTTCATTCCTCAGACTTTAAAATATGTGAATACAGAAAAGTCTGGTTTATCTGAATCCAGATCATCCGGATTCAGGGTTATCCAAATAAAGTTTGAAAAATTAAATGACAACAGTTAAAAAAAGTTTCAACTCAAGTGCTTTCAAAACTTCAGATTCAACTGCTGTATCTTGCTGTACACATTAAGTTTCACAAACAATGAATGTGTAATATATGATGAACGAATAGGCCTAACCTTTATGTTAAGTTTCATGCCAAATGGTGCACTACAAGTACTTAGCGTATGCATGATTGGTCACCATTTGACACTTCAGTACTAAAGTGTCAAAGCGTAGGTATTTGATTTTAAGGTTAACTCCAAAAGGTATTTGATTTATTTTAGGTACTTGGCGTAGGTATTTGATTTAGAAGTGGCAAGCTTTTTACTTTTAACTGTAACATAAAAATAATTACTCATATCTTCTTAAAATATTAAGTGTAAACAAAAAAAACACCAAACATGGCCCCCTTCCTTATAACCACTAACCACAAAAGTAAAATAGGTGTCCACTGCAATCCAAATTAAGCCTACAAATGCCATCAACTTTCACCCAAGCCGACCACCGTTTATTTAAGGTGGACCTCCCTCTCCGCTATGCCACACATTTGCAAGCCAAATTGGGATTGCTCATGGTCGGGATTCGAACTCTAGCACTTCCGAATGGCTAGAACTTTACACTCGTCAGTGCAGCGCTCTAACCGGTCCAGCCACCATTGCATAGGAGTAGAAAGCGCTTACTTGGCTATAGACAAACCCTAGTGGCAGTTTAGTGAACTGCCATCAGGTTTGGTTGCTTGGCCCCAGAGGGCAACATGGTCACATAGGTGATGAGGTCACTAAATTTACGACAGATTCCTCCTGCAACTTCTTATCGTATTTGTAAATGTGTCATGAATTACGGCTTAACCACTTCTAGAGTTAAATATTAAGTGGTTATTAGTTTCGTTTTTACTTTACGACCAATGTGAAAATTTTATTTGTATTCATTGAGGATTTGTTTTTACAAACACTCAGGAGAGGGTACACTCAACCTTCTTCCTTTTGAAAGAAGGTTGTTTTAAGTTAGAACAGAAACTGTATGCTGTGAAGAGACTTGAAACAGGAGAATCTGGTAAGAAAATAGCTTTAAAGTAGGGATGGGTCGATTCCAATTTTTTTTCGATTCCGATTTTATAAAGTTGATTCCTGATTCCAATTTCAACGATTCCAGGCATTGATTTGACCTCCACCAACGAATGTAATGCTTTAAACGTAGAAGTGTCAAATATATTTTTTCCAGTGTCACCAGGTTTATAGAGATTTGCAAGCCTGAAAATGATTACACATGTAAATAATAGGTTCAAAGAAGTCTCGTTTCCTGACGAATCTGTTGTAATTGACGATCAATGATCCCTTGGAGGGGCGCTTGCTTTTTAGGCAGTATTTGCCTGGAAAATCCCATAAGTATGGGATCAAACTTTACAAGATATGCTCTACTAATGGCTATACTTTCAAAGTGAAAGTATATGCAGGGAAGTCAGGTGTGTTGGCTAATCAGAGGCATGCGGAAAAAGTTGTCATGGAATTGATGGAAGACAAACTGCAAGTTGGACGTACCCTGTAGGTAGATAATTTCTACTCTTCAGTAAAACTGGCAGATGTTTTGTTACAGAACAAAACTTACCTATGTGGAACTCTCCGTATGGACCGCAAAGGCAATCCAAAATCTGTAACGACAGCAAAAATTTATATAGGTGAAATGGTATCTAAAGAGAACAGCTCTGGAGTAAAGTGCATGAAATGGTGGGACAAAAGAGTTGTCATAATGCTTACTATTTGTCCTGAAGATAGCCAAGAACTTGTTGGCGTTGATTTTTCTGACCAGATGGCATCATATTATACACCACTGCGAAAATCACTGGCTTTATATAAGAAGGTTGCCCTTGAAATCTTACTTGGTACATGCGTTGTAAATGCATTTGTTTTATGCAATTAGTTTGGACAGAAAAAAATGGATATGCTTCCATTTTTACTGTTTTATAGTTAGATTAAAGGCTTGAACAAAAAATCAATATGAAATAAACTAGATTTTCCTTTTGAATTGGGATGTATTATTTCTGCAGTTAGTAGCACTAATATTGCAGGGGCCATTCATGATTGAGGATGTCTGTCCTGTTACGTTTCCAGATTATCTGGGTTATTCGGATGTCCGGATTTAGACCCTGCCACATTATATGAGTAAACCAGACTTTACAGATACAGTGTCCACCTTCTGGAAAGTCAGGTAGAGAAATTTTGATCAGGAAAATAAGAAAAAAGGAAAGTCAGTGAAATACACCCCAAGGATGGAATTTAGAGGTCTTTTCAATGTGCTAGTCATCCGCAACCCTGTCAATCGCATAACTTTCACGATTTTTCACATTTCTGCTTGGAATATTTTTAGTTATTACTAAACAGCTAACAAGGTAAATTTAATAAGTTTTGGCTTGATGCCAAACTATTTCATGAGTTTAGTGGTTGGATAGAGTTAGTAGTAGTAAGTGATGGGACTTGGCTTTTTGTAAAGTGTGTCACAAGTCATTCAAGCCCAATAACATGGGTCAGTAAACAAGCTGTTTAGCTGTTCTTTAGAACACTAAAGGACCTAAACTTTAAAATATGCGCAGGTTAAATATTCCCAGCCTGCAATAACCTTATTTAATAAAAAAATACGTCCTTGCTAACATCGTCATAAAGATATTCACTCTGTACCATGGAACTTCAAGTACTCAAGAACGAAGAATTTTGAATCAAGAAGTTTCTCAAAAAAGTTCAAAAACTTGATTTAAAAAAATATTACTCCATTGTAAACTGACAATATACATATTTCAGTATTTTCTGTGACATAACTTTGGCATTAATATTTTTAGTGTACCAAATGGTATAAAATAATTTTCAAAAACAGTTAGTGAGTCAGGGAAACCAATGATAATGGTCAGGGAAAGTCATGGATATTAATGACAAATTTCTGTAGACAAACTGAGAAAACAGAATTATTGGTTCTATTGGGTAGTTTTAAAAACTGAGGCACTTCCAAAATGTCTCAACATGTAAATTTTTCTCTATGTTTGGAAAATTGGTAAGAAAACTCTTGTGGATAAATTTAGCATCTTGCTCTAAAAACATTTCTAAGCTGTTTTACAAACCATATCCCATCATTTCAACGATGAAATAGTCCTGTAGAATTTTATCTGGGAATTATGTAATGTTACAAATATAGGAGCTAAATCTAAAGTATTATCTATGTTCACAGAAGGAACACAGAGGTAAGACGAAGGGGAAGAAATCTCGATTGGGAGCAAGAAGAAGAAAACATTGTCACTTATTTTAGAGTGTGCACATTCCTCAGTGTGATGTACAGTATGGACTCACGCGAGTGAGAAAGGGGCGTCGATCCTGCAGTTTGTGTCATTACACCTTGATCGTCATTCCATGTATGGAGGTGAAGTTCTATTGTGTGTATTTTTGACTTCTTTTCTAATCATGACAGGAGCTGAAGGGGGTTTATTCCAAAAGTACGTCTTTCGACCCAAGTAAGATGCAAACTAGCAGAGGTCATCACAATAATTGAAATCAACTACTACCATCATAATTTATCTATCCACAGAGTTGGCTTCTTAAATTGAAATTCATTTTCCGAAAAAGGTAGATGTAAAATGATTCAATGTGAAATGACGAAAATAGTGTAAAAAACCTTTCTTGTTTTTTTCTTTGTCAAATCTTAGCCTCAATGTAAATAAATATCCGTGTAAAAATGTGTCAGTGTAACAATATTCTTGCTGTTTTATGCTATTGCCATATATATTGATAAGCAGGCAGGTGTAGAGTACGTAGAATGAACGATCCAGGTGTACTGTCATACAAGCCAGTGTCTAAATTTCAGTGATGAGTTATTTCACTGCAGTGCACAATTTCTTTTGGGACAGGTGTTTTAATTTGGTTCCCACCCAGTTTATATTGCTATTTTAGGAAGGTGCTATGTAGTTGCAGGTATTGTGAACTAAATATGCTTTAAAAAATTGTTATGCTGTAACCGAACATAAAATGTACTTTTTGAGAGATACTCCTTTTTGACAATATTGTTCTAGCTTTAGTCCAAACCATATATATTAAGTTCAATTAATACCACCACATAACTGATCAATTTCACACTTACCATGTATGTTATGCAATTTCATGTAAGAGTAAGCATTTCTTATATTTAACCATTCAAGTACGGTAATTCAATATTCTAAAATCCTTTAATATTCAAAACCATCCTAAAAATAATAACAACGACTTTTAAAGTCATATATTAATTTAAAGATTAATAAAGATAACACATTTATGTAATGTACAACAAACATGTTACGTATATGCTTACATAATAATACGAGGTTTATGAGCAAAAGAATCCGTTCTTAAAAAGCTTCAACCTGTTCATCGTCTAGAAATAGTATTTGTACAATTAGCTACATTAATATATTAATAACTGCTTGGGGTCTGCGGGTTCATTTTTCGGTCAGCAATTAGCCCAACAAAGACCCCAACAGCCGAAAACAAGACTGTGGGTCGAACCATAGAATAATCTTTTGACCTGATCTGAAGTTCCAATATTTTAGGAACGATGTAATTTCTACTTTCACTTCGATATACTTTCACCTTTTCAATATCTTCCGTTCTGACAGTAAAAGTTTATTAGAGATTTTGTAATACAGTGGAACTTGGTTATAACGTCATTGAAGGAACCACACAAATAATGACGCTATATCAGAGTGACACTATAAGAGAGGTTACATAATTTTAATTTAAACCCGAGGAAAAATAGAGAAACACATATTTTACATGAAATTAAGACATTTAATGAAGGTAATTTGAACACATAAAAGTTTATGTTTATGACTGACTGAACTATTCTATACTAAATAAAAAATCGAATTTGAAAATATTGCAATGAAGTTCGGCTTAGTGAATTCAACTATTGGTTCGATTTTAAAAAACACGCCCGAACACACGTCTGCTATCTTACGTCCCTCCTCACACGCTCTTATAACTCACACCTTTTCTTCGGCAAAACCTTTCTCTTAACACTTGCCATTATTTTTCAAGACTGTATTCGTAAATTAAAATAACGAAAAACAAACTGTAAGAGACGTACACTGAACTAACGATAGCACGAACTGTAGGTACGTACTAACGGCATCACAGTGCTTTGACGCGACGTGAGTCACTGACACTGGCTGACCTTGATGTCGGCGACAGCGGATATAGGGTATGGGGAGGGGGTTGGGGTGGTTAGCGGTAAGACAGCAATAAAATGCCGTTTTTAAAAATAGACAACAAACAATAGCCGCAGCCCTCACCACCGACCGAACTTTTTCTAAGTAGCTATATGTTGCCTTCATCTCGGCCCGATTTTCTTGACGTTATATACGAGGTTTTATAATTTACTGACGATATATCCGAGGTTTTATCTATGTAAATACCTATAGTTTGGCGGGACCTAAAAATAAATGACATTATATCCGAGTTGACGTCAAAGCTGAGGTCGCACTGTAGTTTAAGTGAGTTTGTCACATGGATTTTGAATATCTCAAATCTCAATTGAAAAAAGTTAATCAATTCAAAACAAACCATTAACTCTTTTTAGTCTAATGACACAGATTTATTTTATGTACACTTAATTTTTTGCAATGGACGATTATAAACAACCTAGTATTACCGGTAGTGCTAAAATGTAATGCTCCTGCTATGTATTAATTCTAATTACACTTTGTGTATTACAATGCCATTTGTAATAATGGAACCCCTCAAAACCTCCATTTGTGTCTGCAAAACTTAGAAGTTTTGATTTTAACCAAATACTTTCCAACTTCATATGTCTTCTCAGATGTTGTGTGATATGATGCAGTGTTGCCAAATATACAGTCAGTATCAAAATACTAACAGAATTTTTTCAACATGTTTTTTAAATCACGATTACTTTTTTAAATTACCAGATTACTTTTGAGTTTTTATGCTTGGAAAATGTGATTAATAAAATGCAAATCTTCATATTCAAATTACAAAAGGAATCGATAATTTTCAGATTTTTATACTCGCAATAACAGTGGAATCATATACCCAAGAATAAACCATTATATTATATACAGGGCTCACAATCACCCT
Organism: Nephotettix cincticeps; assembly: GCA_023375725.1. Classification (NCBI taxonomy): domain Eukaryota; kingdom Metazoa; phylum Arthropoda; class Insecta; order Hemiptera; family Cicadellidae; genus Nephotettix; species Nephotettix cincticeps. Next base: position 92,480,077 of record CM041786.1, on the reverse strand, counting down.
GGACACCTTTGTCCAGCTGGGGGCCACAGAAGCAGCGGCTAGGGTGAGCGCCACAAGTGATACGGCAAAAGTAATCATATAAATTGTTGTAAATAATTTAGGCCAAGATGTAGGCTTACCAAAAGTATTTTTGAAGGCTTTGTGTAACTGAACTTGAATACATTTTATGGAATGCATTTATCGAACAAATACACCCATCACTTTATGTATTTGCAAAGTTTTTGTCGAATTAAATATTTTCACAAAATTGAATAGCCTCTGTACACACAAGTAACTGATATTTTCTACCTCTATTTTGCCTGACCGGCCGACCTTGAGATGCTGACGATGACAAAAATGCAACGCATCAAGCAACATTGTACAACGGGCCAACGAGCATTGTGGGATTGAAGGCTCCTGACAACATCTCGTCTCGGGTGCCAAAAAACTTTGCAATGGTCCTTATTATATGTAAAAAAACATCATCTACTGGAGTGGTTTAATTTGTAATAGATGATTTTCTAAAGTACAAAATTCACAATTACCAATTTTACCCTTTTTCTATTATCAAAGAATGTTTAAGAGTCATAACTATAGTTATAAACTATATTATCCTTAGGAACCAAAATTTAAATAAAGAGTAAAACTTGAAGTAGCAATTAACTTAAATTAAACTTTGAAGACTTTTATTTAAAGTAGCTTAAACTAAAAATCTAATATTTAACTTTTAACATCACACAATGTCTAAAACTTTAAAATTAATTGATTGGAAAGTTAATCAATAGAATTGTTTTCATATTATTTTAAATTAAAGTTAGTTATTTCATTTCAGTAGACATAAAAATCCTAGAATAATAATGTATCTATTTTCCTTTTGGAAATAGCTTAGATAATGGATATTTCAATAGGGAATGTATTCAGTTCCAATAAACAGCTGTTCTTATAACCATATGACGTCACTTCTGATTCAAATTTCGGTCTGACGGATTGCCAATACCCTCTCCCCCAGAACTAAGACAAATCCATGTGAAAAAAATATCAATTTCATCAAGTGAAAATTTAAGGTTAACTTAATAACAAAGTCAATCCAAATTTTATAAAAAATAATAAACTGGACTTAGATAATCAGGTTATCAAAGTAGGATTTGAAAGAATAATTTATTACAAAATAAAAAATATAAACTTTGATGAATTGAACACAAATAATTACATTATAAAATTTATAGAACTAAAACTCATACTGTATTATGTTAATAAGTAACACATTTAAAGGTGAAAGCACAGTGTAATTCGTAAATGAACAATATATCAACAAACAGCTTATAAATTGCTAATAGATTAAATAAAAACTCAATTAATTATATGAACTATGTACAAGTCAGTAAATGATAATTTGCAATTATAGCATAACTAGCATTTAGCCTATCATTTGTATGGATTATATGACTCAAGTCATATTCAAATAAGAATATCAAGTCATATAAGAAGCAAGGTGATTATAAATTTTCATGACAAAATATAAACCTTAAATCTTAAATTATCTACCATTAATTCTTAACTAATTTGTATCATTATTAAAATTTGTTATATGTTAGTACAGCATTTTTATATAGAATAATTTTGAAATGGGATTCAAATCAATGATCAATTTAAATAAAACAGTATTGATTATAATTTGACAGCTGATGGGTTTTTTCTTTCTATCACTTCACTTTACTTTTTTCCACTTTTATAGATCACAAAAGTCATGTTCTGTAAAACTAATCAAAAATGTCTAATATTGCTTAAAACTGGGTTTTCAAGACCTCTTTTTATTTGCATAGTAAGAAGGTTAGTTTAACACGGTCAATGCTGATAATTTTTACGTATGCCGAGCCCTGTGTTAAAGGGTTTTTGTTACTCATTTTATAATAACTTTTAAACATAAAAAATTTTGAACAAAGCATTATACATGATGAAGGACAACTACAGACAACATTCACAGTCAAACGTAACCTTCAAACTGGTTCCATGGCTCCATTAAAAATGAAAATGAAAATTGGTGTGCCATATCAAACTTTTAAAGTAAACAAAAAACTATCTCCAAAAGGTTTAGAGGAGTGAAAATAAGTTTCATAATGGTGGGTGCTCTCATTTTGACATGAAAGCGTGACAAAACCTAGTTCTTCATTATAAAGTTACATTTATCTTCAATGCAGTCCAGTTAGCAATAATGCTTATATGAAGCTTAAGATAAAAATCTAGTAAATTTAATTAATGATTTTCGGCTCAACCTGATTTAGGCCCACGGTGATCCGAGGACCAGAATTAATAGCTCGAACCTATCTGACCCGAACTTAAGTGTGCCGCTAAGTTTAATATAATAATTTATAATATAGTTTAAGTTTAATCATTGTATTACAATTTTCCCTGTTGTAATAAAATCAGATTAATAGTTTCCACTAAATCTATACTTTGATTTTAAAGCAGCACAAGTGAGTTTGTTTAGTGCTACTACTGGTCTTAACAGTAGAATTTAGTCATTATTTTTGCTTTGACCATACTCATAAATCCATGTTCTTCAGATTTGTTGCATCTCCAATAAGCTGGAAACTATTCCAGTCTGATCATGCCAATAAAACCATCCACTTTTTACCTTTACATTCAAGACATGAATTTGAAACATACTACACTTGAATGTGCATTAATTATTAATGGAGAGTTTCTTTACTTATTTTGTTGTATCGATTCCCCTATACAAAGTTTTCAGTCTTTTAAGTTATCTAATATGCTAAGAGTGTATCGGGGAAGTACTGAAGTGTTGTTACTATATTTATATATTGTATACAAATTCAAGTGCATGTATTCCTTTAAGCAATATATTATTCAGATAATAATCTGAGTAGGAATTACAGAAAAAACAAACTGGTAAATGTTAAAAACCATTAAGTTTCATAATAATTATTGTGGTGGGCTAGCTATTTTATAGCTCCAAGTGTAAATTTGCAACTTTACAAAAGTAGTTTTTGAAGCCAAGAGCCCCTCAAAAGTTTCAAAATTTGGTTCTAGAGGATTTCTTGGCTCACGCTTTCAAGTCTTTCATATTGTGAGATCTCAGAAACTTGAGTAATTTTATATTTTCTTACTGTGTATAATGTATAACGAAACTTCATAGTCTGTAGTAAATGAACGTTTCACTGTGTATAGTTATAGTTTTAATGTTAGTTGTGTATTGATAATATTCAAAATCAATGTACACAAATTGGTTGGAATTTATAATAAACCTTGTAAATACAATTTTTCTTACAAAAAATTATGTAAATTATCATTAGTTTGTAGCATGTATAATAAATATTAAATGTTAATCATACATAAAAACAAAAATGTGTTTTTATGTACGATTTACCATCCAATAACAAGTTTACTATTGCTGTTTAATTCTGTCATGCTTGAACTTCAGTTGTATCCCATTTTGTTTATTATTTTAATGAAGAGGGCTTAATTTGACTGAATGAATATAAATTTTTAGTATGCACAGAATGCTCTGTTACTCTATACAAACTTACATTATTCCTTAGGTCAAGAAAATTTAAAATTCACTGTATCAACATAGTTTTTATTTGTGTGTGCGTGTGGTTTTTCTTCCAGTTTTATCATCTACTTATGTTCTTTTTAATAACAAAAGTTAGGTGATCTACTTATTAGATCTTATTAATCAATAAACCCACTAAGCAAGGGAATAATAATTATTGTCATCATAAAGTGATTTTGTCTTAACGTAAAACTTACCATCTTAAAATTGGATGAAATGCTTCAATTCTCCTCCATAGAAAAATATTTTTCATTTACAATAGACATCTGACAGATCCTGACCACCTAAATATTGAAATGTTAGCTTTACAATTAATTTGTGACAGTTTTCTTGGTCCTACGTTTGTATCAAGCTTTTTTCAGAACAACTTGAAATCCCTGTGTATTAACAAATTAATTTTAAAAAACCCTTCATGAAATACTAACCAAACATATGATTTTTTCAATTTAAAAGTTTGTTTTAATGTTAAAAATTAAGGCATATTGTGTTCAAATTAAATAAAAAAGCCAACTATTTTTACTCATCAGAAACAAAACTGGTGTTCATTATAATTTTGTTTATGTTTTCGTTATTTACCATAATATTATCACACTATATATGATATTTCTAAAGATGTGCATGTCACTGTTAGATCAAAGTAAAATCTTTTAAAATAGAACTACACATTTTGTATTTTTATTATAATAGACTTGATTTATTTCTGAGAGTGAAGGTTTCTAGCTCTTTTTTACTTTAGACTTGCTTCCTATTATTAGAAGCTTAATTTGCTTTGAAAATAAACAAACTACATACTGTTTTTAGATGTATTCTTTTTATTTGATCCATAAATTAGTTCTTTTAAGGTGGGACAGATAAGATCTACTCTTTCAATTAAACACCTGTCCCAAGCTCAGTGAGAAAGACTTGGAAAACAACTGTCAAAATACCCAAATAGATTTCAATCTTGATTCTATTTTCTGTTGTATTATTATATAGATTTTGATTTATTACTGATACTTTTATTTGTAATATTATATACATTCTAGCTTCTATATAAATACTCTTCTTATTTTTTCTGTAGTTTTATTTGTGCATTCCCTGTGGGAAAATTTAACTATTACTATTTCCATAAGCGTCATGGGAAGACAGACCCAGGACTGAGAAACCTGATTACTTTGAGACCTCCATTTACTAAAATCACTAATTAGAATTTTTGATAATTTGGTAAGAAGCTGTTGAAGGAAGCATGGTTTAACAAAGCCCTTGCCTATGAAACTACCTGTTTTGAGGTGCCTACAAAAACACTATCACAGCAGACTGGCACACTCAGTGAATTTATATTTCTTTAATAGTTTTTGTAGCACCTTACCAGGTAAAATGATTAAATCTATTAACAAACACGGTAGAGTATTATAATTGTACATTCAAAAATAAGAATGGGAATCCAGATTTTCTGCAGCAGTGAGCATTACATTTTTTATTAATTTATAGTTGACAATTAGACACAGTAAAAAAACACATATTACACAGTACAAAAGTTATAAATAATCCAAATTTTATAATTTTTTTTATCCTTCATTAGGTATAGAATAAGTAAAATAAGTTTCATAATCGTGGGTGCTCTCGTTTTCACAACCAACACAAATGCCTTGCTTAGTGTTAAAATGAGATTGAGATAACTCGTTTCAGCTTTTCTGGGTTATGATAAAAATATCATAATTCCAAGCAATGTACAGATAAAACTCAAATTTTATTCTCATAGATGAAACAATTTTTTTCCTGTGATTTATTTAAGTTATTAACATCTTATTGTCATAGTTGAAGCCTTAGTGCTTTGTAGGTCTGCCTCAGCTGACAAATTACTGGCACAAATTAAAAGCAACCTGGTATTTGAACCATACTGGTATGGTATATAGGAGGGTGTACCCAAAAGTAACTGGAATTTCAAGGCAGTGGCCGGAGCTTTTGTAGTACGAGGTTCTGCTGCTAGTGCCTGTCTAGTGCAACTCTTAGTCAGTTAAGAGCCACGTGGGCCGTTGACCTGGTACGTCCTATTTGTCTGTAGTGAATGTTTTAATGGATGGGTTTCACAAAACCAAGTTTTCATAACGCTGAGTTTGGCTAAAAATCCTATTCATATCGGAAATTCATTACACCGAGGTTTCACAAAACCGAGTAAGGGGCTGAGTACAAACCATGCTAGAAGTGAGTTCACACTAAAAGCTAGTCGGTCACACATCCAATATAGCACAGTATCATGCGCTTTGAAGGCGTTCACTGCCTCAAATCTGTGTAAATGACGATTGATCTAATAACATAAGCTACTTTATTCTGTTTTAATATATTATACAGAGATCAAATTGTCCATGGATGAAAAAGAAAATTATAAGAAATAGTGAAGGAAAATAATAATTGTATGCTCCAAATCAGAGAGAGTTTGGTGTTTATTAGAACAACTTTTTTATTTCCAAACAATCAGTTTTTTATTGTCTTTAAAAATATAACTTATCACAATAACAAGCTATAAGTTATTGATTAAAGAAAAATTTCTGAAGATCTCAGCGGGAACGTTTCATAGGATCCAATGTCATTCGATCCAAAACCTTAAAATAGAGAAATAAACTCTGTTTCATAGGATCCAATGTCAATCGATCCAAAAGTACAGTCAAGTTAGTAAGTAATAGTCAGTGATGTTTTTGAACAGAGTGTATTCGAAATGCAAAACCCTAAAAGAGAGAAATAAATAAACGCTGTTTCATAGGATCCAATGTCAATCGATCCAAAAGTATAGTCAAGTTAGTAAGTAATAGTCAGTGATGTTTTTGAACAGAGTGTATTCGAAATGCAAAACCCTAAAAGAGAGAAATAAATAAACGCTGTTTCATAGGATCCAATGTCAATCGATCCAAAAGTGCTGTATTTGCGTCGGAGAAATTGAAGGAGTTTAAACGTACTGGGGTTGCTTCTTCAAGTTGAAGGCGTTCAGAATTGTTCGTACCATTCACTGCTGAATTCGCTGGTGTTAATAAGTATAGTACTCGAAGTAATAACATTAAATTGTAAAAAATAAATGAAAAACAACTCAGTTCAACCATATTGTATTTTTTTCAATTAGACACTTAAACATTTTCGTCACTAATTAGATTTGCTTACCAGTAGGTCTACTTGAGTTTACATAGTTTTTAATTAGATAAATTATATGAAATTTGTATCATTATTAAAATTTCTTACACTTTAAGGCACTGTGTGATATCAATATATTATAATTCTAAAATAGGTTTTTAATTTGTGATTTATGTATACGAACAAACATTGATTTTAATTTGACAGCAGCTGTTGGTTATTACTTTCTATTAAATTTAATACATAATCATCTAAATATATAAATCAAAGTAGTGTTAGTTATACACGCATTATAAATCGAGAACGGCTGGACCGATTTTAATGATATTTGATTTTTTGGATTCGTCTCTGCTCCGGTCATGCTTTAGGCATATTCAGTTTCCATAAATTCAATTAGTTTCCATTTTATAGCGTTTTAAATTTCTAATGTTAACCTTATGGGGACTAAGAATGTTTTCAAATGTTCTACAATAAAAACATTTGATTTCTTAAGCTACAGCTGTTGTTTTACTTTCCATTAGCAATGTGCTTTACTATCCAATGCCATCTGAAGCATTCAATAATGTAAAACTATGAAGTAAATGGGTATTGTACAAAATGAGTAGATTTATTCTCCACGTTAATAGTTTACGATTTCTGGGAATCATATTATTTTGTGCATATATTTATTTTCTGACTGATTAAAAGTCACGTGTTTATAATTATTTCGGCTAAATTAAAAATAATTACGGTGTTTATACATATTACGTTTGTTATAATAATCAGCTGTTGTATATCTTTCCTATAAAATCCGTATTACAGTTAGGTTCTGTTTGGTTTTAGGTTGGATAGGAAAAATTGTGAATCAATCCACTCAAATTTATTTGTTTTTAAGGAATGTTATTAATATGTCTTATCGTTTCAGTATTGTTATTAACTAAGCCGCGACCCAGAATATCTAATTTTTCACAACGAAGTCGTAATGCTATTCGACTTCAGAACATGGCCAATCTGAAAGTTAACACGTATTTACTGTTAGGCGTTACGAAGTTCGCCGGGTCAGCTAGTGAAATATAAATCAAATAAAAAAATAAACTTGAAATCTTAAACAAATAAATACAAAGAAAAAGTAATTCTCAGCTTAATTACTTGGTACAAACTTACAATTAGATAATTGACATTAAATTAGAAAATATATATGTCAATATTTTGAAATTTTCCTAACTAATGCCACTGAAGTCCTAAACGAATATGAATTGATAAATGCTGGTTTGAGATGATTTAATATGCAAAGAGGGGGAGTTCATCGTAAACCTTTTTGAAAACTTTGTCTGAAACGATTTGCATTAGTTTACGTAAAAAAACATCTTTGACACCGGATGCTCATAGAACATAAAATGGATTACTGGAAAGGTATACCGGCCTTGCAAGAAGGATCAGTTCTGAATGCGATTGTTTCATAAGCTAAAATGGATACAAAACTCTAATCCCCTTCAACAGTCGTCCCTCGTGAAAGATTCCAAGAACACTAGGCCGACAGGAAGTTACCCAGCCTTACTACCCTATTTGAAAATGAGAAATACTTTAGTTTGTCTCTTCTTATTGGTGAGTGAGAATCTGGAGAGTGTAGTTGTGATTTTAGTGTACTCTATTGAAATGGAGCAGGTTAGGGAAATTGAAGGTTTGCGCGACAATACTTTGTACTACCATCGCGATGATGGGTTTTTTTTATTTAGCCAGTGACAGTTCCTCGTCCGTGGTTTATTTAAAATGTAAAGACTGGAATTTTCTGCAGTGTCCAGGCAGAGCTAAAATGCCTTTAAATGTGGAAGGCCGGTCCAGAGATAATTTTGTCTTAACAAAGGACCATAATCATGGACCAGATTTTAACTTTATTAAGGTTTTGAAATTGAAGAAACGGATTTTGGACAGGTGTTCTTCTGAGGCTGTGACAAACCAGATCACCATTTTTGAAGACGAGTGTAGCAGGTGAGTTTTAAATTTATATAGGCCTAAACTATTTCATTTTTAAAATGTTCACCTTCTCTTTGATAAATTTTGTCCATTAGCAGCGTACCGTACCTTTGAACTCTCGTCATTTTAAGGGCAGTACTATTACCGGTACTTAATGTTAAGACAGTTATCATATACAGGGTGATTTAGATAAGTGTTTCAGCTGTTTTATTTGAAAACCATAAGAGCTTCTCTGACCATTGCAAAAAGTACCAATAAAGATACTGAAAGTAACATCATTAAGAGGCTCATTATAAACGGAAATAGAAAACCGTCGCATAATGAGTTCATAACGATGCAGGTTCATAAAGATTTTTTTTGATATTTATGTAGGGAAATAAATTGGAAATATTTCGTTTATTATCTATGTTTTGCATTTTATGGTAATTTTTTAGATTTTTCATATGACCTTACTTTTGATATTTAGTTATCGACATATCATTCCTTAGTTTTTAATACATCGTTATCCTTTCTCATAATTTACATGGTTACATGCATAGACAAGTCAATTGGTATCTTACAGACTCTACAGAGTGTTCATTAAAGTCGGGAATAAACTTTGAGGGGTGATAGTATTCATCAAAATAAACCAAATATTTCCTATAAACATATGTCGAATAATCCTTCGTTTATCCGCTAGCCGCCATTTTGTATTTAACACAAAAAACGTTATAAATTATATCAAGAACTATTTCAGATAGAGAAACCAAACTTTGCACACGTATTTATTGGCAAGAAAAAAAATATTCTTAAAATATCATTTAGTTTGGTTTTATATTTTCAAAATGACGACGTCTAAAAATCTTTTAGCTTAAATAACAAAAAAAACATTGACTTTAATCTGTCCGCGGATAGGTAAGAAAATACCCTTTAAATGTTATGTTACAAGGCCCACATGCCACCGCTGCGCGACCGTGGTTGTTGTGCCACCCGCTTCTTCGCCACGGCCGCGCGCGGCCCCTGTACTTGAACATTAATAGTGCATTTTCTTGCTTATCCGCGGACGGATTTCGTTCACCAAAGTACCATCGATTTGACATTAAAATTTATAATTTTAATTAATTTATAATAATTTTTATGTATAGTATAACTGTTATAAAGCCAATGGTTTTTTGTTATTTCAATTAAAAGATTTTTAAACGACGTCATTTTGAAAATATAAAATCAAACTAAATGATACGTTGAGAATATTTTTCTCTTTGCCAATGAAATAGGTGTGCAGAGTTTGGTTTCTGTATCTTGAAAAGTTCTTAATATATAACGTTAACGTTTTTTGTCTAAAATACACAATGGCGGCTAGCGGATAAAAAAAGGATTTTTCAACATATGTTTATAGAATACTTTTTGTTTATTTTGATGAGTACCCTACTATTGGATAACTACAACTATTTATATTTCACTATATGTATTTTAATATTTTATATTTGTTAATTTTTTTTCCAATCTATATGTAGCCTAGGTTTAAAGGGGTTTATTCCTCCATATGTGGGACACAAGCAGGCCGATCTAACTGTAAATTTAATTTATACTTATTTATTTTTATGCACGATCAAGAGCTCTATGATATTGCTAACTGCAGAGACGTAAAAGAATATGTTTACAATAGTTTCAACGACTTTAATTTTTCGACTTTTTCTACTTTTTTTACGAAAAGTAAAAATAACTAAAATATGAATAATTCTGAGCAATGTACAGAAAAAAACTCTAATTTTATTTATATAGATTCTGCAAAATGCTCTGGATCTAATACATGATAGTTCAGTATAATTAATTTATAAAAACTGCCAACTACGGTAGTATTTGGCCGTTCAATGGCAACAATTTGAAAAAATGCACTTTTAATATAATTCTGTACCGATCATACAATACCATTGAATTATTAGTGTAATAAAACTTTATTGGTATTTTAGGGTCCCGTTGGAAATATCCCAACATCTGAACTATGACCAACTTAAAGTATTTATGTATCGGAGAAGACGATTGGGCACTGATACAATTCCCTCGACCCTATCAGAATTAAATGAGAAATTGATGGACCCTCGAAACAATAAATATACGGTCACAATCAACAACGAACCTTTCTACCGTGGGTCTACAGGAAGCAATGGAAACGGCACGTCCGTAGTATTCTGCAGTGCCAGATTTTTGAATGTTGAACCTCGAACATCAGAGCTTCACATTGACGGAACTTTTAAAGTCCGCCCAAATGTGCCACCGTCCAGACAGCTTTTGACTGTTATGGGGATATATTTTGACAAGGTAAGACTTAAGGTAGTAGCTTACCAAATAGGTATTTTGTGTTTTTCATACATAATTTTCAACTACTGTAATTTGAATTTTTTAAGACCTAAATTACAGCTAGGACAGCTACAATTAATTAAAAAATTATTTGTGGTAAATATGCCTAATTTCAGTGCATATTAAGGAATCTCCTTACTGCAGCAAACCTGCAAACACTTCTCTGTGTTAATCTTATAGAGAATTGGCAAATTATCTTTTTATTGCGGATATTATATATTTACGGATCAAACCTGTTAAATATTACCATTGATCTTGAAATATGCTGAGTCTGCAGGTCTACTGCATCGAGGGTATTTGTTACTTATGTCTCGAATTTTTAATTTATTTATTCAATAAAAAATGTTAAAGCTATAGCTAACTACATTTCTATATTATTTTATTTTCGTCCGTATTTATTTATAGGCATTTCCAATCGCTTTTGCTTTGATGGAAAAAAACCATTGGAGAAATGGAATGGAATGGAAACCATGGAAGAAATTGGAAAGAAACCATTTGGAGAAAAAAAACCAACACTATGTATTGTGATATACACTGGTGTATACTGGTGTAAATGTATACTCATTATAATAAGTGTATTAACATGAACATAAAACATTGTTATTCTTTTATGTTTTTAGCGAATTTCCCATAGGGAAGAAGCTATTACCGTAGGTCTCATGGTGAGACTTAAGCCCGGGACCATGTTATTTTTTCTTCTTTAGGTGCCCAGAGTCCAAAAACAATAGTCGTTAAAATTTATATATATATATATATATGTGTATATATGTATATATATATATATATATATATATATATATATATATATGTGTGTGTGTGTGTGTGTCTGTTAGCACGATAACTCTCGTAAAAATGGTCCGATCGAGACCAAATTTGGTAGAGACGTGTATTCCTACAAATTCTCGGACGAGTTCGTAAACCAGACATATCGGTCAATGGGAACGGGTAGTTTGGGGGGGTTTTGTACCCCAAAATGAGGTTTTTTGCATTTTTCACATGTAATTTTTAAAAATTTCTAATTTTATGTTTCACCATTGGAATCAGCTTAAAAAACTACACAATTAAGTTCCTTAAAGTTTTTCTCTATCTCCAACGGTTACCGAGATATTAAAAAATCTAAACACAGTACGTTGTATTGTGGGGCTCCAATGTTAATCTTATGGAGGATAGGGAAAAATTAATATTTTCCATATTAATCAATATTTTTGGATAAAACTTGATATTTAGCTTCATGTGGTTGAGATCTATCCATTTATGCTTAAAAATCATAGTATATGTGTTTATCATGGCAGCAAACTTGCATACTCTTTTCCCATATTAATCATATAGGGAATAGGCAAACTCCTTTATTTATGGACAGATGTTGATGAAAGTTAATATAAATGTTAAGATAAAAATTATTCATGGTAGAAATGACTTCTTTCAGTGTTCCTCACAGCAGCTAACCTGCACACTCTTTCCTATGTTAATCTTATGGGGAATAGGCAAATAATTCTCATGTTTATGGACATATTTTTATAAAACTTGTCATATATTAAATTATTGATTTGGAAATTCGCTGAGTACGCAGGTCTGCTGCGACGGGGGTATTTATTTAATGATTACGTCCTTTATGTATCCAAACGTCCTCCGTATTAAAAAATGTCCTAAGTACTTACTCTGTTTACAGATTAACTCAATACTCGCACTCTGTCCTGAATATTTGGAAACATGTTTTAGTTTTAGTATTATGATAGTAAATTAAAGTCAAAATATACGATCTTATAGGCTATATAAAAGATAAATAACCCAAACACTGACTGAGCAGTCTCTCACGGCGACACTACCTGTCTGCCAGGTTAGATTCCGATGATTCGTGATACATATTCAAGGTTATAAATGCATTTGACATTTTTATAATCCATTCTATTAATTTATAAGGTTAGACACATCTGGCGTCCATTGTCCTAATCAAAGATCCTATGTCGCACAAAAGAATTCTCTAATGTTATTACTTCGTCAATATTTTCTTGCTTCCAAATACTGGGTCATAAACCTGTATACAGTCCGACTTCAAACAAGAAATATTTTGTGGTACAGAAGAAAGTCTAATAAACGTACTTGCTCAGCATTTATTACAAATAATAAAATTTTATATATTATTAGAAAGACAATGACGTTATATTTTGTGCACATTATTGTTTAAAGTTATTATTTTGAAATACTTGACTGTGGTTTTCCAAAATAGAACACTTACTTATTATTACTTGTTGCAGTACTATACTTATTAACGCCGTTCACTTCTGAATTCACCAGCGAATTCAGCAGTGAATGGTACGAACAATTCTGAACGCCTTCAACTTGAAGAAGCAACCCCGGTACGTTTAAACTCCTTCAATTTCTCCGACGCAAATACAGCACTTTTGGATCGATTGACATTGGATCCTATGAAACAGCGTTTATTTATTTCTCTCTTTTAGGGTTTTGCATTTCGAATACACTCTGTTCAAAAACATCACTGACTATTACTTACTAACTTGACTATACTTTTGGATCGATTGACATTGGATCCTATGAAACAGAGTTTATTTCTCTATTTTAAGGTTTTGGATCGAATGACATTGGACCCTATGAAAGGGACCCATCTCAGCCTTGATTTTATGCTATGTAATAAGCTAAATTGGGTATTCTCTAACTGATTCTAATGGCATAAGAGACATTTCAAATATTCAATCATCTTTATTCATCAATATACAAAGTACACCAGAAGAGTGTCAACAGATTTGCATAATAACATAACATCATTGATACATATATTCAATGAGGGAGGTTGAAAAACTCTTCAAGTGAGTAAATAGCCCCAATAATCAAGTATTCTTTCAATAGTTTTTTTAATTAAATTAAATTTTTGCGTTTTTAATTTTTTCTGGAATAAATTCATAAAATTATTTCCAGCATATGAGGGTTTTTTTCAAAAAATTTTTTTATCTATGTTGAATTTGCCTATTTGATTTATTTTTGTCTTGCATTATAATTATGAATTACTTGTTGAGAAGTACCTGTATTGAGTAGTTTATTTTTTGCGTATAAAATAGTGTCAAGAATGTATTGGCCATAAACAGTTAATAGTTTAAGCTGTTTAAAATGGACTTTAGCCGAATCATCATGCTTCGGTCTCAGCATTATCTTTATTGCCCTCTTTTGCTGTTTTAGAATGAGTTCTAAATTTGCCTTTTTTGATCCTCCAAACAAAGAAATGCCAAAAGAAATATGGGAATGTATGTAAGCAAAGTATTTTTTTTAATTGCCAAATCACAGTAAAAAGACATTTTTGAAAGTGCATTACAGTAGAACCTCGCTAATCCGTCACCTGCAGGACCGGGGGTATGGTCGGAACAACAAAAAGGTAGGATTATCAGAGGAACTCGTATATTAACATAAAAACAAACTTAAACTGTATTTCGAACAAAGAATATTGTATCAAGACTTTATAAAAAGCTACTGTCGATGCGTAATCGACTGGTTTCAACTTAGACGGAGTTACGAAGTAAACAAATGCTGTAAATTTCCGCTAGCGTGGTCGGACTAAGTGAGGAGAATGCCGCCGAGGACGATTTAGCGGAAGTCTGTTGTGCCGACGGGCACGGTCGGACCATCGGAAGTCGGACTATCAAGGTTCTACTGTAATGCCAGAATTTATTTTTGTTAGTATTTTACTTACATGGTCATTCCAATCAAGATTTGGATCTATGGTTAAGCCAAGAAAATTTGTGTTTTTTTTGCTCAATAACTTGAGAGTAAAATACTATTACAGGTTCAGTTTGTCCCTTATTTTGAACAGTTTTGAATCTAATAAAATTTGTTTTTTTTATGATTGAGTACTAAATTTTGATGTACTAAGTAATTTTCTAAATTACCCAGCTCTATGAAAGCAGCCAGTTCTATTGTTGGTGATGAGATTTTTAAATTTGAATCATCTGCATAAAGGTATAATTCATAAAATAATTCAAAATTCAAATAATTCATCTCGGAAATACCTACAGCTGTAAAAAATGTTGAATGTGAAAGTTGAAAAGAAAACACTTAAAAGGTTTAATGTTATTTAAAAAATGTTTAATATAAGAGAAAGAAGTTATACACCTACTATTCTTGTCGTAAGTGTTAATTAGGCGACCTACAGTCGCCTAAAAAACTGGTCTTATATAGCCCACATATACATCGGACAACACAGCTGGAGGCGGATTCCTGTGTCCTCTAATGATCCATCTGCAGTAGTCAGTAGTGTCATTTAACGAAATGTCCGTTGACACAGGTCGAACTGCACACACTGCATAACACAGGGTGGCCATAAGGTCCATAAGGAATACATATCCTGGTGGACTCGTTGCAGAAAAACACCAGGTGGGGATTTCCCTCAGCTGGCCTAGTCCCTTTGTCTTGCCCGCCCAAATTAATGTGTAGTTCCCGTTTCTGGGCTTCAATCAGCGAACACATAACAAAATAGAAGCGCTACTTGGAACGCCGAAGTGAAGCCATTTGGCGAGCAGCAGATCATACCAAGATGTCGGCGCAAGCCTAATCCTTAGCGTCTGCCTCGCGCCAAGTCGGCTGTCATTTCGTTGTTTCGCGTGCATTTTTTATAAAGTGTAATTGTTTTTATTTTAACCTTTACAAAATCTTTTGTATGAATGAATACAATTCTGTAGTGTAAGCATTTAAAATTTTTAAACAGATTATTCCTTATTAAAATGTAGTGCTATTAAATTTTTTTCCTGGCACATTAACTGGAAAAAATAAATTTAATTTCTTAAAAAACTAATAAATTTCTAAAAAATAAATTTATTTCTTTAGTAAATACAATTCCTCCTCATTATTATTGTAAATTATTTGTATTTTTGTGTAATTTCTGGAAATAAAATCTTTCATCATTCATTTATATATTAAGAAGCGGCAGGAGTCAGTCCAGGCGCTCACACGCTTGACATGCCCTGGGTTTAATTATCTTTTAATTGCTCGTAAAGGAAATTTATTAAAAACAAAATACCAAATAAAAAGTATTTTATGGGTCCTTATCTACATATTGATGTGTTAAAATTCCAAAACTAATGCTTAGAAATATTTTATTTTTTTGTAATTAGAAAATTAAAATCCCATGAGGATTTAACAAAACTAATTCCGTTGTATTATTTTTGTTTATCAATGGAAAATTTCAAACTTTGGACCTAAATAAACTTCATATATTCATAAATAAAATGTATTGAATAACTTTTTGTATTTGATATAATTTGATACAATAATAATTTTTTTAAGTGCGTGCACTGTTTACGCACTTTAAAAAAATTATTATGGCTAAGAGCAAATTAAATACAAAAAGTTATTCAATACATTTTATTTATGAATATATGAAGTTTATTTAGGTCCAAAGTTTGAAATTTTCCATTGATAAACAAAAATAATACAACGGAATTAGTTTTGTTAAATCCTTATGGGATTTTAATTTTCTAATTTCAAAAAAATAAAATATTTCTAAGCATTAGTTTTGGTATTTTAACACATCAATATGAAGATAAGGACCTATAAAATACTTTTTATTTGGTATTTTGTTTTTAATAAATTTCCTTTACGAGCAATTAAAAGATAATTAAACCCATGCCATGTCAAGCGTGTAAGCGCCTGGACTGACTCCTGCCGCCTCTTAATAAATATTTGTAAAAATGTATTTAATCATAACTGTGAAATCCATAGTGAACATTTATAATTAATTTAAAATGTAATTAATAACATTACATAAGGGTATCATTGATTCACATTTGGCCCCGGCCGATCCGTCGCGTAGTCGGGCGCGGCGCGATGTGACGGAAGTAATTCCCACCGGTATTATACCTAACTTTGCAAGAAAACCAAACATGATAAAAAATATTTGTGAATTGTATAATTAAATTTGGTTATTTACCTCAAACTTTCTCGCTGACAAAAAGTCTCTGACCAAGAAATAAAAAAAATCCTCGCTATACAACTTTTTCATGTCTTGATCTAGAAAATGGATCGACAAGTGTTTAAATATAATTTAATTAATTAGTTATTATAATTAATATGATCTTTAAATCAACACTATCGCTATCCTCAGTATCTAAACTACAAGTTTGCAAAATTTCAGCAATTTCATTCAATTAATAGTATAGTTTATGATCGTGTATTTGTCGCGGCGTTTTAATGTGAACTGAGCTCACTGATGCGCGGATTCGAGGCGATTGATCGAACCAAGATGGCGGATTTGGCTTCACTAGCAATGCATTGGAATAGAACGCCGTGTCCTCTCTATTTTATTATGTGCTCGCTGGCTTCAATGCCTCCAACTTCCATGTATACGTTGGGCTTAAGTTCCAGTACGTTCGTTATATATGAACTGTACGGGTCGTCCGGGCTAGCAAAAATTTATTATCAAATGAAAGGTAGTTAATTTACATGTTACGTATCGTAGAAATAGTGAAGAGCACCACTGCTCATTGTGAAGAGCAGTCTGGGGATTAAGAATTTGTAGTAAGTGTAGGAGTGAAGTAATATAAAAAACTCAAAATGAAAGATAAGAGATATTTTAAATTAGAAAAAACAAAATTATTGAGATTAGCTTACATAAGAAACACAAGTTACATGTTAACTATTAAATCGATGGGATGGAGATAAATCTGTAAATCAGAATAATGTCTAGCACCGACAGTAGATACAATATGGGAAAGAGAGCTCAGAATCGGCATTTTCACCATTTTTAATTATTGAAAAATACCATTTTAAGCCCAAAATTGTCACATTTTTCGCACATTATAGGACATAAACCATCATTTTTAACCCAAAATTAGTACATTTTCCCCATTTTAATAGAAAAAACCCCGTTTTAAGCTCAAAATAATTTTGGGAGCATTTTTGGACGGAGCAAAATTAAGAGCATTTTTGTGCAGATTAAAAATTTATAAAAAACTCGCCTTTATTCATATCAAATCTATTTGCTTGATACTATACAACAACACGTAAATAAACAATTAAATACCTTACAGAGACCCTCTGACACTGTACATACCACCGTGCGCGTATGATACCAGCTCCGAGGGGGCCGTCGCGGCGGCTCATGTCATAGTGTCGCGCTTGCCCGGGGCATGTCCTACGCACCGCACCGCGTCGCTTACCGGCTCATGATACTGCCGCAAGACTCACACCTGTACTTAGCATGACCATCTCACTACATCACTAGCATTAATTCATAACCATACAACTCTCGTTTCTCTACTAAATAATAATTCGTCCTTATAAAATCCACCTCTAGGTCCTGTATTCTTTATTTCTGCAACTGCTCAATTGGATACTAAAACACATGTTTATACCTCCCACTATACATTTTTGGTTTACGTTCAATTTAGTTAACTTCCTAAATATAGCGTTTCACAGTATTTGGTTTCATGCCTATTGTTCTATGTACCTTTCAATCAACTTTGCAAAATGTGTGATAGTGGTTAGTACTTATTACGTTCACAAAGGATTGAGTTATCAGATTGACACCAGCAGTAAGAATTAATTCATTTTAACGCCCAGTTTATTCTTAACAGGTACTACACAAGCTTTCTTAGGAAAAGTACATATTAAAATTGAAATATAATTGTATCCAGTAAGACTGCATATCTGTACAGTTGCATTATTAAATATTTAACATTATGACTGTGATATAAATGTACAAAAGTAAAGTTTGTGTCAGTCCAACTTTTCGAACCCTATCTTAAGAACAAGAGGCAAGGTATGTGTATTGATGGCGTTTTCAGAGCTTAGTTGCATAAATAAAAGTCAAACTAATAATAATGTTTCTATACTGCTGTCAATATTATATTTCTATGTCCATCACCAGCTTAGCTATAATAAATAGAGATCTATCTTATTGTGTTGTTTCAAACTATATGCTCTCTGCTGGTAACTTTGTATGAAGTCAAAATCACACCTCAGTAACGTGCACATGCACCTAAGGATTTACACTCACTCTAGGTCCTCACTTGTACTTGTATATGTTTTCGGGTGTTATGACTTAACTTAAACATACAACACGAAAATGAATAAAATTATGCCACTGAGGAGGGTTGATGTTGTAGTCTTCTTGTTGAAGTTCTTCATTCTGTGTTTGAGACAATGCGCACGAAACATGTTGAAATTTAACTGACAGAAATATTTCGTTTAGCTACATATTACGAAAACCAATGACACTATTTAACCTTTTACTGTCATTTTCTCAATTCTAACATTATATATTTTATATGTTGAATCCAACACATCCTAGATCAGGTTCATTTTAGTTCAAATGACAACTTACGAACTTGGCGGTGCAAGAGACAAGATATGTTTAATTTCAACTGAATCATCCGACCTATAGTGTTTTAGACTTTTAGTTGTTGGAAACTTACAATAAGTATTTTGTATTTTTAGAAATATTAAATGCAACAGATCCTAGATCAAATTCATGACACTGTTGAATCCTAACAAGTGCGTGTATTGATGGTGTTTGTTTCTAACTTACCTTATAATAATATGTACCTTTCTCAGTGTATCTAAACATAGTGTCAAACTTACAAATACAACAGGAGAACAATCAAAATTGGTTATTTGATACATACAAAGTGTTCAGACTAAAAATATTAAGAAATAACTATCTCACATGATATTTAAATGTATGTCATAAGTACAACTAAAAGAGTGATCACCACAGTTTGCTTCTCCCTAACATCCCCTCATCAACAGTTACAATCCAATGTCCTAGTTCTTGTAAGCTTTACACGCTTACCTACTAAACAATATCTTTGATAAATGGGAAAATCAGGGTATAATATTATTTATTCTACCATTTGAGGTACTCCACGATTTTATAAACTTTCCGATGGTTATCCTTCAGTCTTAACTAAACATTCACTCTTTCATAAAGCTTTGTCACTAGGCCTTTCATTGATGAATATTATGATTTGAACAGAGACAGGATGTGAAGTTTTAGTGGGCTGTTATAGGACTATGTAATCTTTAGCCAAGGATAGGTTTTATGTTATGTTTGTTGCATGGAGGGTTTCAGAGAGCAGGTTGTTCCCGACCGAACGAGTGTCTGGCTTGCTTTTGTGTTAGAAGGGTTAGGGTTTAGGATGGATTAATTTATTTATCTATTTTCTGCAGGTCTGGGTAGAAGAGGATGGAGTCAAAGACCAGAGTAAAGCAATCTAAAACGAATATCTAGCTTTGTTTGTCCATAGTCGTGAACCAGACCAGGTGTATTTACCCTGACCTGAACGAACGTGCGGGCTATGGTCAAGTGATGGATTAAGTGTGTTGGACAGTATTAACAGTAAGACTCAAACTAGTATCTGAAACATAATTAATTGACATTAAATACAAAAACAGTGACATTTCATGATACAATAAACTGTGGTGGGAAGTGAGGAAGCCATAGTGCCCTAACCAGAACGAACGTAGACCAGACTATGGTCGGGTGGTGAGTAATGTAAGGATGGTTGCATTAGGGTGTGGGGACTAGGCTATGTGGTGTAAAATCGTATATGCATGAAATTTGAGCCTTTTATGTGAGATATTGTACTATACTACAAGACAAAATTTAATTCATATAAGACCTTTACACATAATTCACATTATTAATTTATTGTGCACTAACTTATTTTGGTGTGCTTTATAGTTTTTGTCATCAAACTAACATTAACCTTGTGTTAAGATGTGGACTCTCATAAAGTCCCAGGATTATTAGAATACTGAAATCAAATGTAAATAATCCATCCTTACTTAATGTTGTATGTGAATTATAGGAGAACTGTAAATATGATATCTAGTGTCTTTGTATACTATATATCTTCTCTAGTAACCATGTTGTACGTGAATTGTAGGAGAACTGTAAAATACTATATTCACTGGTGTCATTTGTTTAGTGAAATATTAACTGTGTCTACTACAATGTTGTCATACTGTGTGTCTTCACAAACCCAATGTTGAATGTGAGTTAAAGAAGAACTGCTGTACTATTCTACAAGACAAGTGGGGTGCAATTAAAAAGATTTTGACACATTATTAATTGATTGTACACTAACGTATTTCTTTGTGTGCTTTATAGTTTTTGTTATCAAACTTACAATAGCCTAGTGTTTAGATGTGGACTCTCATTAAGTTCCAGGTTTATTAAAAGACTGATATCAAACATAAATAATCCATTCTACAACTGTCTTAATTACATTTAATTCACTGGCGTTTTTGTTTCATATACCCCTGTCTTCTCTACTGAATGTTGTAAGTGAATTATAGGAGAACTGTAAAATACTATATTCACTGGTGTCATTAGTTTGATGTGTACCTGTACTGTGTGACTTCTCCAGTAACCATGTCGAATGTGAGTTAATGAAGCTGTAAGATGCTGTACTATTATACAAGACAAAAAATGAATTCATATAAGACGTTTTACTAGAGAAGATATATGTACTGGTTACTGGTTATAGGAGAACTGTCAAGTATCATATTTACATTAAATTCACTAGTATAATGTGCTTCACCTAGACTGTCCATGTCAAATGTTAGTTAAAGGGGAACTGCAAAAACTATATTTACATTCAATTCATTAGTGGTGTAATGTGCTATACCTGTACTGTGTGTTTAAACAATTGTCATCATCAAGTTGATATTCAATTTAGTCGTCAAGTTGTGTTATAGTCAGAACTGATTCAGATTGATCACATAGAAACTGTGAACTGTGTGGTATACTTTCACATTCAGAGCAAGTATGTAGTTTCACTCAAAGATGTGAAAACGTTTATGTCACGTTTCACACGAGCTTTACATCTTTACATGTTCATTTCACATATTTCTGTAAAATCACACAATTCCACAAAACCATTTTACAGAAATATGTGAAATGAACATGTAAAGATGTAAAGCTCGTGTGAAACGTGACATAAACGTTTTCACATCTTTGAGTGAAACTACATACTTGCTCTGAATGTGAAAGTATACCACACAGTTCACAGTTTCTATGTGATCAATCTGAATCAGTTCTCACTATAACACAACTTGACGACTAAATTGAATATCAACTTGATGATGACAATTGTTTAAACACACAGTACAGGTATAGCACATTACACCACTAATGAATTGAATGTAAATATAGTTTTTGCAGTTCCCCTTTAACTAACATTTGACATGGACAGTCTAGGTGAAGCACATTATACTAGTGAATTTAATGTAAATATGATACTTGACAGTTCTCCTATAACCAGTAACCAGTACATATATCTTCTCTAGTAAAACGTCTTATATGAATTCATTTTTTGTCTTGTATAATAGTACAGCATCTTACAGCTTCATTAACTCACATTCGACATGGTTACTGGAGAAGTCACACAGTACAGGTACACATCAAACTAATGACACCAGTGAATATAGTATTTTACAGTTCTCCTATAATTCACTTACAACATTCAGTAGAGAAGACAGGGGTATATGAAACAAAAACGCCAGTGAATTAAATGTAATTAAGACAGTTGTAGAATGGATTATTTATGTTTGATATCAGTCTTTTAATAAACCTGGAACTTAATGAGAGTCCACATCTAAACACTAGGCTATTGTAAGTTTGATAACAAAAACTATAAAGCACACAAAGAAATACGTTAGTGTACAATCAATTAATAATGTGTCAAAATCTTTTTAATTGCACCCCACTTGTCTTGTAGAATAGTACAGCAGTTCTTCTTTAACTCACATTCAACATTGGGTTTGTGAAGACACACAGTATGACAACATTGTAGTAGACACAGTTAATATTTCACTAAACAAATGACACCAGTGAATATAGTATTTTACAGTTCTCCTACAATTCACGTACAACATGGTTACTAGAGAAGATATATAGTATACAAAGACACTAGATATCATATTTACAGTTCTCCTATAATTCACATACAACATTAAGTAAGGATGGATTATTTACATTTGATTTCAGTATTCTAATAATCCTGGGACTTTATGAGAGTCCACATCTTAACACAAGGTTAATGTTAGTTTGATGACAAAAACTATAAAGCACACCAAAATAAGTTAGTGCACAATAAATTAATAATGTGAATTATGTGTAAAGGTCTTATATGAATTAAATTTTGTCTTGTAGTATAGTACAATATCTCACATAAAAGGCTCAAATTTCATGCATATACGATTTTACACCACATAGCCTAGTCCCCACACCCTAATGCAACCATCCTTACATTACTCACCACCCGACCATAGTCTGGTCTACGTTCGTTCTGGTTAGGGCACTATGGCTTCCCCACTTCCCACCACAGTTTAATGTCTCATGAAATGGCAATGTTTTTGTATTTCATGTCAATTAGTTATGTTTCAGATACTAGTTTGAGTCTTACTGTTAATACTGTCCAACACACTTAATCCATCACTTGACCATAGCCCGCACGTTCGTTCAGGTCAGGGTAAATACACCTGGTCTGGTTCACGACTATGGACAAACAAAGCTAGATATTCGTTTTAGATTGCTTTACTCTGGTCTTTGACTCCATCCTCTTCTACCCAGACCTGCAGAAAATAGATAAATAAATTAATCCATCCTAAACCCTAACCCTTCTAACACAAAAGCAAGCCAGACACTCGTTCGGTCGGGAACAACCTGCTCTCTGAAACCCTCCATGCAACAAACATAACATAAAACCTATCCTTGGCTAAAGATTACATAGTCCTATAACAGCCCACTAAAACTTCACATCCTGTCTCTGTTCAAATCATAATATTCATCAATGAAAGGCCTAGTGACAAAGCTTTATGAAAGAGTGAATGTTTAGTTAAGACTGAAGGATAACCATCGGAAAGTTTATAAAATCGTGGAGTACCTCAAATGGTAGAATAAATAATATTATACCCTGATTTTCCCATTTATCAAAGATATTGTTTAGTAGGTAAGCGTGTAAAGCTTACAAGAACTAGGACATTGGATTGTAACTGTTGATGAGGGGATGTTAGGGAGAAGCAAACTGTGGTGATCACTCTTTTAGTTGTACTTATGACATACATTTAAATATCATGTGAGATAGTTATTTCTTAATATTTTTAGTCTGAACACTTTGTATGTATCAAATAACCAATTTTGATTGTTCTCCTGTTGTATTTGTAAGTTTGACACTATGTTTAGATACACTGAGAAAGGTACATATTATTATAAGGTAAGTTAGAAACAAACACCATCAATACACGCACTTGTTAGGATTCAACAGTGTCATGAATTTGATCTAGGATCTGTTGCATTTAATATTTCTAAAAATACAAAATACTTATTGTAAGTTTCCAACAACTAAAAGTCTAAAACACTATAGGTCGGATGATTCAGTTGAAATTAAACATATCTTGTCTCTTGCACCGCCAAGTTCGTAAGTTGTCATTTGAACTAAAATGAACCTGATCTAGGATGTGTTGGATTCAACATATAAAATATATAATGTTAGAATTGAGAAAATGACAGTAAAAGGTTAAATAGTGTCATTGGTTTTCGTAATATGTAGCTAAACGAAATATTTCTGTCAGTTAAATTTCAACATGTTTCGTGCACATTGTCTCAAACACAGAATGAAGAACTTCAACAAGAAGACTACAACATCAACCCTCCTCAGTGGCATAATTTTATTCATTTTCGTGTTGTATGTTTAAGTTAAGTCATAACACCCGAAAACATATACAAGTACAAGTGAGGACCTAGAGTGAGTGTAAATCCTTAGGTGCATGTGCACGTTACTGAGGTGTGATTTTGACTTCATACAAAGTTACCAGCAGAGAGCATATAGTTTGAAACAACACAATAAGATAGATCTCTATTTATTATAGCTAAGCTGGTGATGGACATAGAAATATAATATTGACAGCAGTATAGAAACATTATTATTAGTTTGACTTTTATTTATGCAACTAAGCTCTGAAAACGCCATCAATACACATACCTTGCCTCTTGTTCTTAAGATAGGGTTCGAAAAGTTGGACTGACACAAACTTTACTTTTGCACATTTATATCACAGTCATAATGTTAAATATTTAATAATGCAACTGTACAGATATGCAGTCTTACTGGATACAATTATATTTCAATTTTAATATGTACTTTTCCTAAGAAAGCTTGTGTAGTACCTGTTAAGAATAAACTGGGCGTTAAAATGAATTAATTCTTACTGCTGGTGTCAATCTGATAACTCAATCCTTTGTGAACGTAATAAGTACTAACCACTATCACACATTTTGCAAAGTTGATTGAAAGGTACATAGAACAATAGGCATGAAACCAAATACTGTGAAACGCTATATTTAGGAAGTTAACTAAATTGAACGTAAACCAAAAATGTATAGTGGGAGGTATAAACATGTGTTTTAGTACCCAATTGAGCAGTTGCAGAAATAAAGAATATAGGACCTAGAGGTGGATTTTATAAGGAAGAATTATTATTTAGTAGAGAAACGAGAGTTGTATGGTTATGAATTAATGCTAGTGATGTAGTGAGATGGTCATGCTAAGTGCAGGTGTGAGTCTTGCGGCAGTACCATGAGCCGGTAAGCGACGCGGTGCGGTGCGTAGGACATGCCCCGGGCGAGCGCGACACTATGACATGAGCCGCCGCGACGGCCCCCCTCGGAGCTGGTATCATACGCGCAC